>JAZDUH010000098.1:43757500-44270000 GCA_036419115.1 Scarus forsteni
TCTATCACACTGTCCATCAACCACAGAGGTTAATTAGACATTTCCTAAAATCAGACAATATATTCTGAAATATATGTTTTTAAAAGGCCTGTAGGTCACATGAAACCAGACTAAAAACATACACAGGGCTTTTTAAAAAGCATTAAGTGGATCCTTCAAAAATGTATGGCACATGGTGGTTTGGGACCAGTTGGTCTATATTAAAGTATTTTGAGGATGTATATATTCAGTACAAAGCAAGGCACAGGACACATAAGTGATGTAGTATAGTTCTTGTTTATACATGGGTATGTTTAGCATTGATCAAATTAGTCAAAGTTTCTGCTCTCATTCCCTTTATATCAATGCACGCTGGTTGACGGGAATTTTGTGATTTACACAGTGAAGGTTAACGTTTGGTCAGTTTGGCTTTAAGAAAATTATGATTTTCTCTTTTCCTGCATAAACCCTTCGCTCTTTTTTCATGTGCGTGTGTATGAAAACACTGCTCACAGTTTTATCATCTTTGAGCATATTTTTTGGTAAAGTCATTAAATATTCAACAAAATCTTTAATTCTCTGTGTGTTTTTGTTCTTGTTCATTGAAACTCATCTCAGTTCTCCATCACATTATGAACTTGAAACTGATATTTTCAACAACAGCTATGACATTTAATGGAAATGGAAATGTTCTTTATTTATACAGTGCTTTATGACAACCCTTTCAGTGAACCAAAGTGCTCTGCAATAGATAGTAAATAAAAAGGAGAAAAAAAAGGAATAAAATCAGTCAAAGCAGTAAAAAAGCAATAAAATACAATAAAATAAAGTAAAAGTGTCACCATGCTACTGGGTACTAAAGGCACACCATATAAAGGCGTTTTTAGTCTAGATTTGAAATAGCCCAGGTCAGATATAAAATGCATTTCAGTTGGGAGCTTGTTCCAGAGCCTGGGAGCAGCAAAAGGCAAGACTTGGTCACTCCAGTGTTTGTACTGTGACCTGGGCACTTCCAGCAAAAGTTGGTTGGACAACCTCAGAGCTCTACCAGGTTCCCAAACAGTTAAAAGCTCAGTTAATACAGTGGGGCAAGGTCATTAAGAGCTTCAAAAACAAATATTAAAAGTTTAAAGTCAATCCTGTAATGGATGGGAAGCCGGTGATGGCATTAAAAGACAGGAGTTACAAGTGGTCTTGTCTCTTAGCGCTGGTTAAAAGACAGTTTTTCACAAGCTGGAAGCAACCAAGAGAAGCCTGGGAGACACCAACGTAAAGAGCATTGTAGTAGTCCAACCTTGAACTGAGAAGTGCATGGATGGCTTTCTTATGGTTTTGATAGCTTAAAAACATTTTTACTTTGGCCAGGAGATGTAGCTGGAAAAAAACTAGTCCCAACAACATTTTCTGTTTGTCGAACTTCAGATGTGTGTCAAGATTTTTGACGGTTTGGCTAAGCGTTGAAAACAAGGTTCTAAAGCCAGTTTTCACTGTGTCCCCAAATATAATGCATTCCATTTTATCATCATTGAGATGAAGGAAATTTTGGGCCAACCACTGCTTGATATTTCTAATACAAGAAAGCAAAGAATTCTGTGCATTGTGACTATTGGATTTCACTGGCAGATATATTTGCAGATCATCTGCATCATGCTTAGCTATAGTCGTCCCAAGAGGAAACATGTGTAAAGAAAAGAGAATAGGTCCAAGAATAGAACCTTGTGGGACCACATAGGGGAGAGAACCACTGGAAGAGGACAAGTCACCAACCATACAGAGTAGGTTCTACTTGATAAGTAAGATGTATACCACTTCAGTACCATGGTGCGAATGCCAACAAAATCGCTCATGCATGACAGGAGGACTGAACGGTCCACTGTGTCAAAGGCAGGAGTGAGGTCAGTGCAGACTCACTGCTGTGATGAGACCGAAACCTGGACAGGAACTTCTCAAGGATCAAGTTGTTTTCCAGAAATAATTGTAATTGGATAAAAACAACTTTTTCAAAATCTTTAGACAGAAAAGGCAAATGACGAATAGTTCTGAAACTTGATGTCACCGAGGGGTCAAAATTAGGCTTCTTAAGTGGAGGCCTGATCACAGCATGTAATGGTAGGTGAGTGCTGCTGTGCATCCCATGTGAGTGAAACAAGCTCAGTTAAGTGTGTTATAGTATAATGGCGGTGTGCAGACTTTTGACTCTATGCTGAAGAAGGCTTATTCTGCAATCAGTTTATCCGTCCTCAAGTTAAAGACACACCAGCTTTGCACCTGCCACAGTCCGTTACACAAATTTCACAACTAGGTCCACAAACATAGTCTCTAATTATAAAATTGTAGAGTATCAGACCTGTACATGAAGGGGGCTTTCTAACGGAGGCAGGGCTGTGTGTCTCTGTACCAGCATGCACTTCTGTTTAAAAGCATTAAATAAGTAATACTATTAAATAATTACTACTTATGTCTTTATTGCTCATTATGTTCTTTGCTATTATTAAGTAATACATACACCAGTAATACTATTAAAGGATAACTTCGGTTCCTGCAGCTTTTACATTGTTTATAGAATGAAGAACAACAATATACTCACCCAGAAGGCCTTCCTGATGCAAACGGTGCTTCGGGAGATATTTAGATCCAAAATCGAGCAGCGGACACCGATATCATGGTAGCCTGTAGGGCATGGATCGCCGCTCCTAAAACTGCATTAATCGTCCAAAAACTCATGTTTTTCACCAATATTCCATCAGGATTCGCTCCGAATGGACCGCCACTGCAGTCTGTGTCTCTCCACACAGCGCTGTGTGGCTGAACTGATGAGTTTGTTTACGTGCCCTTTGCGACATGTGCTCATTTTTTTCAGGGAAGACCGGCAGCTACAATCGACTTTCTTCTTCCAGTTTTGTGCAAAATGGACGAATATCTATGGGATGAAGATGTTGTGGAGGAGGACTTTGAATATGATGGACGCCCCTTACAGTTTGGAGCCAGATTATACAGATAAGGAGCTCATAGAAATGAGGAAGCGATCGCAACGCTCCAGAGAGTACTGCGCATGCGCGAAGGGCATGTAAACAAACTCGTCAGTTCAGAGGTTAGTACAGCCACACAGCGCTGTGTGGAGAGACACAGACTGCAATGGCGGTCCATTCGGAGCGAATCATGATGGAATATTGGTGAAAAACATGAGTTTTTGGACGATTAATGCAGTTTTTAGGAGCGGCGATCCATGCCCTACAGACTACCATTATATCGGTGTCCGCTGCTCGATTTTGGATCTAAATATCTCCCGAAGCACCGTTTGCATCAGGAAAGCCTTCTGGGTGAGTATATTGTTGTTCTTCATTCTATAAACAATGTAAAAGCTGCAGGAACCGAACTTTTCCTTTAAGGATTTCTTTAAAATGACCATTAAAAGCAAGCTTCTTTAATTAAAAAGAAAAACAATTTATTTCATTAAATGCTTCTCTCTATTCCTGACTCGCACACTTTAATTGATTTTATATTTAAAAACTTTCACTCTCAATAATGCTATCAATATCAAGTTTAAAAGAGAAAAAAAGTATTTGGAGACCTTGGGTGTTATTGTTGTATTGAATCAGTGGATATATTATTTTCTATATTCCTAGATTGGCTGTTAATTTGAAAAGTCACATGCAGCCTCGGATATTTTGCACCCTCAAATCAATCAATCAATCAATCTTTATTTGTATAGCGCCAATTCATAACAAGTGTTATCTCAAGACACTTTACAATAGAGCATAATGCTCTTGATTTTATGGATACACATATATGCATAGATACATATATACATATAAAGATACACATATACATATATATACAAATATATACATCCAACACCCAACATGAATCCATATAGCCAATCATGAATCCCTCCATCATTGCGGCAAGAAAAAACCTTCTGTTAAGCAGCAGGAAATCTTGAATGTGGATCCCAGTCTCATGATGAACAGCAAATCCACAAGATGCTGTGTTGGGTGTGTGGGCAAAGGAAGGGAGGCAAGAGGAGACAAGTGGACTAAAGTAAGAACTAAAGTTAGGGACAGATCCATGAACCATAGACCTGTCGTTTGATTTATTAGAGGTTAGCCTCTTGAGATGCTACATCTCATTTTCAGGAGGGCCCTCATGTCTGAATGGTTGTGGTGATCATTTTATAGAAGTATAAGCAATGATATTCTTACTGAAAATAAGAATTTATGGTAGTGACAAACTCAAGGGTGCCCAGACCACAAGTGCATCCCAACCATATTTGTCTCTGTTAAGTATAAATTTGTTAAAGGCCTCTTGAGATGTGACATCCCATTTTCAGAGGACCTCATGCCTGTGTGGTAATTAAAAAGTAGATACTGTAGATGTATTGATCATGGATATGGAGATCATGCTAATATCTACATGAACAGCTATAATGATTATGGGAATGGAGTGTTCCTAATAAAATGGCCAACTATGTGTCATGTTTATATTCAAATGGTATACTGCAGTAACAATTACTTACAGGCAAGCACATTAATGCCTTATGATGCCAGCAGGCGCAAATGCAAATGGAGGACAAACTGCTAGGATGATAAATGATTTGTTTGGTGGAGCAGCATCTCATGTAACTATGAGAAAGAAAAATAAAAGTTGTGCTCATAAAAATATATAGATGATTTTTGAAAAGCCATTAAACTTTGCTACACTACTTTAAGGGCTCTAATATCCTGGCGCACCGCAGGATAGCAGAGCCTGGTGCACCCTGCGCAGTGACAATGTTGTCCGGTGCACAGCCGTACACAGCCAATTTGGCAATTTGGTAAACCAGCTGTGCTGTGATGGGTGTGAAACCGCACCAGGGGGAGGTGTCGACAGATTCAGGTTGGTGCAGTGACAATTTTGTGCTCAAATACGTGTGCTGAAAGCTCGCCAGCTCCAACCTGGTCTATTCTCTGTGCAAGTGAAGTGCACCCTCCGCAACAATCCCATCATCCCAACTTCAATCCCACCAAAGCCCTCAATGATTATCATGCAGAGGCTGGAGGACGCAATGTCCTCCACTACGTTTGTCATGAGGCTCGTGGAGAGGCCGCCTTTGGTGGCCACTGTGTGCCTTCTTTAATCTGACAGCTTTACTTTGGCCCTTCTCCCTACATTATTAAAACCATTCTTTTACAAGGGATAGCTGTTCTCAAAATCTTCAGGCAAACTTGATTGACAAAATTAGCCCGCTGAACACAAAATCATTCATGGGAAAAATAAAATACAAATTATCTAAACGCATCTCCTTCCACTTCCTCCTCTTGGGCTGCTGGTTGGAGAAGGAGGAGAGCCATCCTCCCCTGGTCTGAATCCCCGGATGGCTACATCCGCCGTAACTGGAGTCAATGGAGGAGTGATTGAAATTGTCACTGCGCCTCGCAAGGAGAGGCGTACATTTGTTTGGTTAAGGTGACACTCAGCTGTGTTAAACCCACTCACGCCATCTCTCCTCCCTTGTGCCAGTTGGAGAGATGGAGGCGTGGATGTGCCTCGGTGCGCCATGCACTAAACTTGCAAAGAGCGCTGGACACACCCTGCAGGCACGGTGCAGGTGTGGCACAGGGCAGGTACGCTACACCTGCACATGGTCTACGACATCAGAGTCCAAAGTGTAAACAGAAGGATTTAGCACATTAACATTTGATCATACACTTACCAAGAGTGACATGTGTGTGATGCTGTTGATACCTTTGAGTCTGATTACTTTTAAGCTTGTCTATGCCTGCTTTTTTCGCTCAAAAAAATAAGAGAAATGATAAAAAATGAAATTGATAAAACTGAATCCATAACGACTTTAAGGGATAGTTCAGTATTTTTTAAATGGGGTTCTATGAGCTCCATATGGCCACTAAGTACATTAGATGATGTAGAAGTTCACTCCTGGGGGAGGGGGCGCGAGAGCGTATGACAGACTAGATGTGTTTGAGAGAGGCTCCGCTCTGGAAATCCAGTACCCTCTATTCAAGCCTTAGCAAGACTGCTCGTGTGGCTGTTTCTCAAACTGTGAATTATGTTTACTTGATCAGGCAGTTGTAAGTCCTATGTTGTTCTGGTTGTTTACACAATACGTGCTTCAGGCATTTACTTCAACTGCTTCAAATTAGGTGTTTCACTTGTAAGAATCTCATATCGGAGGGGAAGCGAGATGTTAGGTTGGTAGGTATCATTTTCACTGCTTAGTTTTAGGCTAAGTTCAGTTGGAGCTTCTGCTTCAACATTATGTATAATCAAGGTTTTTTCCTACTTTATTTGGGAAAGTGGCATTCGGAGGTGGGCGGGGGTTTGAACATGTTCTGTTCAATAATGTGTCTTAGTTTTTCTATGCTTTTGTCTGAGACTTACATTACGTCCACTGTCTAAGTATTGTCACATTATCCCATGCCACCAGTAAATAATAGAAATAAGGGGGCTACTATGGTTAGCTGGAATGTTAAAGGATTAGGGCATCCTATTAAACGAGCCAATGTTTTTACTCATCTAAGATCTCTGTCTTCTGATTTAGTGTTCCTACTGGAAACTCATATCAGACCATCTGAGGTGTCTTGCTCAAGATGCAGCTGGGAAGGACGTATATATCAGTCTACATTTTCTAGCAAGGCAAGAGGAGTAACCATTATAATTAAAAAGAACATACCATTTAAACATATAAAAACTGTCAGTGATGATAATGGTAAATTTTCGATTGCAATCTGACAGCTCTACTCCATGCATGTCTCTCTGGTTAATATATACAGTCCCAATGTCGATGATGCAGGCTTCTTCCAAAAAATATTTGAAAAATTACCAGATCTAGCAAATACAAATTTGATTATTGCGGGGGATTTTAATGCAATCTTAGATTGGCACTTGGACAGATCTTCAAAAAAAACAATGAATCCCCTTTAATGCATCAGTCACTTTAAATAGCTTAATCTCTTCAACCAATATTGTAGATATCTGGCAATTACAGCACCCAACAGACAGGTAGTATACTTTTTTTCCAGCTTGCATAACTCCTATTCACAAATTGATTTTTCTTTACTAGACACGAATCTCCTACCGAATGTGCTGGACACAAAATATCATAATATTGTTATCTCAGATCATGCTCCAGTTAGTGTTAACTTAGATTTTAATATCATAAACAAAGCAATGATAGTCAGGTAGTACAAGAAATTTTTAACCTTGAATATGAGTACAACACAATCTTGACCAAGCCAGTCAGTGATCAGTTGTCTGTCTGCGAACACGCTATTTTGAACTTGGAGACAAGCCACACACGCTGCTAGCCCGTCAACTTAGGGGCCAGCAAAGTAGTAGGGCTTTACTTAGAATTAGATCTGGTACTGGAGAATTACTCACTCACCCAAAGTCAATAAACAAGCGCTTCATGGAGTTTCTATAGAGAATTATACAAGTCAAAAGCAAGAGGTGATGTGGATTCTTGGCTTAAAAATGTTCCTATTCCTAAACTATATAATGCTTCACGAGATGCCCTGAATGCGGCAGTAACTAAAATGAAGTCATAGACTCTATAAAATCTTTCAATAGTGGAAAGGCCCCCGGGCCAGATGGTTTTGGCCCGGAATTCTATAAAAAATTCAGATATCTCCACTTTTGCACAGGATGTTATATCACTCCACCGTGGTAAAACAATTATCACCAACATAGTATAATGCAGATATTGTTCTTGTACTTAAGCCAGATAGGGATTACACAAACCATGCCTCTTAATGTCCAATTTCAATGCTTAATATTGACTTTCAAGATTTTCACAAAAATATTAGCCAATAGATTAAACAAATATATTGAATCTCTTATTCATAGTGATCAAACAGGGTTTATTCCAAATAGAAATTCCTTTTTCAATACAAGATGGTCATTAAATATCATGTATTGTGAATATGCTACAGACTCAAAACAGGCAATTTTATGTTTAGATGCTTAAAAAGCGCTTGATCAGGTAGAGTGTGGGCACCTGTTTAAAGTGATGGAGTCATATGATCTTGGAGACACTTTTGTCTCCTGGATACGAATGGCCTATGTTAATCCGACTGCCTCGGTTGTCACTAACCAAGACCAAACACAGCCCTTCCCACTCGAGAGAGGCACCCATCAAGGGTGTCCTCTCTCACCACTACTCTTTGCACTGGCCATTGAGCCCCTTGCAATCAGTATTAGGGAAAAGAAGTCGATCAAACCTATCACTATTGACGGTACTAACCATTAAATATCACTCCATGCTGATGACATGGCTATTTTTCTGTCAGACCTTGAACAATCTGTCACATATTTCCTTGACACGATTAATGAGTTTGGAACAATGTCGGGGTATACCATAAACTGGCAGAAAAAGTGACATTTTGTCACTCACAGCTGACTTAGATCCCACTTTTGTGACCTCACCCAGTTTAACATTTCAAAAGTTAGCGTAAAATACCTAGGTGCTAAACTTACTAAAAAAAAAGAGTTACTTTTTAAATATAATTTCATGGAAAGATTGAGCGCCCTGAAAAACAGCATTAGAAAATGGAGAACTCTACCTTTGTCACTGACAGGCTGAATAATTACAGTTAAAATGGTTTCCTTCCAATGTTTCTCTATTTGTTCCAAAACATTCAAATTTTTATTCCAATATCCTTCTTTAAAGTAATTGATAGGGTGATTTTACTATTTATCTGGGGTTATAAGGCGCACAGAATAACCCCCAATTTCCACCGCACGCGAAAGTGCTGCGCCGCGAAGCGGAGCGCCGCGATCTTGCTCCGAATCTCAAAACCCACTGGAAGCGGCGCGCCATGGAGTCAATCCGGAGGAGGCTGATCCCCAGAGGGCCACGGCTCTCATGAGAGTAGCGAATGTCACACGCTCATAAAGCATGTTATAGACTGAGAAAAGAAATAAACAACACCTCACTTCACTTCTCTAAGGTCCCTCTGCTGGTCCCAACCACACAGCTTCGTGAATTATTCAACTTCTGTCCGCCTATATCCGTGTAGAAAGACTATGGTGTCATGCATGCAGTGTTATATATTTCTGTACCTCTACGATTCACTTTTCTTCGTCCATGGTGTCGTGCTGTCTCTGGGACCCTCTGATCGACTGCTGGCCTGAAGCTCGTGCTTCCGGTTTCGACGTAATGACAATTAATTGAGGAAAATTACGTGCAAAAGTCCGTGCATTGTGTTTTATTTTGAAACTTCCGGTTTGACTTCCTGTCTGGGGCTTTCTTAATGACTCTGAATTTACGAAGTTTGGAAGCGGCCGCGCCGAAAATAGACCTGAAGCGTATCTCTCGCGCCTCGGCGCGTGCTGGCGCTTCAGGATCGCAGCGCGGCGCTTTCGCGTGCAGTGGAAATTGCCTGATAGACTACAATGGGAGCGAAGTGCTCCGCAGGACGCTGCGCGGCGTGGCGCGGCGCTTTCGCGTCCGGTGGAAATTGGGGGTAAACAAAATCTTCAAAAGCGAAAGGAGTTCGGAGGCCTAGGCCGACTATGTTTCTTACATTTTCACTGAGCCGCTAATTGCAGAGCGATCGTATATTGGCAACTGGCTAATGACCCGGACCCACAAAACGAGATACCGTCCTGGTTAGCAACAGGGCAAAGTCTACCTCAAAAAAGCTCTCTCAGAGCAATCATCTTCCCATCACCAAGGCCAACAGCCTCTTGTAAGGGAGAGCATTACACAATCATTAATATTCAAAATATTTGGACACAGATTAGAAGATTTTGTGAAATTCCAAAGACAACAGTGCATGCTCCTGTATGGCATAACCATGCCTTCCTCCCCTCAAGCACAGATGTGGTTTTTGGAGAATGGCATAAAAAAAGGAATAAGGTCCATTAAAGATCTTTATGTTAATAAATATCTCTGTTCATTTGAATCATTACAAAAAATATGACCTACCTTAATCAAATTTCTTTATGTATTTACAGTTACGTCACTACATAAGACAAAATATTTCATCAGCTGCCAGAAGAAAGTCCTATTTTTAAGCTGTTACTTGGCCCCTGGAAGAGAGAGGTTTAATTTCCAAATTGGTTTATATTTTCTCCCACAAATTTACACAACCTGATGTTAAATTCAAACAAATGATGGAGGCTGATCTCAACATCTCAATTCAGGATGAAAGATGAAAACAAGCTTTAAGCGACATTCACAACTGCTCAGTGCTAGGTTACAGCTGATTCAATTTAAAGTCATATACAGGTTACACTATTCAAAAGTCAAGCTCAATAAAATCTCAAACTTCACCACTATGTGAAAGGTAGATTGAAGCTGATTGAAGCTTTGAGTTCCTCAATAGATTTCCCAGTAGAGGTGCCTTGCTCTGCAATAGCTAGCTTAATCACAGCTACGATGTTGTCTGCCGTTTCCTGTTCCATTTTCCCTTTTTTTGCGGTAAGAGTCCTAGTAGGAGTAACAGGTGGATGACCTCCACTTTTGCGTTTACTTGATGAAATATCAGACATTAATGCAGATTAGTAGAATAAGTATTGATGCCGCTTTTTCATTTAAGTTGGAGGAAAGTTCAGAGAAACGTCTACCTCCTTGCCGCCATCTTGGCCTCTTTCCTGGTCTGTCATCACCAAATAGCAGAACCTTTGGGGAGTTATCCTCTCCCAGTATCTCCTCCTCATCCTGCTTGCAATACTGTACTCCATCTTTTTAGATCACGTTAAGAATAAAGACTAAAACACATGGGCAATCACATGTAAATCCTTAAGACACAGAGTTACATACTATTATTTTCTCTCTTTTTTCTCTGTCTTTTTCTTTGAATTTCATGAAATGAGAGAAGCCAGATATATACTCCATAATGAGGCTGTTTGTTGTTGGCTTGTGAGGTGTGCATCAAAATTCCATCTGCTATCAGGTTAAGTTTACATCATGACAAACGACTTTAATCCGACATCAGATGTGACGGGACAGTTGATATAGATACAAATGTATATGCTGGTTCAGACATTTACATAAAAAAGTGATTGCTGTTATTGTTTACTGCATTGAAGTGTGCCTGACACTGTGGATACCTGCCTTTGAGGGTTTGATGATGTGTGCGCACTGTGCGCCTGTCACCAAATTACAGCTGTGGAGGGTGCGCTTTGCCTGCGCTGAGAATAGACCAGGTTGAAGCAGGTGAGCCTTCAGCGCACCTGGTCTAAAGTTCCTGGTACACGGTGGTTTGGGGTGTGTCGGCATTGCAAGTTCTTGATGCAAAGACTGGCACGGGGTACAAATATGAAGGATTAAATGCCTTGATTATTGTGTGTGAAATCAAGGCAGTGAAAAAGCACCCTCTGTCCCCATTATAAATAGTAAAATGATCATCAAATGCTCTGGTATTTAATGGTAGAGTTGTGCAGGTCTGTGTTTTTCATCTCAGTGATGTGTGTCATTCTGTTCAATATACCCTCAAAGCAGCAGAAACACTACCCACACTTCAGACTTTAGGCTAAGTATAAGGAGGTCTAAAATGCAGTCGTTTGCTATGTCTTCATCATGGTAGCTTTGCACCTGACTACTACTAATTGTCAGAAAAATCATTTGCTATTTACACATCTTGAGTGATGGCCATAATATTAACACCTAAGCCAGGAAGCAATAATACAAACACTTGCTCTTGATGCCAAAATGCTTTGCGCCTGGCATGCAATAGGTCCCTCAGTGTTTCATAAATCACAAAGATGTATTTTGTAAGTCTTCGTTCTCAGGGACAAAAGGCTAGCAAAGATGGTAGGAAAGTTCCCTAAAATTGATTTGTTGATCCTGAGATGGTTTCACTGAAGATCCATGCCTTAAAGTGAAGGTGTCCATTGTAGTAAGATATGCCCCCCACCTTCTGTAACTCTACAAAATACAAATTGGCAAATGAAAAAACAAAGAAACAGACAGTGATGGGCTTTTCACTACAAATACAGCCTATAGCTCAGACTGCATGTGACAAATCCAACTCTTCCAGTACAACAACTAGACAGCGTTAAAAAGATCATGTCAGTTTATTCGCTAATTTGTGTTTTGGTTGTGAGAACGTTCTTACTCCTAACTCTCCAAACACCACTGTTGATCTAATCAGCTTGAAAATCACATTGCTGTCCACATTCAAAGGCCTCCTTCCTTGTGTTGCAAGGGTCATCCTTTATCATGTTCTGCAGAGGGTTGCACAGTGGCGCAGCAGGTAGTGCATGTGCCTCTCAACAAGAAGGTCGCCAGTTAGATCCACGAGTCGGGCAAGACCTTTCTCTATGAAGTTTGCATGTTATTCCCATATGTGTGTGGGTTCTGTCTGGGCACTCCAGCATCCTCCCATGAACCAGCAACATGCATGTAAGGTTGATTGGGGACTCCAAATTGTTCTTGGGTATGAGTGTGAGCGTGAATAGATTTCTGTCTCTCTGTGTGGCCTTGAGACCGCCTCCCTGACAGCTAAAATAGGTTTCAGCTCACCCGCCACCCTGACAGGGATAAGCGGTATAGAAAACGAATACATGAATGTTATGCAGACATCATTTAGGTAATGTTTTGGTATTGGCTTTCTGCCTGCCATACAACTGAATACCATGGAAAAATAAAAAAAGTATTTGAGTAACCATTTTTTTTCCATTTTTGATGCTTCTTTTAAACTTTAACATATCATTTAACCAGATTGCATAAGATATGAACATTTATTAGCATCTTAGGTGATATGCTAAATGGGGAAGTTTCTACAATCTAGCTTAGACAGATGACCTACAGTATGCTGACTCACACCTATCAGATATTGTTTGTTGAGTCACATCACAGATATTCTGCTATTCAGCGTTATATTTGAGCTGCAAGATAATTGGATTTATTGCTTTTGCTATTTACTATTGCTATTACTTTTTCTTCCAACCCTTCACAATGTACATCCACCTGAAAGGTCCAAAATGGGAATTATGAAGTTATCCCATCTAAATGTAAAATAATTTAGCAAAATGTAGAATTGAGCCTCGATGCCAAACTCAACTATGTTTAGAGCTGCAGGTAATATTTTAAATATACGCTAATACAATTTGTCTATCAGAAACCAAATTATTATTATTGAGTTAATGTTTTAACTAATTGTTAAATTTGTCACTTACTTCATCTGAGTCTTGTGGTTTGAAGAGTACAAGGGACATTGGCGCCAGTGTTGAATAAACAATTGAAAATAGTCTTAATCATAATTAGTTTTATCTCTTTTCTTTTTATTGAAAGCTTCTCTACTTCCTTTCTTTTTGTCATAACAGCATATTCCTTTCTTCTGTGTGAGTTAGATTATACATCATCAGTCATTGACTGGCAAAACTAATAATGAATGTTATCCATCAAAGTGACAATTCATGCCATCAGCATGCAGTGGTGTGTTAATAAAAACATGTAATGTTTCCCTTACCTTCTCTTTTTGTGTGCCTAAGTGATTGCTAAGGCTGATGTTAAAAATATATCATGAAGGCGGTGTGCGTGACACAAGGTCGATTCACATGGGTCCTAGGGCTCTGTAATTATTAGAATGGTTGAAGAGAGAGGTGAGGGCTTCTATTTAGAAGACGTTAGTGATCCATCAGCCTCTTGCCTGAAATCAAAGCAGCAGTTGAGGTGGAAATTGAATATGGTGTGCCACAAGCAAGCAATCAGAGCTACCCAGCAATCCCCATGGCATTAAATTAACACAGGGTGCAAAGCTAATCTAGGCCAGCATGCCCTCCAGGGTCAAATGTTTTGTAAACTGCATGTTAGCTGTCATTTTCACTCATGGAAATTTTTCTTATTTGTAGAGATGGCTATTTGTTGCCCCATGGGACAGGATCTAGCCTAAACCTGTTGAGGCATGTTGGAATTGTTTCTCTGTGATTCAAGATGTGATTATCAAAAAGGGAAAACAGAAAGTGAAAAGAAAAGGTCTTTGGCCTGGATGTTGTGCTGTTTACAGTTTACACTCTCTCTTCTGTTTTTTAGTAAGCTTTCATCTGATCAAAATATCTTGTTTTGACCATCTCATGTGTTACTTTAGTAGAAAAGTATAGCTTAAACTATATGGCAGGGGGAGGATAACTATTCATCATAACTTCTGCAGTAAATTATATGGTTTGATACTTTCAGAACAACTCCATGTGAGGGGCATATGAAGAGCATATTGGCAAGGATCTTTAAATTTGGGAAGGACATGGAGTGTGTTGTGTTGGTGCAAAAACCTTTCTAGTAGATATGGTTTAAGACTACAAAAGTTGTGCATCTTTATCAGCAAGTAGGCAGAGTGAAAAAAAAGGGACCTCACACTTCAATCTCAAATCTTCTTAGAGAGCAGTCAAATTATTTGAGAACTTTATGTCATAGGTGTGCCGGCCTGGATACAACATTAAAGCCTGAATTATACAATTTTTATTTGGAATATAATTTTTCATTGTGCAGCAGTGTTTTGTTTGCACTACAACTTGAGTTGCATGGTTATGAAAATAACACAGTACAGCAACACTATTGAATGCAAAGATTCAGTTTAACCCTTTAATTTTACTGATTGTAACATTTTTTTATTAATGCTTACAGGTGGCAAACTCTGGTGGGCAGATGAAGAATCAGCACAACTGGGAACTGTCACCAAAAGAGATGGGCGAAATCTTGTGATCCTGAGAAACACTACTAGTGGAGTGGTTCATATGAAGGTATATGACAGAGAGGGTCAGAAAGGTAAGTGCATTCAGGCATATTAAAGAATAACTTATCATGTAAAGGTTCATGGCCTGTAGTGCAAACTGTGCCTTTGTTTTAACATAGCCCTGGTGTTAGTCCATGCTTAGCTCCATGTTGAAACTGATTAGGTTGCAACTTAAGTTTTTTGTTTGTATGGTTGCATTACAGATATGTAAAGTTAATCTTTACTAGCAGTGTGGAACATCAAAGCTCCCAAAACAATGGTCTCAGATAAGACCATTTACTGTAATTGACCATATGACTAATTAGTGAATGACAGTACTTCTTCACAGTTTGAAAAGTGTGACAATATAAAACTGCATTATAGAAGTAATATGTGCCTGTTAAAAAAACATAGAGGAGAGACTTTAAAGACATCTCAAAGAACACAAGACTACCTTATGATATCATAGTAAACTGCCTTGAATGACCAGAATGCATAAAAACTTTGGGGTTTGTTTGCCAACAAAACAAAATTAAAAATCTGGGTAAGACCGTGAGACCCCAACCCATCTGAATCAGTCAACTAAATATTCATCATATTCCCACAACTATTTTCATGTTGGAATGCACTGACTAATGATAAACAGATATAATAATTTTAATAATAACAATAATAATGATGAAAACTTAAATATAATTATAATGGCACAGGTAATGAAAATATAACATATTCACTGTTGTTCCAATTAAAGTTCCAAACTGATAATTAATCATAACAAAAATGAAATAGAAGAAACTAACACTAGACGGATCATGTTAATTGGATATCTCAATTTCAAATCAGTTAATTTGCCTATAGATCTAATGTCATTGTCATGATGAAGACTTGACGGGCAAAGCTTTCTTTGTTGTAAGATTAAATTTGTTTTGTTTTGGAGGGAGAAGTACATCAAAGCCCCCTTTGATAGAAAAGATTTCAGACAATGTGGTCTAATATTGTGCTTAAAACATGCACAAGTCAGACATGCAAAACCATACTAATAAGGTCAGATGTAATGAATGTGTTACTTATTAAGCAGATGTATCTGAGAATACTCAAAGTGTGTAAGATACTGCATACTGGAGCAATTAAAGGTTTATGAAATCTCAGTAAGATTTTCTTTTTATATCAATAAGGAAAGATTTTTTTATTATTATTCAGAACTTGTAAATCAAAAACCATCTGTAATGGAAGTATAGTTTAAAAATTGAGAATAGATCAACATTAAACAGAATAAATACTTCTACATGTTTTGTTTTTGTGTATTTGCTTTCACATTAGTCTTTAATTGCAACACTTTAGGCACACATGTATGTTTTCCGTCAAAAACACTTACATTTCAATTACTATCTTCTCTTAAACATACACCAGAATACAAAAATATAACTCTAAACACCCTAAATTTCCTGGACCTAAGCTCTCAGTGGATGGCCTACACCCCCAAATTACATGTGAAAAAAAAGTCTAGCCTATTTTGTGTCTTTTGCCAACATTAATGGGGCAGGCGAGAGATGCCCTTTGAAAGAGTGCAAAAACAGTGTACCCAAGTAAAGGTTCAGTTAGTGGGGATGTCCCGATCTGATTTTGATATCTGATATCAGTCAAAAAAACAAATATCGGATTATATCGGCCTGCATCCTAAATCTCCGATATCAGCACTCCCATACAAGCAGTCCATTCTAATATATTTATTTTTTTCATTTTATTCAGTTGTAGAATATGCTTATGTTTAAGTTCAACACAGTGGTTATTTTGCAATTGGTGAAATATGTTTTTGTTTGATTTATTGAGGTCACTTTTCAGGGTCTTCTAATATTTTTTATTCATGTTGTTTTAATTGTAGTATATTCTTCTGTTTAAGGTTAAAATTTATTTAACCTATTGGTTAATAACAAATGGGTCAATTTTTCCCATACCTACTATTGCTGACTACTGTTCTCTGTTTGAGTAATCTGACCTGATCAAGCCTTTTCTTACAGTCGATACTTATCATATCGGATTGATATCGGTATCGGCCAATACTCAAGGCTGCAATATCGGTATCGTATCGGAGGTGACATAGTTGTAAATGGACTTGAGCTTATATTGCGCTTTTCTAGTCTTGGACTACTCAAAGCTGCTTTACACCGCAGGTCACACCTACCCATTCACACCCATTCGCTCTCACATTCACTCACTGATGGTTCTGAGTTTCTATGTTAGTTATCCATCAGTATTTCTAACACATTCACGCCCTTTCATGCCCATTTACACGCCACTGACGCAGCAGTGGGAGCAACTTGGGGTTAAGTGTCTTGCCCAAGGACACATCGCCATGTGTCGCCCGGAGCTGGGCTTGAACCTGCAACCTCCCGATCACTGACCAAGCACACTATCCAACTGCGCCACCGACGCCCCTATCAGTTAGTTTGACAAAATGTATCTTACATAAGAATAGAGTCGTATTTAGGAATCTATTCTAATAAGAATCAAAATCAGAGATCTATGACTGTGCTTATATCATAAAAACATAACAATTGCTGAAGTGTGTTGTGTCAACCCCTTATTTGTTCAATCAGATTTAATTTGTGTGTCAATTTTAGTAATGTCATATATCTACAGAGTAGCAGATAATATGGATGAATAGATACATATAGAATGCCAAACACATGAATAAGGGTTGAACATTTTTCCTTTCAATATCATGTATTAAACTTATTGTTAAGTGTATTTTTACACTTCCTACAATCCTGCTTCTGATCCTTAAGGTATTGAGAATCAGACCAGCATTGTCGTTATACTATATCGAGACCATCCCTTTCAGGGTTGTGGGGCGCTGGAGCCTTTCCTGGCTGACATTGGGCAAAAAAACAACATTGAGCTGGTGCCTCAAAGCAATAAGGTTACTGGTTGAATTCCCTGTGTCAGTCAAGGTCTTTCTGTTATGTCTGCAGGTTCTCCCTGTGCATGCATTACTTTTTTCTGGGCAGCTCTGTTTCCTCCCACACATCAAAAACATGTGTCAGGTTAATTGGTGGCTGTAAATCACACTGAGGTAGAAGTTCTTTCTTTATATATTTTTACTCAGTAATTAGATTCACTCTAGTGTAGCAAAACTGCCTAGAGAGAAATGTGTGAAGTTGAGCTGTATATATTTAAAAAACTAAAACAAAAAATAGACATACGCATACACAAAAGATTACAGATAGTATGATTATTGCCATGGTTGCTATACACCTCCGAGTTAAACAAAAAATAAAAAAAACTTTTCACCACAACACCAAGCACAGTGTCTTGATGCTTGCCTTCTGCTGGATGTGCTTTTAACATTCAGGAAGAAACCCATGCCAGATAAACAATGGAGGATGCTCTCAGCTCTGCTTCCCCACTTCTGAGAACACCCGTAGCTGTTCTTGCACTGTTGGCTACAACTTGCGCAGTGATCGCATGTCATGCGAAGGTATGTTATCAAAGATTTGAACCCCAAGATCTCAAGTCATGTGGATCAATCTGCATTTAATATTTTTAAACAACCTAACAAGTTTGTTTTTGTATGTTTTTTTTTTTTTACCATTAATGTAATAAAATGCAAAATGTTTTTATACCATTGTTAAGATTATAACAGTCAATGTGCCCTCTTTCAGGTGTTGACTCATTTCTGATGTATTCTGTCCATGAGGGGATCAGGGGGATTGCACTCGATCCAAATGATAACAGTGAAGCACTTATGCCCGTCACTGGAACTCTCTTTGCTGTGGGTGTTGACTTCCATGCAGGTACGTACAGCAGAACACTGAGGGACTTTCCTTGTTTGTCCAATTATTATTTTGTGTCATTATATTACAAATGACCTTTTAGTTCATTTATCCGTTGGGTTTCTTCATTAAAATGACAACCCCGAGGTTGGAAAATGTATATAATTGCAGGAGTGTATACAACTACAGTTTGTTGTTTGTCTACATAAGGCCGGCCGCAGAAACAGTAACACTCCAGGTTGAATTGATATTTTCAACTCTGGCAATGAAAACGTTTATAGGTATACTGTAAAAAATTGGTTTCCACTTACTGATTATGAAATGAACTTTGTGCAGCAGTTAGATCTGCTTGATTTGAAGTCTGTTAATGGGCCGATTCATCTTGCTAAGCTCCAATCATCAACAGTTGTGCGCAGCCCAAATCAGAGCCCATTAAAGCAGGAAGAGGTGGGAGCTACGAGCAAGATGACAGCTGGAAGTGACTGCTTGCATATATGCTGACAGTTTAAGTGGCAGTGTTATTAGATCTGGACTCTATTTCTTTATAAAATGAATAAAAAAACAGAAACACTAATAAAAGCATTTCTCCAAAGGAAGGATGATTTTGCTCCACTTCTGGCATGTTTTGTGATAGATTGTTCTACAAAGTGGCTTATTATTATTATTATTAGCATTATTAGTATTAGTATTATTATTACTTTGTATCGCCTGTGAGACATGCTTTTGAAAGATGTTCTGCCCATTCCAAATGCCATTTTCCATTAGGCTGATCTTCATCAGCAGGGTTCATATGGTGACTAATGTCACATGACACATTGCTTCTTTCCTGGCATTACTTAAGTCTGTTACATATAATATTAATTAAATTATGTATGCGAGGTGTCCCAGATGAGGTCATAATTGTCAAACTCTTTGTAATCAAGAGGGCAATTAAGCCTCACTTAAGCCTACCTCTGCCTTCTCTCCATCATGATCACTTCATTGATCATGGCAGCACATGCAGGATGAAATGAAATAACTTAAATAGGGATTTATGAAGCACACCATTAAAAAAGTTAAATAGCCAAACTAGTTGTAAAAAGTTTTAACTGGAACCAGGTCAATGATTTCCTTTTCTAAATGTAATACAATTCAAAGGCCCTTTAAGTAAACAACCAGCTGGTGTCACCCAGATTCTGTCCAATATTTACTACAGTGTATGTTTTCAACTCCAAAATATTGATATTTTTTACATGTTAAAGGGATAGCTTTTTTACGTGGATTTGAGATCCATTGCATTTGCCAGGACATTAAGATCAGCTCTATGTCTGTCCAGGAAAAGCTGGCAAAAATAACAGAGTTTTGGGTCACATAAAGAGTAAATGATGAGTGCAAACTTTTATGAGCACATTAAGAACAAATTTCTTGTCCTCTACCAAGCTGTTTTGACCCTACTTTGATACACAACAGTCAGCCAATGTGTTATTTCACATCATACATACAGTATTATCTGTGATTTAAGAGCTGATCTCCATGTGGTTATTATTCAGGCTAATGCCATGGAGCTCACACAATACCACTTAAAAATTCAGAGGAATCCCATTAAGCGTATCTGTTAATTAGAGTGTTAATTCGTATCAGCTATGGCAATGGCTGAATTGATCTGAATTGAGTCTTTTTTGTTTGTTTTACTTTAAAATGAATCATATAATGAAGATAGTGCAAGCTGCTCTGTGGTTGACTTAGCGCTGTAAAGTGAAGTAAAAACTGGTGAATCAGACTACCCTGCTCTGCTATTAAATTTGATTACATTCAGCAAGACATCCTCTATATAACTGTACTATATAATTCTCTTACAATTAAGGAGTAAGTTATTGCTTCAAAGGAAGAATCCTTCATAGATATATATATATATATATATATATATATATATTATATATATACTTATTTATATGCCCATACATATATATGTATATATATATATATATATATATATATATATATATATACATATATATATATATATATATATGTATATATATATATATATATATATATATATATATATATAGATAGATATATATATATATATATATATATATATATATATATATATATATATACATATATTTATAGATAGATAGATAGATAGATGTACCTGTGCCGGTACATCTCTGTCTTCTTTCACTCTACAAAGATGTTAAAAATGACAGGAAGACTCCAAGCATTTCATCTTTATATAAATAGAGTGTCACTGGAGCATGATAACAAAAGCGGGATGAAGGAAAATGAATATGCACAGATGAATGCAGTTAATACAGTATGGGGTTGGCAGAATTTCTTTCCAGAAAAACAGTAAGCACTTGGATATGAAAATTCATGTTTAGAATAGTAATTCCGTCTGTTTTTCCTTCTTCTGAATATGATCATTATTACTATTATTATTACTATTATTATTATTATTATTATTACAATTATTATTATCGTTATCATAATTTAAACGTAAGATGAACAACATGTCCTCATCTTGAGAAAGGGACTGTTCTGTGCCAGTAAAAGTGATTATATTTCTGTGATTTCATGGTAGTTTAACACACTGCTGATTTAATTGAAGTATGTTATTCCAGTGGTGTTTACATTTATGCGTCACGTTTATTGAGTACACACTGTGGACCTCTATAGTGATATACAACCCAGTGATTTAATGACTGTGTCACAAAGGGCACATATGAACTGAAATTTTTTCTAATTGTCTTGAGTCATTCTTTTTTTGGTTGCAACTGTTAATTATTAACTTCAGATTGAATCATGTGATGCTTTGACAATGTAATTTACTTGACTGACTGACTTTCTCACGTTATTATGTTCTGTCCTGTGCAGTTGTCAGTGTCAATTATAGTTTGTTTGTTTATGCTTTCTGTGAAAGACAAATTTCCTTTCAGCAACAAAAAAGGTTTTCATTTATTTCAATTATTCTTTATTAGGGTGTGGAATTTGGTTTCTGTTTTTGAGACTTTAGAAGTTGATTGGTTTGTTAATCTGACACAAAATCTTAAGCAAAAAAATTGAATTTAGCTAAGTTTAGGCCAAAACAAGACTTGGCAAAAGTGTGTGAGAAAAATGTTCACTGTCCTCCGTTTTATTACTTTGTGCAGATGAACATACAAACGGATTACAAAGCCCATCCCAGAGCAGCAGCCGACATCTCACGCACATCATTTACATGTCGTTACAGAATCCAGGCTGCCAGAGCAGAACAGATGAAAGCCCTGCAGCTGTTTTCTGTCTATGTGAGCTGCGTCTTAACAGTGTGAAGGAAGCAGGAACAAGAAAGTGCAAATAAACATAACGCTGCCTAACCTCCTAACAACCCGCACAAAGCAAAGCTGTGACAGACATGCACTGAGATGCACTTGAAGACTGCACCATAAATAAATTATGTACTGTTTTATATACTTTTGTAATAAGACTATAAAATTGGAACGAGTCCATAACAGTTTTACCTACACCATGCTTTGCATGAGGCAGTATACTGCCCCGTAAAATTTGGCGGACAGTTGCCTTTCCTGTTCAGATGCTGAATGTCAACAAGAAACTGTGAATGGGCTGTGCGGGTATTTCCACCATCGTACTTTATAGTTCCACACAACAGTTGGTCAAATGGGCCGTGGTGCAGTAAAATGTGGTTTCATGATCTGCTTATTTTTTGAGGGCATACATACTTGGGGAAGCTTCATCCATCATCACTTTTCTCCTGTCATTAACTCCAGTGCATTTTTTGCAGGAAATGATACAGTGTACTGGACTGACATGGGTCTTAACAGAATATCAAGGGCCAAACGTGATCAGACGTGGAGGGAGGATATCATTACCACAGGCATAAGCAGGGTGGAGGGGATTGCTGTTGACTGGATTGCTGGTTAGTATAATGGCTTTTATTTTCTTCAACACGTGAAAACCAAACAAATAACAAATAAAGTAAAGAAAAAAAAAAAGAAAGTAGTGGTACCAGACAATTCAAGGAAAATATTAGGTAGGTTATTGTAATTTAATAAATTATGAGCAGGAAGATGCTATGCTATTAACCAAAACATTAGTGTTTTCAATGTTAAGTCATTCCAATTGGACATTCCAATTTTATTAACCCCACTTTTTTTAAGAGGCATTTTTAAGTCAGCTATTTGGAATATGATCTTTACATCTTTAATGGGAATCGGAATTTGTTTTTTATTGCTTGATAGAACAAGTTGTTGTACTGGTTAAAATAATATGAATGAGGAAATGTGTTTTGTATTTTCATTCAGCAAAAATAGAGCATGATTTTTGTCTACTTATTGCTTGGGCTTGATTTTAAGTCACAATACTTGGTAACCTCCAGTTAAAATCATAACATAACAAAGGTATGTGCAGGATTATCTGGTGTACATGTGTGTTCTTGATAAAAAGAAAAAATACGTATGTTTCATGTGTCCTTGAACCAGGAGAACAAATAAACCCCTGCTATATTTACACACCTTGTTATTGCTTTTTTTTCTCTGCAGGTAACCTGTATTGGACAGATCATGGATTCAATCTAATAGAAATCTCTCGCCTGAATGGTGCATACCGCTCGGTGGTCATATCTGATGGACTTGATCAGCCTCGGGCCATTGCTGTACATCCACAGAAAGGGTAGGTCATCGATTTTCTGTGCTTCATGATAGTGTTTTCAAGACTAACAACATTCACTTTTAGAATGTCTAAACATGAGTCAGTAAATGCACTTGAAAAGCACCTTTAAAAAATGGCCATATATAACATCTTCAAACACTTTAAAGTCAAGGGCCTTGAATGGTGGAGGACTAAAATGCCCTTTGACATGCAACTGGTCTGTCAAATTACCGTCTTACTTTGTAAATGGTCAAATTACACGTGTTGGCAGTAATCTTACAATTTATTTGTCAAAATTTCTGTTTGGATTTAAATTTGTGATAAAAAGTAATGTTGCAAATACATACAAAGCAGAAAAAAGTGTTTTATATCATTTGTCTTCGTTCATCAGGTACCTCTTTTGGACTGAATGGGGGCAGAACCCCTGTATTGGTAGGTCCCGCCTAGATGGTTCAGACCAGGTTACTTTAGTCAACTCCGGCACCATTTGGCCCAATGGTATATCTATAGACTATGAGGTAAGACTGTACACATAAGCACATACACCTTTGCCAACCACTTCCTCTTCTGCTCCATTTCATTGTACTGTACTTCCTATCTCATCACTTTTGTGGCTGAAATATGACTTTGCCTTCGAGGGTTTGGTAGTGATATGCAATTTCAAATTACTTGCAGGAAAATACATTATACTGGTGCGACTCCCGCACAGATAAGATCGAGAGGATCAACCTTGAGACAGGTGAGAGCCGTGAGATTGTACTGTCAGTGGCCAACGTAGACCTGTTCTCAGTGGCTGTGTTTGGGCCTTACATCTACTGGTCTGACAGGTAATTTATTACTTCCACACACATGCACCAGTCTGTAGAGCCTGTAATCATAACCTCATAGCAGCCCTTGCCTTCGAAGGTCTTATAGAAAAATAGCAAGAAGAGCAATTCCTCACAAAGAGAGTCATTGCGTATTTATTTCAAATTCCTGAGGCAGAATTTAGTGTCACGATGAGCAACAGAACTTCCTCCTCACCTCTCTGTAAATTCAGACACACAGTTTGATTCAATCAACTTTTTATCTCTCATAAGGCCAAAAGCTCTGTCTCTTATCCACAGGTCAACTTCCTATATAGTTTAGCACAAGTTGTACAACTTAGAGGTCAAACATGTTTTACTCACCATTTTAAAAAAAGTAAAGAGTAAGTTTTTTTTTTGTCATTACATTTTGAAACATTTGTTAGGACTTCTGCCTTGAGTTTTTGTTTTCTTGTGTGTCTGGAGAAACAGTTGTCCTCATAACAGTCTTAACTGAAAATTACTCTCCCATTCTGAAAGTCAGAATTCTTTATTTTATTAACCTAAATAACATATTTTGCCTCCTCTTTTTCTTGGAATACTGCAGGGCTCACTCGAATGGTTCAATCCGACGTAGCTTCAAAACTGACACAAGTGATGTTGTGACATTGAGGAGTGGTCTCGGGGTCAATTTGAAGGATGTGACAGTATTTAGCAGAGGTAGAGAAAAAGGTAAAGCTCTCAACGTTTCATTGTTGATACACCGTAGATTTGTTTTTATTTTTTTTTTACTACTGTAGCGACTTTAAAATGTTAAATGGATTACTTTTATATTACTTCCAAGTGTTGCCTGCAACACGGTGTTGGTATTTTCAGTAAGGCATGGGAGCATTGCTTGAGGGCAAACCACTTATTGAGCATCTTTTGGGGTTTTAAGGCACAAACCCCTGCGCCAGGAGCAATGGAGGATGCCAGCAACTGTGCTTCCACCTGGGCAGCGGTCGTCGAACCTGCTCCTGCGCCCATGGACGCTTGGCAGAGGACGGCTTTGGCTGTGAGCGCTATGAAGGGTATCTGCTCTATTCTGAGAGGACGATACTTAAAAGCATCCATCTTTCAGACGAAAATGATCTCAACTCACCTGTCCAGCCTTTTGAAAATCCTGCTTTTTTTAAGAATATCATAGCACTGGCATTTGACTACAGTCAGAAAGCAGCGGGGACAAATCGCATCTTTTTCAGTGACGTCCATTTTGGAAACATCCAGATGATCAATGATGACTGGACTGGGCGGTCTATTATTGCAGAAAGTAAGTGTGGTCTTGTCTCTTTAATGTTTTCACCTTCATGCATGATGTTTTGTAAAAAAAAAAACAAAAAAAAAACACATGATCTCTTACAGTCTGTAAACAGTGAGTCTTCATTTTTGTACCATTATCACTGGTCACGATGGTGAGGTCCATTTCCAAGGAACTTGTGCTCGATTTGCATTTCATCTTGCGCTGCCTAATTATTATAACTAATAAAAGTATGTTTCAGCAGTGATCATACGCATCCCATTGTTTTATATTCTATGTTAAAGGGAATGCTGTAGCTTCTATCAATACAGCTGTCTAAACAGCAATGTAACAGCCCATGCTTCACCTGTGCTTTACAAATTTAGCTACCACCCAAAGCACCTTTTTCTGCTCCATGGTCTGTTTACATGTCTCTCATGTGTGACCACATTGATTGTGT
Organism: Scarus forsteni; assembly: GCA_036419115.1. NCBI lineage: Eukaryota > Metazoa > Chordata > Actinopteri > Labriformes > Labridae > Scarus > Scarus forsteni. Next base: position 43,783,057 of record JAZDUH010000098.1, read on the forward strand.
ATTGGGAGTTGAGTGCTGCCAACAGGGGCTCTTTGTGCACTTGACCGATCAGATCAAGCTTCAAAACTGTCAGGTGAATGCAGCTAATGTTGTAGTGATGTCCCTTTAATAATACACGGTGAAAGGTTTTCTTTATTTCTCATCACCTTTCTTGAATAGAATATCAGTATAATCTGTTTTTACTTGGACATGGTAAATCTCCTGTGTTTCAGCCTTTTTTAATTTCTCGATTCCTCTGAAAATACTATTTAATACCAACCCTGATGGGTATGATACTTATGTTAAAAAGCTTTATGCTCACTGTCTTTCTCATATTGACTGATGTGACCAATTCCTCCCCTTTCCTCCACTAAGTCTCAGTCAGTCCTGTCTTGATAAGGATGACTTGTGTCAGATGAACACCAAAAGCCTCTGTTCTGCTTGGCTGGCATCCTCTGCCATTCTGTTAAGTTCCTACTGGGAAAGGAGCTCAGCACCTTCTCACCCCCCCTTCACACTAGCAGAAGACTAGCAGAGTATTACTGTTCCCACCCTCCGCAATCCATATCCCACACCCCTGCTGTGGGAGCTTTCTGCTATTTTATCTATCCTCTGGAAAAGATCAAGCGTTATCTAGAACCATCTGTCTCGATATGGGAGTGTCCTTCACACTTCAGCACTTGTGAAGTAAGAAATCAAAGAAGTGTAAAAAACTGATCACAAGAACCATTTAGATTGAATACCGAAAAAAATGACTTTTAGGATTATTATAAAACAGAAACATTTTTGTATTTTCATTGTATAAAGGACCTCTTTCACAATACATGTAATTTTGCCCACAGCCCATTTTTTTATTTATTGTGTGGTATTTGTAGTACACCCAGAGACTCCCAAGAATATACCTTTAGAAAATCCAAAAGTCATCCAGGGCCTGTACTATGACCTATTTTATGATCATTGCCATAGGTGTGAGCCAGTGTGCACACTTTACCCCAAAACTTACTCACACACAAATAATAAATCATCAAATTGGGTCAAATCACCTTCACTGAAGTCTGGTGCATCTTTTGAAATCAAATGTAAAGCTAAGTATTACAATTGAAAGAGGTTATTGAATTTTAACTGGAAAAAAATAGTTTTTTTTATGATTTTTTCAACAAATTCAATTCTTCAGAGATGTGTCTGACCAACATACAGTTGCTGTACAACTAAAATACTTACAAATTATTTGGCCACATTTATATTCTCAAAGTGGGAAAAAAAATCATCAAATTCTAAGACCGGTAAAGTTGTTCAATTAACAGGTTGGGTTACCGTGGTAGAATCAGGATACTGTTCTATGTCTTGTATATCAGGGAACCTTTAAAGATTTGTTCAGAATTCATCCTTTAAGTATGATTTCTTTTAGAATTTGAATGCTAGATTCAAAACAAACATTTCACATGAATTGTTATTCATTTTAATATTGAACAGCCACAAAGGGCCTGTATATTTTCCCTTTGTGATGAGATAATAATGAGTCATTGATACAAGTAAAAACGGATGCAGTTTTGGATTGTTGTAATCAGATTGTATATATCTACAATGACAGCAATACATAAACATTACTTCTGTCAATTTCTGTTTCTAGTACTTATATATACATGTAATCTGTTTTATGGCCTTCGTGTCTTTTTGCATAGCAACGGCTTGGACAATTTTAATTTGTAGACTGGAACTATAGTGAAGGAAAGGGGATCTGAGAAATCCGTAAGATGTATGATTGGCTGGTTATTTCATAGAATGGAGTCTTTGAATTTGCTTGTGTATGGTTGGAGGGGTTTCTGATTTTGAAAATGTTTATAATATCCCAAATAATAGATTACAGATGCAACATGTGCACACATGCCAGAGGTTCTCTTTCCAGCAGGACAGAGACAATAATATGCCTTCACAGGATCATCTGATGCATTCTTGTCAAATTGAATCCAAACATTGTATTTTATTTGAGATCTGTGACGAGAATGAATCTGTCCCCTAATGAGATCAGCATCATGCTGGTAAACCCAAATCTCATCGTCACCATCATTTTTTTGATGCTCAGCAATGTAGCCAGGGGACTGTTTGATTTGGTATGTACCGCATGTTATGGTCTCAAGGTATTCCAGATCCACATGAGGGAACGAGATATCAGCTTCTGCCATTCACTACGAGCTCTACGTGACGTATTTGGGTCTTCTGCAACTCGTTTTGCCAAAACATTGTCTTTTTTTAAAAGTGAAAGCATACGCTGAGCCATCTTAGTATCTCGTTCCTCTCGATCTGGATCTGAAACATATGTTGGTCCTCTGAAGGCATTGAGACATGCAGTTACTATGCGCACTAATTTGCCAATGACCTCAACGAAATAATTTGAGGTAAGTTGTTCCTTAAACAACATCCACTTCTTTAAACGCCCGTGGTAGGACTCTACTATCCATCTTGTTTTGGTACAGCAACGATCACTATTGGCTGTTGAGGAATCCAATTGGGATTTACCAGTTGGTAAATCTAGCATTCTAGCATCATACCCCAACTTAGCAAGAAGATCTAAGGCATCCCTGAAACCGCAATCTACAATCATATTGTCATTTGCTTCTAACCAAGATTTCAATATTTCAATTTTTTCCATGATGAGCCGAGTTATTGTTGCATCATTTACGTTACCATGGTAGGGGCCAATAGTGTCTAAAACATATCCATCAGGCAGTACAACTGAAATGAATTTTAGGTAATTTCGTTTTTTTCTGTCCTCCGTAAGATGCCCTTTGAAACTGATGATCACTGCATTTGTTGAGGTAGATATATGTACCATCTAAGATAAGAGTGACCTGGTCACCATAAAAAGCTTTAGTAAAGACAGTGTTGTGAGTTATGGCATCGTGGCGTGAAATATGATTTGTGCCAAGGTATTTGGGAACAACTATTGTGTTCAAAATATCTGCAATTGTATGAAAATATCTTGACAGTGTAGCTTGGGAAAGATTAGTAAGCATGGTCATTTGATTTCATGAAAGGTTTGTTTTCAGTTTTGCCCAAAAGTAAAGAAGCAAATCTATTGCTCTGGAGCTATCACTTGAACCTGAAACAAGATCAGATTCACACATGTCATAGATGTTCTTAAATTGCACCAATGTCCAGCCAGTCCATGCATGGCAGTCAGAATCTGACAAGGTTTCAAACTTCAGTTTGGGTGATGTCTCATGTTTGGATACTTCATGTAGAATATACATAATATATATACTTCATATATAGAATATAGGAAAAAAAATATAATTCAATTGAATGCACAATACTAAATTGAAGTTAACATCCATTTGCTGCAAATTGCATGAAATAAAACATTACCCGTGATATAATACAAGACATGGAACAGTATCCTGATTCTACCACGGTAACCCAACCTGTTAATTGAACAACTTTACCGGTCTTAGAATTTGATGATTTTTTTCCCACTTTGAGAATATGTATGTGGCCAAATAATTTGTAAGTATTTTAGTTGTACAGCAACTGTAAGTTGGTCAGACACATCTCTAAAGAATTGAATTTGTTGAAAAAATCATAAAAAAAACTATTTTTTTTCCAGTTAAAGTTCAATAACTTCTTTCAATTGTAATACTTAGCTTTACATTTGATTTCAAAAGATGCACCAGACTTCAGTGAAGGTGATTTGACCCAATTTGATGATTTATTATTTGTGTTTGAGTAAGTTTTGGGGTAAAGTGTGCACCCTGGCTCACACTTATGGCAATGATCATAAAATAGGTCATAGTACAGGCCCTGGATTACTTTTGGATTTTCTAAAGGTATATTCTTGGGAGTCTCTGGGTGTACTACAAATACCACACAATAAACAAAAAATTGGGCTGTGGGCAAAATTACATGTATTGTGAAAGAGGTCCTTTGAGCTTTTCTGTCCGGTTCATACACTTTTTGTGAAAACACTTTCAGACATCTTCTAACTCTGCACTGAATTTGAAAGCAAGACTGTAGTCTGTTTCCCTTTAAAACTTTCTCTCTGCATTCTGTCATTGGTGAAAAGTGAAGATGTTAATCACCTATATTTCCATAATTAAGCTCCATGTCCCCCATTAATTACTTCCTCACCCAGCCAAAATACTGTAAAGGAACTCAAAGCTGCCAGACAGCTTTTATTGCAAACTATTATTTAGTGATTGACTGACTCAGGAGGTGTGCAGAGTAGTCCAGAGCATGGTTTATGAGATTTAAGATTAGAGGATACAGCCAAGTACTCTGTCATTGTCCACATGATCAGCAGTAAGAAACATTAGGGTCTGCATGGATAGATCGAGTTGTACAAATAGCATATGAGTAACAACAACAGCGGTGTTACTTGGACCAAATATATTAGAAAACTAGAGTTTATTTCTTTAGTGCAGAAGCAGATGCACCTGCAAATGGATGTGCTAAAAATGACAAAACATGCACAAACATTTCCAAGTAGTTTCTTAGAACCTATGCCTTATTTCAAAGTATTTAGCTTAAAACCTGGTATAGTAAGAGGTAAACTATCAGTGCTGTCTTTGAGTCTTATTTGCCTTATAATGTGGTTTTATGCTTAGCCATATCTATCTAAATAAATAAAAGGTAAACTAACATGTATTGTTTTATTATTATCATATTACATTGACTGTCAACAGGTATGATGCACATCAACACTGTGAAGCAAATGCAGCTCCCTTGACACCTTCTTTAAACAAACAGACAATCCAAAAACAGGCTTGTCGTCTTTCCTTTTTTTGTAATCCCAAATACATGGAGAAGTTTTGTTTGAACTGATAGGATGATAGCTAGTAAGTGAAAAGCTTATATAACTTTATCATGTGTTCTGCCTTTTGTTGTGCATTTTAATTAATGCAGTCATCCACAAAAATGTGGATTTTTGAAAGTAAAAACAGAAATTGCATGAGATCGATGCAGTTAATTGTTTTGTAAAATATTATTATTATTGTTATTATTATTATCATTATTGTTATTGTTATTGTTATTGTTATTGTTATTGTTATTGTTATTGTTATTGTTATTATTATTATCAATCAAAGATATATTTCCTTCTTTAAGTGCTTAAGTTTTCTGATCTTAAGCTATTTTTCTTCCTACTTTTATCACACACTGGGTTCATCTCCCTGACACCTGCATAGACACAGTGACAAATTGCAAACACATGCACACACACACCAACACACAGATGTAGTCGCGGGGAGGAGGAGGCAAAGTGAAGACAGAAAAAAGTGGAACAGCATGCTGCATTTTTTCTTTGCAAAGAACATGTATCATAATATTTTTTTTTTGCCTGCTTTTGGAATGAACTGTTTCTCTCGCTGTTCAAAGTAAATGTAGGTAGGCATGATTATTCCATGGTTGTAACTTAAATGAAACAAAAGCTAAACAAGTTGAGCTGCCTTTGACTGTCACACACTAGAGAACATGAGCGGTTGTAAAACAATCACATGGAGAAATATGTGCCATTTACTGTACATTGGATCAGGGCATTGATAAGCAAGAGGATTAGGCTCTGTTGTATAAAGGGATAAAGACACTTAAGATCTGCATCCCCAAAGGTGTCTGCCTTAAGCATTATGTTGGCGTTGTCTCTGAGAGCAGCTGCACCGCCTACATCAAGAGGGCAAATTCAGGGGACACACAGACTCTGACTGCACAGTAATCAGTTCTCTTATTAATGGTGGTAAAAGACAGACTTTCATTGATAATTAGTCTTAAAAGCAATGTACAGTTAAGCTCCCACCAAAGCTAATTTATCACATATAACTCCTGACTTAATGTGCTTTAGGCCACATGACTCAACTTGTGTCTTGCAATGTCACCATTACTGATGTGCACATTACAATCATAGTGGTAGAATCTACATCCATCAGACATAATAACAGGGCAGTTTTGTTCAAAGCAGAGGCTGATGGCTAGAGATAATAAAGTACTTTTTTATTGTGACAGACAGTATTGGAAGTGGTATTGATGGGTGGTGTGTCAGAAAATATTGCTTCCCCAGAATATTACAATATTTTATTGCAATCTACACAGCATTGATATTTCATAAATTGATCGTATCTAGAAATTTGATACATTTATCTTGTATTACATTACAGCCTCTTGCTGCTTGGCAGCAGACATCCAGCTGTTTGGCTGTCTCTCTTTTATTTATTGTTACTTTTTGTGTCACTGGGAAGGACAAAAAAGTCTATCAGTATTGCAGCGACCATACCTCCAATATATGACACTGATAAGAAACTGTTTTGATATGTAATTAACATAGTGTCTTTTAATTCCTGAAAAATCTTTTCAAAACCCATCATTTTGTTGAAAACTATTTTTTAAGTACCTCTCTGCTCTATATCGAGATTTATTTTTCATAATTGGAGCATTGCAAAACAAACCATAATCTTGGGTTGCTGCTGATACACACTTCTTATGATGTAAACTTTACTTTGAACTTCACTGTTTAATAATGATAACTAATAAGAGAAAAAGTCATGCATAAGTACATGAGACTGTACCTCGGTAATTACTAGAACCTATCATTTAAATTCATGCATGTAAATAATGAGTTAAAGAGAAAAAGCTATGCATACGAGGTATTTGAAGATTACTTAGACCTAAAAAACATGAATATTCAAACATGAACATGGTTGGGTTTTTCTTTCTGCCAGTCATACTATAAACCAACCACAAAGGCTGCAAATGTCCATTCATGTTTTATGTGTCAGAAAATGTCCCCTGAAACATATTCTGTCCTTGACCATAAATCAATCAATAACTGCCTGTCCTGTGTTGTTGAACTCAGATTTGGGTCCCTGTCAATCATGAAGGAAATGCAATTACAAACTGAATCCATGTGTAGCCTGTCCTTTCAGAGCTTTTGGACAAACAGAGGGCTTCTAAACATGAAATCAACATTTTTTCCCCACAGTTCAATTTTTTGTTGTGCTTTGATGAAATATGCCTCAGTAAGAAGTTGAAATAAGCAAAGATCTTATGTCGCTTTTGTTTTAGATGTTGGGTCCGTTGAAGGCTTGGCCTACCACCGGGCCTGGGACACCTTATATTGGACAAGTTCCACAACGTCCACCATCACCAGGCAAAGCCTAAACCAGACAAAGACAGGGGCCTTCAGTCGGCAGTCTGTGATCACTCTCTCTGAAGAAGACCATCCGCATGTCCTGGCCCTGGATGAGTGCCAAAAGTCAGTGGCTGTTCCTGTACTTTCTCTCTCTCCCTCTATCTCTCGCTCTCTCCATATTTTTATATATATATATATATATATATATATATATATATATATATATATATATATATATATATATATATATATATATATATACATATATATATATATATATATATATATATATATATACATATATATATATATATATATATATATATATATATATATATATATATATATATATATATATATATATATATATATATATATATATATATATATATATATATATATATATACATATATATATATATATATATATATATATATATATATATATATATATATATATATATATAAGGTGTATATTAAAAAATTAATCTAATTAATTAATTAATTAATTAATTAATCTATAATTCTTTAATCTCTCATATACTTAAATTTGAATTTAATTTGAATTCTAGGAATTATAAATTGTAAATGATTAAATATGAAAAGAGAAGAGAAGAAAGATTTGATTCATCGTGATTTGATTGAAATTCTTCAAAGTCACAAAGTCAGAACAATTTGTCCAGAAAATTCTTCATAATCAGGCAAAATTCATTACACTTCAAAAAAAATTCAAAACAAGAAAAAAGGTCAAGGACATCCAGCAAACCAATAAGGCCTGATGCATTATTAAAAATGTATTACAAATATAGATAAATAAATTCAAAAATAAAATAAGACTAAGTCTTAAATAAGCTGTTCCTGTTCTCACCTGGGCTTTGATGGTTTGACTAGAGACGCATGTGTGAAGTGACGTGCCACTACCATGTATGGGTCCTCCAGCTGGCCAATATCAAAATGTTTGTGTGCTATGATTAATTGCGATTAATTTTTTTAATGCATTAATTTGTGTGTAATTAATTAATCCAATTAATGCACTAAAGTGACAGCCCTAATATATATATATATATATATATATATATATATATATATATATATACATATACACACATATATATACATATATATATATACATATATATATATATACATATATATATATATATATATATACATATATATACATATATATATATATATATATATATTTATATATATATATATATATATACACACACATATATATATATGTATATATATATATATATGTATATATATACACACACACACACACATATATATATATATATATATTTATTTATATACACATATATGTCGTGCTCAACAAATATATGTTCGACTACCTGTCATTAAAATAAGAAAGCTTATTTATTTTAGAAATATTTCAGAAGTCAATTAAAAAATGGAAAAAAAATGTAAATGGACATACATTTTGAAGAGGAATGAGAAATATCTAACTTTTAATATCCAAAGTTTGAATCACTGCTTCTCTGGGAAGTCGAAAATTGATCAAGCAACACCTCAAACTAGTTGTTTTCTTCTGTTTAGGGATGGAAGTAAAGAACCATTTTTGGAAACCTTGATCAAGAAACATGTGCTTTACTTTTTTTCATAAGTCAGTAAATTTGAAAATTTATGGATGTCAATGATAACTAGAGAATTTGCATTTCCATGCAGGAAATGCGTTGAAATGCTGAGTGTGACCGCTAAAACTGTGAAATGAAATTGCTAAAAGTAATGCAAGGAAAGTTGAAAATGTGACATGAATAGTTGTAAGCAGTAAATCAGGGCTGAAAATGTGTGAAATGTGCAATAAAAATGTTTGCAGAAAATTATAGATACTGGAGCTCAGGTGTGCAGGTCACGTGACTAAGCTGTAACTTCAAATAAAAGTGCAAAAGTTGATGCTGCTTCAACAGTCATCTTAGAAACTGTAGCAGATAGTGAAAAGTGCACTAAAACTGTTTGCAGTTGTGAAAGAAAGCAGAAAATGAATGACTGTTTTATAACATGGTTAAATGTGTTGATATCTGTAGATGTACCTAATAAAGTGGCCAGTCAGTGTAATACGTCCAAAATTGGCTGAGAGTGTAAAGACAAGCATGATTACGCTAGTGTAATGAAGAATCTGTACTAGATGGAAAGAAAAGTCCATCTGTCTCAGCCGGGATTCGACCCGAGTCTCTTGTGTCTTAACCCGCTACTCTATCCTTTCAACCACAGGACTAAATATACTGAATAATGGAAAGCACGGTACTTATCCTGTTTGTCTCATATAGCACTCTAATAATGCTCGGTACTTCCGGGTAAACGAATGCTCGCTGTGCGAAAACCGTGATAGATATCAGAAAAGGGATTGCACTGTGAGCATCCCAAGAACATGCTGAAGCCATGGGTATAAGTTTTATGTCCATAAAGTAGAAAATATTGACAAAGTGGCGAGTTAGAAACGGGCTCCAAAGTGAAGCACTCGACTGTCCCGAGGCAAAGAATTGCATTACCCCAGATGGAAGATTTTGCAGCATACCGCAAAAGCTGAAGCTCACTGAGACAAAACTATGTCAGAATAAACTTTGAAGCAGATTTCATGTGTAAGGGGAGAAGATTGTCTACGTTTTGATGCATAAATTATGTCTGTGGAGGACGTTTTGACGAAGTTATGACAAGATAATTCCGCTGAAGTTTCTGTCTGTGTGAAGGAGGGCTACGGTCTAATCTGTCACGTGATCGCTGCTACTTCAGAGCAATCCTCAAAACTTGGTGTTGCTCAAAAATTCCAGCAAAATTCCAGCAAAAAGCTGAAGATATGTAAAAATGGCTGAGAAGTCAGTGCAGCTTTTAAAGCACAAATGAAGTCTGTAGGTGAAAGCATGCCCAATCTGTGGAGCTTCAAAGTTGCTGAAGTTTTCAGCAGAGCTGCGGATATGTCCCATTAATTTCAGTGTATAAATACATGCAGAAATTATTTTTTACAGTAAAAAGTATAACTGTTAAACCTGTGAAAAATACAAGCGCACTTCTCCTGAACATGCTGCATATGTCAATTTTTTTCTGTGAAAATCTGTGCAAATTTGAAGCCTGTGAAAGGTGCCAAAATCTGAGGAATAAGAAGAAGAAAAAGAACAAAATGGAGTTAAGAGAGAACAATATGTTGAAATGCTGACTCAGCATTTCAACATAATTATATTTCAGGTTTAGAGAATACAGCTTTGGTTAAGGGGCTTCTACATACTGGTGTATGAACCATAACAGAAACTAAAAAGATATTTGGGTATTATTTTATCTGTCTAATAACTTGGTCATTGTTGTGCTCTGGTACAGTGAACTCTCACATTCATTTATTGTCGACTGCTCTCTGCAACAGACATGCAATATTGTTGAATTGTCACATTCAGGACCTGTTAAGAGGAACACTGGTTAATGCTTTTAAGACTTTTCTTTTGCCCCAAGTATGCCTATGACTTAATATTATTCATTATTTTCATAATTTTATTTTATGTCTTAATTTGTGCATGGTGACTTTACAGCTATGTAGTGCCCCTTTTAATTAATACTGAGTATTTTGAGACAAAAATGATAGTGGCTATTGGGCAAAAAATCCACTCAGTTTTAAGGTTTTGTTACTATGTGTTTACCTTGACAGACAGACAGAAGCTAACTTCAGTTTGATTTTGATTTGACGAGCATTTTAATGCTATATTGATAAGCATAAGATGAGTTCTAAGCTACATACACTTTTCAGTGTGAAATGTACACATATGCTATTTGTTCTCTGTTTAAGAAAAAAGCTCAGGACAAATGTGTTTTCACTATTTCACACTTCACTATTCCTGTCACATCTAGTGCAGGTTTCACACATTAATATTCATGGATTGGAAAGGTGTTACTGTGAAAAGTCTGAAAAAAAAGTGACTATCTTTTCCACATTTAAATTTTTCTCCTTCTTACAATGCACTTTTTCTTAAATCTAGATTGTGTCTTTGGTTGACACCTGTGTACTTCATTCCACACCAGAAACCCTGATAATTAAAATCCATTCTCAAATATCTCATTTGGGGGCCATGGTTGTGATCTTTGACCAGAAATCTTTTAGTCGCACTGAGGTGGACTTTCATGCATTTTTCAGACTGCAAAGTCAAGGACCTTACCTATAGCATGAAAAGAAATTGAAGTGAGATTGGACCAGCAACCTGTCTGTCATGTTCACTGTGGGTTATTCAGATCAACAAAACATATGAGCAGCAGTAAAGCGATGCTTCTGAAGATGAACTACATAATGTCAGCCAGTTAATTACAAAATATTGCTCAAAAAAGTCAGGAGAAAAGCAAAAGCCTCTATTTCATAGAAAAGTCTCTCAATGCTGTCCTACAGCACTGTGATACAATTGGTGGCATGCAGTTACATTTGCAAGGGGAAAAAGAGACTGTAAAGAGGATGAAAATCTTGGGCAAGACAAGACTACTGTTAAAAAGCCATCAACCTAAGTGAGTGGCCAGAGGTAAGGAGATAGGCAGGAATAGGGAAACTAAAAGAATTGATAATGGCAACAAATGCTTGTATGCTTAGACCAGTACACTTGTCCTCATCCTGCATGTTTTTTAATCTGAAATTTGAGGTTAGCCTCTTGATGTAGTGTCTTGTCAAGAGGGTCATCCTGTCTATGTGGTTGTAAAGGTAATTATTATAGTTGTATGACCCATAACAACTATGGATAGAGAGATATTTCTAATAATGACAATAACAGCTATAATGATTCTAAAGTTTAAAGGCATAATCCCAACATTTCAAACATTTTTGTACCAGATTGTAAGTATTTGGAATCATAATATCTCTCTGAGTCCATGCTCCACACAGTGAAAGCTAAGGCCGCGTTCCTCTGCCTGAGTTGATATCAGCTCTATGTAGACTTTAACCGGTCTGGATTGGGGAATGGCCCTCTCTCTCCAAACCCCTCCCTCTGGGTAAAGACCAATCCTGAGAAAAACACCAGAAGTTGTCGAGCCGCCATTACTGCAGTGCTAAGTCGGGCAGCAAGCATAGATTTGACTGAGAGTGATTAGGAGAGTGGACTGAGCAAAAATCTTTTTTTTTTTTTTTTTTTTTTTATTGCCGTAAAAACATGCCAGGACGATCTGGGAGAATGTGTGCTGTTTTAGGCTGCCACACAGTGGTGTCTAACATCATCAATCCAACTATTCACCTTGCTCTCACAGCCTGCCAGGACTGTACTACAGCACTACTGTACTGTCGATAGTAGCGACGCCATCCACCACAAGATGGTTGCACCCACAATACAATCGCACATGTAAATTATTTGTAATTCTCAATTACATGCTATATTGTTCTTACATTATTTTATATTCATTACTTGTATTCTATACAACCAGCTCTCTTTGTGTAACTATCATGTAGCGATACTGCCTCCTGTTCAGTGCTAAACACGTAGGCAATGAAATAAATAAATGGGTGAGCAACATAGTTCATGTAAAATGTAGATGTTATTTTTTAAATAGATTATATGACATGAGTAAAATCCTTTATCTGTGAAATATATCAAAATATTATATTGTATATAGTATATAAATATACTATTGTGGTTCTGTAACATTTTGATCACAAACATCCATGCCGCTGTCTCAGACAGCAGGTGGTAGTAGACGCGCTCTTCCACCACCTCAGTAATGGCAGCCACTGATAATGGCGGTGCCCACAGATCAACCGTAGGATTGGTCTATAAAAGACCAGGCCGCCTTGTGCTCCAATTGACCAATCCCAGAGGATGGGCGGCACAATGACAAGCGCAGCAATCTTGTTATTCGAACTGGTAGACAGGTAGCTTCTGCTACACCTGGGGACAAATTAATACAAGCGAAAATATCAAACAGACATGAAACAACTAAAAGAAAACAAAGACTGAACAGAGTTTATCACAACGGAGAGCCCTGCATGAAGAGGAGGCTCAAACACGGCCAGAGCTGGACCAGCGTCTGGATATGTAAGTATCTCTGTATGTTTCTGTGTTACATGAACGTGTTCGTGACATGTCACAGACAGGAGCATGGATAACAAACTGGGCTTTGTGTTGTGAAGTTAGTGTTCACATTTTACATCTGTGATTCCTCTGAGTAATTTAGGCCAGCAAACGTGTGCTAACATTAGCCTGTGGCTAAAAGAAGCACCTACAGGCTAACAAAGCTAAAGCTTACACATAAACACGTGTACCCTGTTGATTGTATTGTACTGATATGATCCAGATTATTGGAGGGTATTAATTTCACCAGGACACTGTTTAAAGTTTAGGTGGCCGTCAAATGAAGGTAGCAGGCCACAGAAGAAGCACAGCACTGCTGGAGACTGGCTGTTATCTATATGAAATTGCAGATGAACATTGTATTTGAGATCTCCAGCAAGAAAGATTACTGTTTTAATCAGTGTAATTTATAAAGCAACTTTATCACTGCAGCCACAGTCAAAAGTAGGAATAATTATCTGTGTTGTATAGTGATACATGGTTTGAATCTGTGTAATGTATCAAACTGTGATGACCGTATTTGCTAAAATACATCAATAAATCATTTAGATATATCTAAATAATATCTGATTTAAAAAAAAAAACAAGAATAAAATACTATAAAAACAACTAATGGCATCCACCACTCTCAACCCTGCTGCAGAAATAGCAACTGATTATTGATATTTTTTTCTTAAAATAACTGTATTGCAGTCTTTTTTTTGTTGCAGGAAAGTAGTAAACCAAAAGGATAACATTTTCTGTCCATGTTTGCAGGTCCAGCACTGTCAGAATTACAACAGTGGAAGAGCTGACGTCCAAGCCCTCTGTACTCTATTATTAGACACTAGTACTTGGAAGCTCAGTGGATGTGAAGAGGAAGGCCAGAGGAGATGGCTGCATGCTGTGCTGACAGTGACTCCTAAAAACCTTGACGCCAAATTTCTCTTTGTTATGCTGACAAAGTTCAATCTTCCATCTGTAAAGCACAACACATGTTTTTAATAATCAATTCATAAATTAATCACAGAAATAGCTTCTTTGCAGTAAACCAGTGCTGTTGAGTATCACCTATTGCTATCTTTCAGTCGTATTTAGTTGCATGATGTCTCAGGGTAGGTAACAAATAGTGATTATCAAAATAAAAATGAATGAAAAGTAAATTTCTGTGAATGTTGTATTTCATGAAACATCCAAACACCACTTTGAAGTGCTGTAGATTAGATGATTTGCTGTTGATAGTTGTATTTGGCTGGATTTCAACAATTGTTGTACCTTTAGTCCAGTGACAGTATCAGTGCAGTGTTTTGCTTAACATTATTTTGATAAAGAACCAATTAAGTTAGCTTTTTTTCCAAATGAGTCTAACTTTTCACATTATTTGTTATTAATATCCTACACACAAAGTGCCTGACTGTCATGGCTTTATAAAGCAATAAATACAGTATCTGTCAATCTACTTCCTAGTGTTTCAAAATGTGGGCTATGCAGATGCACCAGTAAACTTCTTTGCGCTCTTCATCACAGAGGAGGTCATTTATTCATTTATTCATTCATTTTCTATAGCCCTTTATCTTTATTTATAGGCTGGAGTCTATCCCAGCTGTCAATGGGCGAGACGTTTTGGGTTTTCCTCAAAAATAGGATCTCAAAGCAGGAGGCAAGAGGCAGGTTTCAAAAAATTATTGAAAATAAACAAACTTGGCAGGCTGTGAAAGCAGGGTTCAAGCTAGGCAAAGAAAAATCTTCTAAACTGGAGCAGCAGATGATAATCTTGAAGACCTGGGCACATGAGAAGAAATCAGGTCAGAGAATCCAAAAGTAGGTTCAAAAAGGGTCTTTCCAAACAGTGGAACCAAGAGAAAGTGACTCTACTTATGCTGCGTTCACACCGCACGCTACTTGGCGATCACTCTCCATGCAAAGTCAATGTACAGCCGTGATCGGGCGGGGCTAATCCTCCCACGATGCGACAGCCGCTTCTCACACTACCACATAGCTTGTCGTGCGATGTGAAAGTTAAAAAAAGTTGATCTTTTCAGACGATGTCCTGTGTTGCTGTGCAGCAACAGCCAATCAGCAGTGTGTTCGTGTGTGAAAGTGCCCGTGACAGACAGCTTTCCATCTGGACTACAGAGGAACAATTTATATCCATGTGGGAAGCATTAGTCAGTGAGGATAGTAGTTCCGCCGAGATGGACCGCGGGGGACTCACAGATAATGCTGCTGCAGGGCATCAGCTGCAGTGTTTTGTGGTTGATAAGTGAATGAAAAGGATACAGCTGGAATAATGTCTGCTTATACATCCTATTATATGATATATCATATGATCGTGGTGAAACTCGAGCGGATGTGACGTCACGGAGCGACGGCCGACGGCAACGGTGACCAAAATTAGGTATTTATGGACGCGCGACGATACGTGAGTGGGAGACGCAATTTTGGTAGCTGAGTCACTTGCGGTGTGAACGCAGCATAAGAAGGAATTATCTGGCAGTGTGGTCAACTCCAGGCCAGACTTAAAAAGGGAGCTTGATTGGCAGAGAGACCACAGGTTTGTCTAATCATCTGCTGCAGCTTCACACTGCTTCACACGGACCTGCAGGAAAAACAGGAAGGGAGGGGTAGAGAGCAAAAACCAACCAAACTAAACCGAATCACAACAAGAGGCGGGGTACACCCTGAACCCAAGGGTGTAGGTTTGATTTTGACATTGGTGGGGACATAAAAGTACACCAAGATGGCACCTCTGAAAGTTGATGTGTTTTGCATTTATGACAGTTTTTAATGTCATGTAGAGCTGATCAAACGAACAAACAAACTATCATATTCAGAAAAAAAATTCCACTGGTATATACTTTACCTCCAGCCTCTCCTCCTAAAGCTCTACTTTTCCTTGACAAAAATGTATTGATGCATGAAATATGAACAGTGGGACAATTTGGGATCAATCAGAAATTTTGATGGTATGGTAATAGTCTGATAAGTATATAACCAAAACCAAAAATTACTATTGATAAGTGTATTCCTCAACAAAATGAATGTATACATAAGTCATGTTTTTAATGCAAGGTCTTATTGTTTTTTTTCCTAACAAACTTCTATAGTTGGTCTTAAACAGTTGCTGCCTTTCAATACAGAAATAATATATGGATAATAAATAAAATGATCAAAATTGGATCTCTCTGGCATTAAATATAAGCATTTTTTAGCTATAACATCATATACTATGCTTGTGTTTTGTGTTAAGGACCGTGTCGTAGTGGCATAGTATTGATAGGGACGTGTCCCTAACGTCCCTACCCAATTCTACGCCCCTGCCTGAACCGGTTTCCAGTCGCAGGGCCAGGAGGTCATTGAATCTATTTAAAAACAAAACAAAAAACCCTACAAAGCCATAATCAGTCCGTTTGTCACTCAGAGGGGACTGTATCATACTCTTTACTAGCTGACAGCGAGTTTAGAGGCTGTTAGTGTGTAAAGAGTGTGATGCAGTCAGTGTGTAAAAGGCAACACTTACCCGTGTGGTCTGTGTGCGTTTCTGTGTGACTGCTTTAAATATGAGAGGTTATTGATGATGAAGCTGAGCAACTTTGTGAATGCTGCCATTTAGATTATGTTTCCTTGAAATCAGAAAAGGAAAATCAAAAATTGCAGATAGAAATGTCATGAGGGAAAAGTGACGATCTTGTCTGTCAAAATGACATGCAGTAAGCAAGTGTGTTTGCCTCAAACTCCATGGCTTCGAACTTCATTTTTCATTTATGGCCTCTCTGCTCTCCCAAACTCTCCATGGTGACAGCTAGCACACACAAAATCCTCGTCAAAATGACATGCAGTAAGCAAGTGTGTTTGCCTCAAACTCCATGGCTTCGAACTTCATTTTTCATTTATGGCCTCTCTGCTCTCCCAAACTCTCCATGGTGACAGCTAGCACACACAAAATCCTCCTTTAAAGAGGGAGTTCCCCACCACTTTTGCTCCTGCTATCAATTGCGCACGCAGTGACAGTCGATCACCCATGACACGGCCACTAATGGCACATGCAATTTTTTAGTTTGCACGCACAATTTGGCATCGTTACTTTGGATCTTAGTAGATCAGGCCCAATGTGTGGAGAGACAGAAGAGTCAAATAGTTTTTTACTGGAATAGGAGCAACTGGTTAAACAAAACATGGAAATCATTTGTCAAAAATTAAAAAAAATTCTATTTCTTCCCTAAATGACATTGATTTAAATAAAGATACAAAGCCTACGTGATAATAATCAGAAAACTTTCTCAGCTGTTTCGCCCACAGTGCATGCACTTATTTGCCATAAGAAAGGACAATAAAAATACATTCTCTGATAAAACACTTTCTGTGTCATAAAGTAATAGGTACTTTTAGCCAGTAGTCACATAAACTGAGAACAGACTTTTAAAAAAACTTCTCAGTACTTTTCTTGTTATTCCTAAAAACATTATTTTACAGGGCAGCCCTCTGTATTTCTTTGCTGCTGCTTCATCAGGGCATCAGACTCCAGGCCTGACTGTGGGTTCAAAGCAGCTGCTGATTGCTCCCACTTCTTTGGTCATATTACTGTCTGATGGTTAGGTGAAGTATATTTATGGATCTGAAAAAATTATTGACTACATTTACTCAGGTTCATGTGATTGAGTAGCTCCTTTGTATAAATATGCCTTATTTAGAGTCATCAGTTATATAAGTATGTGAAGTAAATACGGCTTGGCAACAAAAAAATCTTTCCTCACTTTTAATTCATATTGCTAAGGGCAAATTTTAAATTGAAATTAAATACAAGTTACTTTTTATGGAGTGAAATAGAGGTAGCTTATTAAATATAAAAAATTGTGATTTAAAAAAATCAATGACATCTTTCTGATCTAATTCATCAGTACATGAAAAAAATCATTAACCTTTTGTTACATCATATGTTAATTTTATTCAACATCATTATCTTCTAAAGCATTAGCATGTAATAAATAACTGAATGTCTTTTCATAGTCCAGCTGATACTTTACTTACACTCAGAAAATGTATAATGCATGTAGATTCATAAATATAAGATAAAGTGCTTATTTTACCTGCAAACATGTTTGAGTACTTTTGCTAGAGTACAATATTTTATTCATTCTACCACAGCCTAAAAATGAAATAATTATAATATACTTCTATAACTACAGTATTATCATGCTTTCACTGTATGAAGTGTGATGTTCTGAGATCACTGAGAGATTACCTGTCTGTACTGAGGGTCTCCTCCCCCGCCGCTCCGTCCCTGGCTCTGGTCACCCCTTCCCAGCCACTCTGTGAAGGTCAGTCATGAACCTGGAAAGACAGGAGAGCAGGTAGATTAATGATGTTTCAAGACTGTCAAGATCACTAACTTTACACCATCATAGACCTCTGACTTGCTGTTGTTGTTATTTACTTTGGCAGCTGACTTTAGCATTAGAGTCAACAAGAACGTGGATATAGATGTGCTGACTCAGCAGATCACAACGTGATCACAAACATTATTACTCCAAACAAACATTACTGAGACGACTCTTAACAGTCATATCACATAGAAAACAACACTGATAGCAGCCATAAGCTATTAGCTGCGAGATAGCTCGTCCGTCTATGTGTACCGTTTCTCAGCGGCCTCTGCAGCCTTCAGCTTCGGCATGAGTTCAGGCAGATCTTGTTAAGGACTGCAGCTCTGTCTGCTCTCTGCTCTTCATCACACCACCAGGGGTATAACTTACTGAAGTGTTGGCTAACTAGTTGTAGCTGTTTAAACAGAGTTATAAATTGATAACAAAGACCACAAATGCCGCTCATAACAAAAAGGTAAACTTTTATCAGAGACACAAGAGTCAGAGGATTTATCAGAATGTGCTCTGTAAACTTACCTCTTTGTTGGACGTGTTCATGAGCAGCATCATCCTTTGGCAGGGCTGCTAACTCTCACGCATTGGCCATGAGACTCAGGCGTTTGATTGGTTTCACATGCTGTCACGCCACACCTCCGATTTCTCATGCTGAAGTCCGAAGCACAAAGCGCAGGTGGGATATGGAACGCCAGCCAATTCATTAACACGCAAATTCTCACACATAAAGAACACGTAGACAACACGTAAACAACACATAAACAATGCGTAAACAACACATAAACAACGTGTTAAGGACGTGTTGATTTCACGTCTTTAGGAGCCCTTTGGCCACTTGTCCAGTTTGAACAGGTAAGAGTCATATGTTCTCACTGGCTCCTGAGCTGCAGGGTAAAACCATTTCTATAGGCCTGGTTGGGAGGTGGGGGGTGGGGGGGGTAACCACTATTTAAAGTGATAAGGAATATCTTTCTTTGCCATTGGCTTTAATGTAAAGGTTTGTGTATTTTAAATTTTGTGATATATTCAGATTTTGTTTTTTTGACAGTTTGATAAAAAAACATCTTCGAAGAAAAGTTTGATTTAGTTTGGTTATTCTTTTAAAAATGTCATCTAGATTTAAATATTGTTTTGAGCTTTTAATTCTTGTAAAGCTGCTGTAGTGGTGATCAGACCGGTGTTTTTGATGAGAAAAACACTGGTACTGGAATTACTGGTTGTGCATGAACACAAATCTGTAGACAGGTAGGAAAAAGACTTATGAGGAACAATGACAGAACTACAGTTACGGTTTAAATATCACTATTTGTAGGACATTTGAGAAAGTATCAGACAACACAGCAAAAATACAGCATTTGTTTTAATTTTATTTTTTGCCATTTACCTAAGTTGATTGAACTTGAACCCTTTTTTTACTTCTGAGTGCTACATAGTCTGATTAAACCTGCACAAAATTAGGCCTTTTGTGTTGAATGTCGCCCTGCCGTGTATGTGGCAAAATTTTGATTGGCTTCACCAAATCTCACTCCAAGGTTTTTTGAAAAGTTGGCAGCCCTGCTTTGGGCAGTGATGTCTGTTTCTTCTTCACTGGTGGAGGAGGTGTGGCGAGCAGCCTGTCATTATACACTGAACAGCCCCTATGTTTTGATTATGCTCAGGTGCTCTGATGCGACATCTGCTAGCCGAAGAGTCGCTTAGTCTACTTTTAAGCTAGGTCAACACAACTTTAACAATGTAACGTAATTGAAAAAGCATGACGGCACAACTATAAGCACACGTCGCTTGTCATGACACATGGCAAAGAGAGTTAAATTGAAATGGGAGACATTTTGAGTCACTGTTAAATTCACAGTATTGTCGTAAACATACCTGTCGACAAGCTCTTGTTTTGTTGCCTGACTGCCACTACTGTATGTGACTGATAAGACAGCAGTGTGAAGGGGACTGAGGAACTTGGACACTGAACAGAATTTAATGTTTTATAAGACAGTAAGAATATATTAGCATTATATTGTTATAACTACGGCCGATGTTGAATATAATGAAAAGTGCTGTAATCATCTGATTAAATCTGTTGACCAAAAGATCAGTTGGGCCCTGGTTATATCAATAGAAAAGGTTTGTCCAAAGTATCATGAGCCCAGCATCATAACCTTGGTCTGGTCTGAGTTAAGAAGATCATTTCTGGCCATCCAGGTCCTAATGTCATTTATACACTGTTCTTGTTGAGATAACTAAGCTGTTTTACCTGGCTTCTTTGATTTATTTGTCTTTCATTCATTTATTTTCTATACCCCTTTATCCCTTTTGGGGTCAGGGGGGCTGAAGCCTATCCCAGCTGTCACTGGGTGAGAGGCGGGGTACACCCAGAACTGGTCGCCAGTGGATCACACGGCAACATAGAGAGACAGACAACCATTCACGCTCACACTCATACCTAAGGGCAGTTTAGAGTGACCAATTAACCTAGTGAACATGTTTCTGGTCTGTGGGAGGAAGCTGGAGTGCCCAGAGGGAACCCATGCATGCACAGGAAGAACATGCAAACTTCACACAGAAAGGCCCCCGTCTGATCCAGGAATCGAACTGGGTACACACTTGTTGTGAGGCACGCACACTACCTACTTCTCCACCGTGCCACCCTGATTTATTTGTCTTATCTAATTTATTTAAAATAAAAATTGAACTTATTACATATCAAGGGCAAAACAAGGATAAAGGAAAAATCATGATGAAGGAAACAGGGTTCTTTGTCATTATGAAGTGTGTTGATAATGCATTGTGATAACTTTGGGAACACATATCTGACCAAACATGTTGAAATGAGCATCTCTGTTTTAGTACACACTTTTGTACTTTGCAGCTGTGGATATGATGCTTGTCCTTTTAGAAGGTGGTCTCAGTAAACTAATTCCATTTTTTATGTAATTAAAAAATAAGTTTTGACACAAGTACTCAAATCTGTATTGTTTGGTTTCTTTCCTCTTTTTTAGTCTTATGTTTTGGACAAACTGGAATGAGCAGAGACCAAGCATCATGAGATCCACCTTAGCAGGCAAGAATATGAGGGTAATCCTCAGTGCTGATATCCTGACGCCTAATGGACTAACTATTGACCACAGATCAGAGAAGCTCTACATTTCAGATGGAACCCTTGGAAAAATTGAGAGATGTGACTTTGATGGTTCCAGCCGGCATGTAAGTATAACTTTGTTTTGTTTGTTTTTTTTTTGGTGGTGTGTTTTTTCTCTTAAATGTTCGTAATGATCAAATAATGTTTCTGAGGGAAACCTAAATAGTAAGACTTTGTTTCACTTTTTTGTCATATTTTGAAGATCCATCCTTTTAAGATTCTGCTGGAGCCTATCCAAGCAGACAATGGCTGTAATGCGGGGTACACTCTGATCTGGTCACCAGCCAATTGTGGGGCTACAAAGAGAGACAGACAACCATTCACACTCATACCTAGGGGCATTTTAGAGTCACTTATTAAACTTAATGAGCATGTTTTTGGTCTGTCGGAGAAGCCTGAGTCCCCAGTCATGCATGCACAGGGAGAAAATGCTAACTCCACACTGAAAGGCCCTGACTGACTGTGAGACACATGCCCATATTCTGAGGATGCTTTCTCCAATATATGGAAGATATAAGTGACATATCCCAGAACAGGGCACAAGATTAATTCATCCCTTTCTTTAAAAAAATAAAACCTTTTTAACATCATCCATTTAATCTTTCCTTCTCAAGTAAATGGGATCTTGCTTACCAGCTAATGTTCTTTCTTATGTTTCATCTTCATGTTGGTTTCCTTAGTCACAGAAATAACTCTTGGCTTAAAAAATATGTTTAGTAAGGACCGTGCTTATTTTGTCAGT
The DNA here is from genome assembly GCA_036419115.1 of Scarus forsteni. Taxonomy (NCBI): domain Eukaryota; kingdom Metazoa; phylum Chordata; class Actinopteri; order Labriformes; family Labridae; genus Scarus; species Scarus forsteni. The sequence goes on from JAZDUH010000098.1 coordinate 43,805,432, forward strand.
AAAACATTACATGTATAATGGATAACATCCATGGCAGATATATAGCTTCTGTATCCCCTTGTGCAAAGGCAACAGAACAAGATGGCCTTTAATTCTATAGATTTTATTTTTCGCTTGACATGACCGCTGCAACTCAGCACCTTGGCCCGTCTCAATTAGTTACCCATATGTTTGCAGAGAGGGTCACATGGCTCAGTGAGCCTTCACCTTTGGGTCCTCACCTGCTTGAGCTGCACTCTAGTCCTGCTAATGAAGGCTTTGCAGTAAGACTGCTCTGGGTGCAGAATTTCCAATCCAATTAAAAAGTGTAAATTAAAAGGAGCTCACTTGGTGTCATGTTTAGCCCTTAATTGTGGTTGTGAAAAGCATAAAACTACCTACTGACATAACAGAATACATGAAACTTGCTGTAAAGAAGGGATAATTAACACTCTTGTACTTTGGTGTTTTATGGTATAATTTCTTTATCTGATTTTATTCAATTGGTATTCTCCTTTAGATATTTTTCTACTACTGACTTCAAAATTAGAAGCCTGATATCAGGCTGCTCCATCTACTGTATACAAACATTGTTGGAAACAATATGTAGCATTTGTGCACTGAAATATTTAATCCAGTAAAGAAATTAGTAATTTTAAATTAAATTTTACTTTAATTCATTGGCACTGACATAACCTCAGATACTTCCAACATTTATTAAAGCCACAAAAAAAAGTTTTATTTTTGATGTTGTAATGATTTTTGTAATTGTAGAATGATGAAGAAGAATGACAGAGAGAAAACCAGAAGTCATGCCACGTTTATCATTGCCATAGAAATAAATGTACATTTTAACAAAGTCTGTAAGATAAGTAGGTGAAAGCTGCTACTAGAAGCAGTTGTTTCATTTCTGAAGGTTGTTTATGCTGTTCACTTGGATAGACTAAAATTATCATTATATTATTATTCTGCCATCAGCTGTCCATGCTTTTGTTACACCACTTTTGAGTAACTGGATAGAACTGACGATGTCATTTCAGTCACTATTTTGCTTGAAAGCCTAATGGCAGCTAAAATAATGGGGTATGTATTTAAAGTCTGTGTAAAGAAAATTCAGCCATCTTCTTCCAAACACATTAAGTAGGTCATAAATGTATAATGCATGTGAAAGCCATTCAACCATTCAGAATTTGATTGAGGCGCGAGGCTTCACAAACTGTATTTTTACATTTCTTTGTTCAGGATTTAATGGGCAGGTCAGAAATCAGGGCCGTGTTACGTAACGGGGCCCTTATTAGCATAACCCCGCCCCTGCTGCTTTAGCGGTATAAATACATTCAGCGTACCACTTGCTCTGGGGTCTCTGATATCATCTCTGATGAAAGTTTGTAGCTAGCTAGCTAGTCCTGTCTCCTCCAAGTCGCTCATGTGTCTTTCCTGGATACCACAATGTGTGCAGGGTAATAGCTCCATTAGCCCATTTAGGTTTCTTACTGAGTAAGAGTGGGTGTGGTTCCAACACCTCTAACTGACACGCCCCCAGCGTTTAACAAAGACGGGTCATTGTTTTTGCATGAATTTGAGACCTAATTTTATGTACTTAGCAATATTTTTAATCTTTCAAATTTGGCTCAGTGGTCAATGACAGATGTTTCTGTGGCATGAAAAACTTAAAACAGAAATTTATTCTTGCTTTACACAGACTTTAATGACCTTAGAAGGTCTTTTTCTTGTAATATGGTAATTATGTCATTTTTTTTATAGAAATACATTATTTTTTAATTGTTTAATTTTTTAATCAATGAAGTGACAGTCACTTTTCTAAGCTTAAAGGAAAGAAGAGATATTCCAGCTTCTTAGCACAGGTCTACTATGATAACTGCTCTCCATCAGCAGCTCAGAGAAATCTGTAAATGAATGATAAAGGTCTTGAACACCTACAAATGGAACAAGTGGTTGCCTTCAAGTCATATATGAGGCAGGAGTTTTGATGATTATGCCTTTTCAGCAGGCTGGTAAAAGAGTATTGCACACAAGGTCTTTATCCTATCCCTCCTAAATACTGCAGTGTCATTACATGCTGACAGTGTAGCTGTCTACAGGAAGACAAGAGCAGTGGCACAGCTCACTCCCCTGTGCCATTTTGAGAGTGGACACCTATGTTCTTAATGAAGGCAGAGCATCACAAAGGGCAGCAGAGTGCATTTTAAGAGAAGATTTCAGCATGCCCAGTGGTGAAAGATGTCCTTTTAACTGTGAAGAGAGAGAATGTTTTAATTGAGAACTGTCAAGGAATAGGTTGGTGTCATCTAGGTTTAATGCCTTTAGGGTATTCTTAAGATATTTTATGTTGCATGTAAAACAGATTTATTTGATTTACTGGGTGTAATGTTTACTAAATGGCAGCTTAACAGCCTTATTTGAACAAAGTTATTAGTAATTCACTGATAAAAGATAAAGGTGGAATTTATTCTCACTAATCCACAACACAAATTCAACACAAAATAATGTGATCTTTGCTGTGCACCTTATATCTCCTAAATCTATTTTACAATCAATATGTTCCACTACCATTTGGCATTCTATCTTTCCCTCTCTGTGTCTTTGTCATTGTCTCTCACTTGCTTCTTTACCAGTTGTTGCTCTCACATGCTGGGCTCCTTTAATCAACACCTGTCCTATTAATCCCAGTATGGCACGGGGCTAATGTGATGCTGCTTTCAAGCCTGTCCCACTTAATTGCTGGGAGTACAGAGCTGCTGGAGTCTCTCTTTTCCTCAGCAGCCTGGACAATTCCACAAGGAGACATCTGATTGATTTCTGCCACCCTGTCAATGACACTGTCATTTACTCTCTCAAAATCTGGGTTAAGAAGTTGCCTGTGCAGGGGACAGAGGGGGCAGGATGTTGACGAGTCAAAACACAATTGCAAAAAAGAAAAAGTCTATTAAAGCACTTTTCTCTTCTATCTTCAGATTATTGTGAAATCAGGACCAGGGAACTTCTATGGACTGGCCATTTATGCAGATTATATTTACTGGTCGGATTGGGCCCGTAGGTCTGTTCTACGATCCAACAAGTACACTGGTGGTGACACCAAGGTACTGCGAGCAGACATACCTCACCAGCCCATGGGTATTATTGCTGTAGCAAGGGATACAAACAACTGTGAGTACTTGAACATCTTTTTCTAAGTATAGTGGAATGGCCACAAGATGCAGTGTTGCTGTGCAAATATTTTTGTTATATATCAGCTGGTAGAGGATATGAGTGTATTCACAGTAGCCTATGTACATTTTGAAGCATTAAGAATAATGAGTGAAAATAAATAGGTTACTATGAATTCTTCTACTAGAAGCAAAGTGAAAACATAAGCGAAAGCTAAGCTTTCCCTCCCACTATTTGAATGTTCATTTTATTTTTTTTTGATGTTATGATGTTTTACTTGTGTAAAAGTGTGACTTTGTGAGTCACCACAACCTTCTCTTTCAAAATGAAATGCTTGGTGTCCGTGACACCAAAACTACAATTTTATTAAGACTAAAAATTAAATAGTGATAAATTATATCATGTGAAAGGAGGTACAACCAAAATTTATTTCAGTATTTTTTTCCCTTCAATCTGAGTTACTCATCCTTAAAAGAGTGTCACAGAGTCATTCTAAGGGCGGATATTAAATTAACTGTAGCAACATATTTTCTTCAATTGATGAAAGTCGACTGATATGACTAGTAATATAAAAAATAAACAGTGTTACAAATGTTTTATTTAAAGATTTTTTTGTAGCAGCTATTATAAGTATCCAACATTAGCTGAAACATTGATGTGTTATTGATATAACGGCTGCCTGATTATGGAGCATTGCCTACATGGCGGAACAAGCATAGCATGCAGGGATGTGATCATCCAATGATAATTAGTCTATGTTTGTGATGACTGGCGACTGTAATTGTAGTAAAAAAAAAATATATATATATATATATATATATATATATATATATATATATATATATATATATATATATATGTATTAAAGGATAACTTCGGTTCCTGCAGCTTTTACATTGTTTATAGAATGAAGAACAACAATATACTCACCCAGAAGGCTTTCCTGATGCAAACGGTGCTTCAGGAGATATTTAGATCCAAAATCGAGCAGCAGACACCGATATAATGGTAGCCTGTAGGGCATGGATCGCCGCTCCTAAAAACTGCATTAATCGTCCAAAAACTCATGTTTTTCACCAATATTCCATCATGATTCGCTCCGAATGGACCGCCACTGCAGTCTGTGTCTCTCCACACAGCGCTGTGTGGCTGAACTGACGAGTTTGTTTACGCGTTCTTAGCATGCGCAGTGCGTGCTCATTGTTTCAGGGAAGACCGCAGCTACAATCGATTTTCTTCTTCCAGTTTTGTGCAAAATGGACGAATATCTATGGGATGAAGATGTTGTGGAGTAGGACTTTGAATATGATGGACGTCCTTACAGTTTGGAGCCAGATTATACAGATAAGGAGCTGATAGAAATGAGGAAGCGATCGCAACGCTCCAGAGAGTACTGCGCATGCGCGAAGGGCACGTAAACAAACTCGTCAGTTCAGCCACACAACGCTGTGTGGAGTGACACAGACTGCAATGGCGGTCCATTCGGAGCGAATCATGATGGAATATTGGTGAAAAACATGAGTTTTTGGACGATTAATGCAGTTTTTAGGAGCGGCGATCCATGCCCTACAGACTACCATTATATCGGTGTCCGCTGCTCGATTTTGGATCTAAATATCTCCTGAAGCACCGTTTGCATCAGGAAAGCCTTCTGGGTGAGTATATTGTTGTTCTTCATTCTATAAACAATGTAAAAGCTGCAGGAACCGAAGTTATCCTTTAATTGCCTGATACTTCATACTGGTCCTCTTACAGCTTTTAACTAATGGTAATTAATTTAATGCTCTATGCTTTTTAGTTCTTTGAGTAGAAACCAGGGCATCTGCTAACCCTTAATCAGTATTTCCTACCCACAGTTTTTTTTTTCTTTAAATGCTTTTAGAATTAACCTGTAGTGTTCAATAATAAAGAGCAGGGTAGTTTAAACATTGCTTCATCTTAAGTTTAAAAACAGCTGTTAAAACACTCACAAGTCAATGTAAATACATTTAAGAAACTTCCAGGGGTAATAAATAAAAGTATCCCAAGTTGTTATTGGAGTCTCTTAAGTCTGATCAGAAATTTAATTTCCAAGTAGGACAAATGCAAGTGGGCATAAGCATTCCCCGATGGGTAGACTAGAATGCTGAATGTCCTGCTGCATCTTTTTTATGTTGTCAGGAAAAAATATCGCATCTCTATGACCTGCACAGACACAACTGTTGCCTTGTGCAGTAAGCAGCTAAAATATTTTTGATAAATAGTATATCCTGTTGAAATCAACATTGTAAACCTTTTACAACAGTATCCTTTTAAGGAACATATGGAGTGTAAAAATGGTATGCATGAGTGGCAGAACACTGAATCATTATTTCCCCCCTTGAATAAAATAATTCTGGCTGGAGGGCAAGGACCAACAGAGGGTCTTTAGTGGACATGCCCGTGTCTTGACTCTTGAACTTGATGCTGTATCTTCTTGTGTTTTTGTCTCTTAAATAACAGGGCTGCACAAGCTCTTAATTGCCTTATAAGGGTCATATTTGCCCTTTCGTCATGTGACAGGTTGTGCTGTTCCACAGAAATACAACACAACTTTTACACAGTATCAAAGCCACAATTTGTAAAATGTTGTATTCTAAGTAATTTGCTACTGACCAGAGATAATTATAGTCAGGATGATCAAAGGCCATTAAAACAGAATTTATTTATGATTCAGACTTTTACCACTGACACCTAACTGAGTCAAAACAAAATATGAGTGCAATGCTTGAAACAAATCTAAAGGATGTTCTATTTTAAGATATTCTATGCTATTAAAGGTCTATCATTTAATGACAATAAGTGTCTCTGATCCTTTTTGTGAACTGGTCATGTTTTGTTTAAGTCTTTTTTGTTTGTTTGTTTTAAATTGATTAACACTGCCATGGCCTTTCAAACAATTACGTTTCTTAGAAATATATAGGAGAAAATGACCTCAAATTACCACATCAATTATTGCAACTGATCAGGTTTTACACCCACATGCTTAAAACTGCAAAATGAACTATGTGCTGGGATTGAAACCTTTATATACTGCAAAATGTCTTCATTAAATGCACCACTCTCAGTTTTTTTTTTATCTAAGAGGTTAAACTATCACTTCAATCCAAAACATCTCCAAAATAAAGGACTTGTGCTGTGTTTCCTCAAAGGAGAATACATTGAACATATAAACATGACATCTGTTCATCATTTACATCTGTCCTGTAAAAGAGAGGTGTCCCCTTCAGATTTACACTAAAGCCCCTTCTGACTGCCTAATCAGTTTTCTGTTATTGTTGTTAAAGGTGAGCTGTCTCCATGTCGACACATGAATGGAGGCTGTGGTGACCTATGTCTCCTGACCCCATATGGGAGGGTCAATTGCACTTGCCGTGGAGAGCGAGTGCTGTTAGAGGACAACAGATGCGTGTGTAAGTTCTTAACATTTGAACCAGTATTGATTACAGTAACACTCTTTGTACGCTGATTATTATCAAGAGACCACAGTAGGCATTTAAATTAATTCCTTGACTTTGGCTCTGTGTATACACACTTCAAATGTTGTTGTTTACATCAACCTAAATCCTTAAATTGATTTATTGGTACATTAAGATGGAAAAAAAGAATAATACTAACAGCTACTTGCTTCTCCATACTAAGAAAGTTACCCAGAAACACTGCATTAGAGCTAGGGCATTTCTGCTGGTCTTAAATGCAAACAAGGAATTATGACTTAAAGTCAATGGGAGATGTGCCAGGATTTGAATGTTTTTTTTTCATGAATACTGCAGTAACAAGAAACCCGAGCCAACAAAGCAAACAATAATCACAGTGCTGTAAAATATGACGATAAGGTAATTCTGGAGTACTTCAATAAGGCAGCATTTGCACAGTCCAATCATGCCAAAGTACAGGTTTGAGTACAAATAGGTGATTTAATACAGTCATAAGCTATAAATCTTAACCAGTCTGCCTCAGCGTGCACTGAAGTTTTGCCTGGATGAATATAATTAATTTGGTCAACAAGCTAAGATATATAGATCTGGACCAGTATTCACAAAGCTTTTTATCTTACCACTAAATGACACTTTAAATTCCTAACTAAGAGTTTTGCCTTAAAACCTATTCACAAATCTGCTGAGACTAACTCTTACTAAGCAATCCAGTGAACTCTTAAGCTAAAGAAAAGGGGTGGAGCTGACCCTGTTACTATGGATGAAGTCATGTTTCAGGAACCACTTGACTTACAACGCCTTTAGTGATTGGCTAACAGGAAATGTGTCTTTGTGAGTACTCTGCACCCAAGCCACTGGGTTATTTCTATTTGTTGGAAAAGTGATTGCATCTTTGACTAATTCTATTCTATTGCAGAAGCTCATTGTTTTTGTATTTTTCCAAAATGTTTTTGCGATCATGAGGTGGATTGTCAGCAGCAGCCTTACTGAGATTCTTTCGGAATTGGTCTTAGTGACTTCGGAGCCCGTCTCACTACTTCTAACTTCTGATAGGTTTAGGAGCTTGTTTTAGCACTAACATGTTTTGTGAAATACTTTAAGGAGAGAATTTTAGAAGTCCTAAATTTAGGACTGACACGGCCATTATTTATGAGAGTTTCTCCTAACCACCAAGCTAGGAGCTACTTTTGGCCTTAGGATGTTTTGTGAATATGGGCCCTGAAACTTAACCACCTTACCAATCTTTTCTGTAGCAGAAAATTCCTCCTGCAACATCCATACTGAATTTGAGTGTGGAAATGGAGAGTGCATTAACTACCAGCTTACCTGTGACGGACTTGCCAACTGCAAAGATAAATCAGATGAGAAGATGCAGTACTGTGGTAAGTAGCCCTTCCCATCTGTTAACAAGGGCATTTTGAGAGAAATATGAATGGTATTACAAGAGGGGTTTTTTGCTTTAAAGAGGGACATATCATGAAAAGCCCACTTACAAGTATTTTTGCTTATATATTTAGGCAACCAAATGTTAAAAATTATAATCCAGTCCCCCTTTGTTCACAGTCTTTGACACACTGTGTTGAGAAGAAACTCATTTGCATTTAAAATACATACACCATGACTAACTGTTACGTGTAAAGGACTGCTAAAGTGCTGGCACATAAGGAGTCCCAAACTTTCTCTGGTGGTTGATGTGAATTATATTTTGATCAAAGCACTTCACAGACATTTTATTTAGACCCCAGAAAACTTGGGTAAAAGTGTAGAGGAAATGTATGCTATGTCTCCTTCATTGTTTAACACTTCCATTGATCCCTTCAAAACTTAAAGTTGTCAGTATTTTAAGGTTACTATCCAATTCATGAATTAAACTGGGTTTAGTCAACAGGAGCTGTCGGAAGGGTTTCAGGCCCTGCTACAATCAGCGTTGTGTTGCTATCAGTCGTTTTTGTGACGGGATTGACGACTGTGGGGATAACTCAGATGAAGCTTTCTGCAGCAGTAAGTCACAGCCGTTTGATCTCCTGTTCAATGCAACCAGCCTATGAGAGCATGATCCAGTCACTCTTATGCCTTTATTAATACAGCTCGCTAGGCCACATGCTGTGCTAAGCCTTTACTGTCTAATGAGCCTGAACATCATAGAAAGTGCACAATTTCAAAGACAGCCCAACTTGCACCTGTAAGAACTGCTTTCAGGGCATAGGCAAACATTTGTGTCCTACAAGGATCCATGAATGCTTTTGTTTTGACCTTGATGGTGATATTGTCCCTTCCAGGTGAGGTTTATATTTCTTTTATCATGCTTAGAAAAATATAAAATCAAAAAGAAAATGTAAAATATATCAAAAGGACAACATGCTGAGGCCTGTTTACTCTTATTTAGATACAAATTTTGTTTCAAGATAATGTGTCATCCTCTACCTTTCAATTTTCTTTCAAACTGGGCATAATCAGCATCTCCCTCTATTACCTTTAATTTTCATTCTTAATTTTTATAATTTAACAATAACACACACACACACACACACACACACACACACTACATATATATCTATATATATATTTATATATATATATATATATATATTTATATATATATATATATATATATATATATATATACATATATATATATATATATATATATATATGTATATATATGTCTATATATATATATATATATATATATATATATAGGGAGAGAGAGAGAGATAGATAGATAGATAGATAGATAGATAGATAGATAGATAGATAGATAGATAGATGTAAATAATCAATAAATCAAGATTTGTTGATCATTTAATTACTTCAAATGTACTCTACATTAGACAATACAGAGTGACTTTTACTGCACTAAGCGGTTGTGAGCTGTAACATTCAATCAGCGTTTATCACACACAGTTCAGCCAAGCCTTTGTCTGTGTACCAGTTTGCAACCTGGAGCTAATTTTAACCAGCCCAGATAGAGGGTTCCTCAAATTGTTTGGAGCTGTACCTGTAAGAGTCTTTGAGTGCTGTCTCTGTTCTGTAATCTTTTGAAATGCTAATTCTCTCCCCCAGATGTCACGTGTGGATCATCAGAATCCTCCTGCAAGGATGGAAGCTGTGTACCCAGCTCAGCCTGGTGTAACCAGGTCATTGACTGTGCAGATGCCTCAGATGAGAAGAGTTGCAGTGAGTCATTTAGCATGTGATCCAGAACTTTAAATTTGTGCTATCAACTTGGACCAGATCCAACCCTGCCCCTTTCACCCTTACCTCCCTCATTCCTGCCATTATAAAAAGGCAATCATTGTGTTACTGTGTTTTGTTACTGTGCTTTGCATTCAGACCACACAGACTGCTCTCACTTCTACAAGCTGGGGGTTAAAGAAAAAGATTTCATCAGCTGCAACTCTACCTCACTGTGCATCCACCCTTCATGGATATGTGATGGTTCGAATGACTGCGGGGACTATGCTGATGAGACTGACTGTCAGGGTGAGCAGCTAACACCAAATCATAGATTTTCCCTGTACATTCACTGGCAGATCAAGATGTTCGTCCTCAATTAGAAAGGACTTAAGTGAGATCTAACTTTCAGAGATGATTATGTCAATGGAATGAGAAATTCAGAGAGAGCTTAGGAAAAGATAATCACCTTAATCATTTCTAATGCGCAAAGGACTGACCTGGTTTTGTTGTTCATCCCAGTCTCTCATGGGCAGAAGTGCGAGGAAGGCCATTTTGCTTGTCCAAGTGGAAATTGCATCTCCAGTGTGTGGCTCTGTGATGGCCAGAAAGACTGTGAAGACGGAGCAGATGAGTTCCAGTGTGGTAAACCTAATTTTCTACCTCGTATTGAGATGTTTCTTCACTAAATCTATGCTTCAACTTCTAATTTACAGAAAAAGGTGAAAAAATTGGTTGCTTCACAGAACACTGGTGGCAGTGAGAGATGATATTGATATTCCATTAACAAGAATCGATTTGTTATGATGTTTGTCATGCAAATAGATCAAGACCTGCAACAACATGCAACAACATAAAGAATACAAAGAGAAAGGAAACAATGAGACAATTTGTTTATATTGCCACCAGCCAATTTCTCTTCATTTTATTTTACTCCCTCTGAGCATAAGTTAGAGACTTCATAAGTGGAGGTTGCTGCTTTTTTGAAGTCTGTTTTGACTCCACATTCTATATGAGTCTGTAGACCATTCAAGATTTTCCCCACTTTATCATATGTAAGTTAATCCTCATTTCTATTGCACCAGTTCACAACAAGTGTTCGCACGAGGCATTTAACATTCGAGCAGGCAAAGTCATATTCTTAATTTTAAAGATACAATACAATATATGTATGTATGAATGTAAACATATAAAATATGCATACACATATATGCATTTACATACATCCAAAGATGTACCCATTGAGACAGAGACAAAAGGACAAAACAGAAGAACTTATGATTGTGACAAACCCATGGACGCCGAGATTCCACATCTGTCCTCATCATATTTGTCTCTGCTGAATAAAACGTTAGTCAAAGTTAACCTCTTGAGATTTAGTATTTCTTTTTCAAGAGGCTCCTTGTGTCTCTATGGTAGTAAATGTATTCATTATGGAGGTATAGACCAATCCTGAGAAGCACTTGAAGTTGATGAGCCACTGTTACTGTGTTGGTTAATGTCCTGGAACTAGCATATGTATGAATGAGAGTGATCAAGAGAATCAACAAAAGCTAAACGTCCTCTCAACTCTATTTGTGTAGCTATCAGGTAGCAATACTCCTTCCTATTCAGTGCCAAAGTTATTGTTCTACTTAAACAGCACATGGCCAATTGAATACTCATGAGATAAACAAGGACTTGGAGCTGGTTAGCTTGATCAAGGCTGTACAGGATCATTGCAGTGAAGATGTAAAGCTGGTGGAGGGATAAACAACAAAAGAGCAGCACTAAACTACCAACAAACAGAGACCAGCACTTAACTATTACTGAACCATGGGACCCATTTTTCACAGCTGGCTGTTAACATTGGTTAACAGCAGTTGTAGCTGAATTTATTAGCTTATGAAGATCAAAATTGTAAGTGGGTGAGCAACATTGTTCATTTAAAATGTTCTCCCAGTAGTCTGTTGCAGCTTACTGTATATGAGCTGATCCAGGCCTGAGCCAGTGCTAACTAAAAGCTTTATCTAAAAGCAAGGTTTCAAGTAGAGATGGTGTCTGTCCTCAAACATTGGTTGTTAAATGATTCCAAAGATGAGTAACCTGATAAATGAAGGCTCTAACCTTCCATACTGCTTTTAGAGACTGATAGTACCACAGGCACACTACAAGCTCTTTAAGAAAATTTTATGCCTGCCCATTCAGAGTTTTATAGGTGTCAAGAAGAATCTTTAATTCTACCCTAGATTTTATAGGACGCTGATACAGAGAAGCTAATACAGGCTGAAGAGTCTTAAGCGACTTGCTGCGACAGCCCAATTAAAAAAAACAAACAAATAAACAATAATCCAGTATTGAGGTAACAAAAGCACGGACTAGCTTTTCAGCATTGCTCCGCAGCAGGATAGATGTGATTTTTGCAATTTTAAGAAGATGGAAAAAGGCTTTCCTTGAAATTTGTTTTATTTGGGGGCTGAAGGATGAATCCCGAGCAAATAGAACCCAAAAATTTCAAACAGTTTTGTTTGGTGCCAGGCTAATGCCATTTAGGGTAATTAGATAATTCGAAAAAGTTTCTCTAAGGTGTCAGGGGTCACCACAGTGACCTCTTTGAGTTAAAGCTAGGGTCAGTAATTCTGGAAAGCTAGCATGAATTTGAATGTAGCGTGAGGGCTCTGCCTAGCACCTTGCACCCCTCCCTGGAGCTCCTCCAAAATTAAGCCCCCCTGTTCACATGCACAAGCGCCGCTGATTCATAACCAGAAGACTGATTCAAGTCCAAACCAGCCATCAGCACGATGTTTTTGTTTACACTACACCAAATCATGTCTCAGTAAAACCAAAGAAAAATAAAAAGCCTCATGAGAACTGCTACCTGCAGAAGCCCGGGTGGCAGTTGTAATGAGATTAGAGCTCACAGCCGAACAATCCAAGAAAAACAAAGTGTTTATTTTAGATTTCTTGTACATCTGTTTTAAAATGTAAGGGATACTGGAGCTTGATTGGGGTTGGGGGACAGCTCGCAGAAGGCTTCTATTTCAAAGCCAAAACTTGACAGGTAAGCATTCTCCAGCAGACTTGAATCCCTCTCAGCACGGCTGCACGCATTGAACTGGAGTTGGTGCACGCCTGCAAAATGTACACGCAGATGGTTGGCAGAACTGCAGTACAGGATTTGATTGTTTTAATAAATTTGGAATGAGTCACTGTGATTGGTTGGTGTTTTCCCTGTTTTACTCCTGCTGTAGACTTTGTTTTTTGCCCTATTTTAAGAACACATATGCCCTGATTACCATTGGGACATAATGATAATTTAACCAGTATAACAACAAGTGTATCTGAATCAAATTACCAACCTTAGCTCAAAGAAGACAATTTCAGGCTAACCAGATCCATATGTCCTTTAGACATGCATCTACTTTAGAAAACTCATTTGTTTCACCGTTTCACCATTTGTATGTGATTGCATTTTTCCCCCATAACAAAATCATTCTGACGCTTTTTCATTGCAAAAAAATGTTAACTCAGTTAAAGCCTAGCCTGAAATCATACATTTGTAAGAGTGATTTCAAGGATGTCATTGTGTTAGCTTCCCAGATCTTTTCAGACATGTTGCTACTCAACTTGGGGAACTGGACAGAGAAAGAAACCCTCAGTTGTCAGGTTTGACCAGGAAATAGTCAGCAATGACCTACAAGAGGACCTCAAGTTATCACATGGTACCAGATGGCTGACAGGGGATCAGAACATCAGAAAGATCTAATCCTCTACAAGCCTTAACATTTACAATTATTCTTTAAAAATCAAATATTAAACAGAGTGGGAGTCAGGAAATGAACGTTTTTGGTGCTGTAGCTGTAATGTTTTGTATTAGCTGTAGTTTGTTGAGTTTGCTTTGGGTGAGACCAGAGTTTATTGAATTGCAGAAATCTAACCCGGATGACACAAAAGTGTGGATAACTTTGTAGTTTTGTCAGAGCTGCTGTTGATTTTAATCTAGGTCACACTCATGCACTAGGTAATTCAATCTGATGAAGGAGATTACACACACACACACACACACACACACACTCAGTGTCAAATTACTCACTTAGCTTGAGTTGTTAGTTGTTTTTTTTTTTTGCTTTTTTTCCAGCCCTCAGACTGTGTGATCTCTGATTTCAAACTCTTCAGGAGTAATGCAATAGGCTAGTCAGTAGTCAATGCCGCCATATGTGAGTTGCCCTTGAAGAGTACTAACTGAACTGTAAGTGACGTAAGAGAGAGGGCACAGACTATTCAAAACATAACCTCATTTAAGAAACTGACACAAGAACTCACAGCACACACAACTTAACAATTAGAAATCTTGCATTCCTGTTTATCTTATTTCAATATCTGTTTTATTTTTTTAGTAAGCAGATCCAGCCTTTCTGTTCAACCCTGTGGTCCAGACTAAAGTATTTCAATTTTAGATTCATTTTAAGTATGTTGGTGTACATTTATTGCCCAAATGGGATGAGTTTAACTATTTTTGTAAAACTCATCAAGTCAGATGTTTCCAACATTGTCAAGTAGTACCATTAGTTTTTATTCTGAGCTTAAATAAAAATATTTGATAAAAAGCTACATATCTCAAATGCTAGTAGTTCAAATGTCTGGAATAGTTACACTTGCTTGTTTTTCTGGTTTCTGAGAGGCTTGCTCGAATATTTTGAATTTCTGAATTCCTGAATCTAAGTATTCTCTGGCTATGGTAATGTTCAGTTTTTTGACCATGTCATGATTTTTGTGACATAAGTAAACATGTCAGTAACGTTTGAATGAATTGTATTTAAAGGATAAGTTCTGTTTCTGCAGCTTTCACATTGTTTATAGAATGAAGTAGAACAATATACTCACCCAGAAGGCTTTCCTGATCCAAACAGTGCTCAGGAGATATTTAGATCTAAAATTGAGCAGCGGACATCCGTATAATGGCAGCACACGGGGCATACAGCGCCGCTCCTAAAACTGCATTAATCGTCCAAAAACTCATTCGTTTCACCAATATTTCATGATGGTCTGCTTGGGCTACTCCTCCACGACAGTCTGTGTCACTCCAGACATGTTGTGTGACTGTACTGACCTGAACTGAAGAAGAACACTTGCCTCCGCGAGTATGACTCATTGTTTCAGGGGCAGACTGCCGGCTACACAACGACTTTCTTCTTCCAGTTTTGTGCAAAATAGACAAATATCTATCGGAAGAAGATGTTGTGGAGGAGAACTTTGAATATGATGGGTGTCCTTACCGTTACGAGCCAGAGTTTACAGATGAGGAGCTCATCGAAAGGAGGACGCGGAGGCAGCACTCCAGAGAGTACTGCGCAGGCGCGGAGGCAAGCGTTCTTCTTCTTCAGTTCAGAGGTCGTCACAGTTACAAAAACATGTCTGGGGCGACACAGACTGTAATGGAGGAGCAGCCCGAGCGGACCATCATGAAATATTGGTGAAACGAATGAGTTTTTGGACGATTAATGCAGTTTTAGGAGCGGCACTGTATGCCCCTTGTGCTACCATTATACGGATGTCCGCTGCTCGATTTTGGATCTAAATATCTCCTGAGCACTGTTTGGATCAGGAAAGCCTTCTGGGTGAGTATATTGTTCTACTTCATTCTATAAACAATGTGAAAGCTGTACAAACTGAACTTTTTCTTTAACTTAGTGGTCATGTTCCAGTCAGGGTTACCTTTAAAAAGCCATTTAGGTAGCATAGTAAGTTCAGGTAATATTTCATCAATAAGTTGAAGATTTACTGGTAATTAATGTTGGCATGCTACTTAGAGGCTTTGTAGGACTTGTATAAAATGTCAGTCATGTTGTTGTTTTAAGTGTTGTTTCAAAATTTCTTTAAAAACAATTTAAAACATAATAATAGTAGCAGTCACATTAGAAAGCATACCCTTCCCATTATCATTATAGCTGTTAATGTAGATATTAGCATGATATCTCTATATCCATGGTTGATACATCTATAGTATCTATATTTAGCACCACATAGACATGAGGTCTCTCTGAAAATGGGATGTCACATCTCAAGAGGCCTTTAGTACATTTATACTTAGCGAGGACAAATATGGTAGGAGTGCACTTGTGGTCTGGGCACCCATGAGTTCATTACTACCATAAATTCTTGTTTTCATTAAGAATATAATCAATTATACTCCGATAAAATGATCACCACAACCATTCAGACATGAGGACCCTCCTGAAAACGAGATGTAGCATCTCAAGAGGCTAACCTCTAATAAATCAGACAACAGGTCTATGGTTCATGGATCTGTCCCTAACTTTAGTTTTTACTTTAGTCCACTTGTCTACTTGGGTAGCTGTCTACTTGGGTAACTTTACCCAAGCCACTTGTCTCCTCTTACCTCCCTTCCTTGGCCCTCACACCCAACACAGCATCGTGTGGATTTGCTGTTCATCATGAGACTGGGATCCACATTCAAGATTTCCTGCTGCTTAACAGAAGGTTTTTTCTTGCCACCATGATGGAGGGATTCATGATTGGCTATATGGATTCATGTTGGGTGTTGGATGTATACATTTGTATATACAGGTACATCTAAAAAAATTAGAATATCATGAAAAAGTTCAATATTTTTTATCACTCATTTCAGAATTACCAAAATTTCAAGCAATTAATGTTTGAAAAGTTTCACTAAGTAATTTTAGGTTAAATTGCTTTTCTGAGTGGCAGAGTGGTGCAGCAGGTAGTGCATGTGCCTCACAGCAAGAAGCTTGCCCGTCCAATCCCCATATCAGGCAGGGCCTTTTCTGGGTGGAGTTTGGTTGTCATTTCCGTGAATGTGTGACTTCTCTCCACACACTCCGACTTCCTCCCACAGATCAAAATACATGCTCGTTAGATTGACTGGTGACTCCAAATGGCCCTCAGGTATGAGTCAAGCATGAAAAGTTGTCCATCTCTCTATGAGGCCAAGCAATTGGCTGACAACTGGTTTAGGGTGTACCCTGCCTCTGGATCAATGTCAGCTAGAATAGACTTCAGCCACCTTCAACCCCAAGAGGAATAAATGGTGTAGATAATAGATTGATAAATGAATCGTTTTTTTGTAGACATTAAAAATTTCAGGGCAGCTACTTAAATCGATTAATATACAGAACATCCTCTCTGAAGTAAAAATAGATTTTCAGTTATTTTGCATGTTCTATAAAAAGTATTTCAGCTTGAAGCAAACTTTTCCATTTAATTAAGTTGTTATGGTAGATATGAATAGTAAACATGTTCTCCAAAGTTCATTTTACTGCAACAGATTATTTTGGGAGTGGACTGGCTTGTTGCATTTTGATAAGATAGTACAGCTATGTCTAAAGACAAACAAAGCAGAAAGTGTGGTGATTCATTAAATTAAAACAGAGTAAAATAAAAGAAAAATAATGAAAAACAAACTGAGACCCATCCACATATTCTCAGGCCCACAGATTTGTAACTTTCTCTATCCACCACTGCCTTCAGGATGTATAAAATGCGCATAAGGCAGTGTTTGGGCATACATCTGTGGGTGTGATTGTACGCTGGATTCCCCCTCTTTTTCCAGTCCATCAGAATGACATACAGCCCATAAGTTTTTCTCTAGTTCATTATCATTCTATCAACGATGGAAAATGGACCCTTAATGTAACCGCTAATGCAATACTTTACTAATCTATAGACATGCACTAAATATACTAATTTCACTGTGAGTAAACTGGCACACTTACATCTGAAGTACAGACGAGTAAAGCTGCCAGCAAGACAGCAGACTCAGTTATTTTTAGTTAAAATATTTCATTACATATTACAATAACAATTACAATAACAGAAAAAGTATGAGATACATATTTTCTTTTAGGGTTAAATGACTAGCAGATTATGGATATTATTGTTTACTTGTTTGCTCTCTTTATATAATAAACCAGCACCTTTGCTCATATTTCAGTTGTATAATATATAGAGAGGCAGTGTATCCCATCCATTTTTCAGATTTAATGCTATTCAAGTTATCAGCTTTTTTTCATAACTGAACATGAATGATGTTAGACAGATGCGAAACACATGAGCACCATTTCTATTCCTTTACATAAAAATGTAATTTGTGACTGCGTTAAATGATAACATCCCATACTTCATATGGGCCTGTATAAGAACTGATTTGAATTCTCTCACAATGCTTTGGTAAGTTCACAATAGATTCTTCAGTACAAATAGAAAATATTCCCAGTCCACTGAGTTAATTATCATATAAAAAGCTCCAGCCACAGATAATTGGACTGCAAAGGCATTGTACTTAGTGGAAAATGTCATTGCATTACAGAAATTTCAAATTCCATATCTGATAGAGGCAGAAGTCATTTGTCACTTCACTGTGCATAATATGCTTTTCTTCTGTTTGAAAATCTTTTGAAAATGAGACATGAAAGCCTCTCTTTGTTACATTTAATGGGCCGCAGACCTGCTATTTTGTTTACACTTGATGCAGCATGTCACATTTGAAGTGCAAATTTAGAATCATATATCTAGAGTCTAGATCATCACCGTCTCCAGATTTAGCCATTTCATGTTTTACTCCTCCTTATCCTAGCTAAGTTTATCTGGGCGTGGACAAACAGCACAGAGTGTGGGATCCCTATTTCTACCATGAACCCTTGGTAGGACTCATAATTCCTTATACTGCGGTGTGACCTAAAGCACACATCCCCTCTTCCTTCCCTCAACATCTCATCAATACTCTGACAGACTTCTCCAGTCCTGACATCGTTGAGAAAGACACCACAAAGAGACTCCCAAGGGAAAGTGGGTGGCTTAGAAACACAATCTGGATTACAAATATATTAAAATATTAAAAAATAGTGTTTCTCCAGTCTAACATAGAGTGACGCCATTTTTTGGTCATGTTACCTCAAGCAATACACAAGGGAAAGTTAATTAAGGTAGTTGACACTCAATTGGCAATTTGGTAAAATACCCCTTTAAACACAAAGACTTTTTTTCTTGCAAAGATGTTTTCAATAGGATTTTTGGTGAAAAGGCAGTAAAAAGATCACACATTTACTGTCTTTTCTTTGGCAGTAACACTAGGTCCAGCTTTCAGGCAGAAAACAGAGAACCAAACAAAGGGGAAACAGAAGGGAGCCCACTAGTTTTTGATTAAAAACACTTTTCCCTTTCTATAGGGTATGTTGCTGTTCTTGTTGTTGCTTTTGTTTCCTCCTCACTTTGTTTGATTTATAGCATTGAAAATTTCCTTTTCCAATCCCCTCTGCAGACTCATCATGCCTGTGGAACCAGTTTGCCTGCTCCAAGAATAAATGCATTGCCAAACAATGGCTGTGTGATGGGGAGAATGACTGTGAGGACGGCCTTGACGAGAGTGTGCAGATCTGTGGTGAGTGTCCTTTTCCATGTTGAGGGAATATGTCAATGTTGAAAAAGGTGCAATCCTCTGTATTACATTTGTCAGCTCTATGTTTTACTATTGCAGAACCAGAAAGGAATGGACAGAAATGAGACAGGTTGTGCCTCTATGGTTCAATGGTTGGGATTGCAGGCAGTCCTGCAGGTTGAAGTTGAAAAAGATACACACACATCACTGAAGGTCAATGGGGAAATAAAATGTTCTGAAATCTACACTAAAGCATTAGGAATCAATTGGACTGATGAGAAAAATCTGGGAACATTGCTTCAGTATTTGGATTGTAGTAAGTGAGTCAATTATATTAAAAATAGCCCAAAATCCCTTTAGAGAAAATCCTTGCTTAAAAAAGGTAGACTGGGGCAGCAGTGGCTCAGTGCAAAAATTGGTTGCACTCATACAAGGGCCAGTTGCCTATGAGCATTGCAGAAGCCATTTTTACACATGCAACCCTGAAATTATTAGGATAATACCCATGAAACCTGCCTGAGTAATTCACTGACTTCAGTTGTTTACACTTGTTCCTCTCAGCAGGGAGCATTTCCTGCTGGATGAAGGTAAGGGGGTGCCACTGATAGACGGCACATAACATCAAACATACATTGCAGGAGTCAATGTTCATAATATGATGGCAAAAAAAAAACACTTAATACCCCAATTTAGATAATAACTTCACTGATATATGTAAAGATGCATATTAACAGCATTGATGCAAGAGCTAAGTGGAACATAGTAGCACACGTAAGTCAATATGAGGCATTGCCAAAATACCCATGACGATTACACTGGACAAAGAAAGCAGTGGTTTAGCTCCATATCAAACAGCACATCCAAAGAGCAGTGAAAGACTCTTTGGATGTGTGAGAGACCCAGTGGTGATTATGTTAGAGCAGATGTTCTACAGAACTTTGTAACAAGTGTCCAGATGCACATTTGAATTTATGTTACTCTCCTTGCAATCATATAATTTTCTCCCACAACAGTAGTTGTTCTATCCATCCTATCAAGTCTCTTTTTCCTGCTTTGCATTGATCACTGCTGAACATCATTACCCTTCCCTTCTCACCCTCAGTTGATTTAACAAAAAATACAATAATACTACGGGGATGCAAGGAACCGGGTAAGGTCAGAGGAAAAAAACGTTACAGTTTGCATTCACACATACCACTCATTCGTGTAAGGTTTGGAAAACTTCAGGGCATTTTTTTTAAACATGAATTGGGTTAGTGTAAGGGCTCCCTTTGTTGTGGATCAGCAGTTCAGAGTGTCACTGGCTCTTGAACCTAACTAACACTACTTTTGCATTATATAAAATCTGAGATGTAACTTTCTTGAATAAGTTCATTTGCAAACTAAAAATGTTATTTTGGCTGCTCATACAGCGGACAAATTTGGATTTGAAGATATTTAATAGAACAAGGCAGATAGGCCATTTATTACGTTTTCGTTATAGTTTTTTGTTGTTGTTTTAACAAGACAATAAGGACTCATTGTAAACCAAGGTCCCTTAAAATAAAATTGTTCATCGAATCAAATTTGGGTCGGTTTCTCAGTTTGGGTCTTAAAAGGTTCTTGTGGAGTCCTCGCTTTGATCCTAAAAAAATATTTGTGCTGTGTAAAGTTGCAGCACTTGCATGGCCATATCTTAATAATTGGCTCTGAACACTGAACATAAAATATTATTCCTCTAAAGCTAATCAAGTTGTCTTTAACAATCAAATCAACTCCTTTTTGCAACCAAATTTGGTTATTTAATTTTGCACACAGAGATCCACCTTATGAATGTTCTACATAATGCCTATGTCTGAATGATTAATAGTAAAGTTTTCACACTAAGGTTGCTTTACATGGTCACAGTTTGATTTGGCAATTTAATTGAAGTTTTCTGTTGCTTATTAAGTAGACATGCGCCAGCCAAATTTGATTTACAAGATAAGGCTTATATGCTCCTTTTTGCAGTTCCTGTGCAATGTCTTCAGTACCGGTAGAGTAAATAAATAAATACAACAAATAGAGATAAATTAATATAATGAAAACTAAAAAACATGTCATACTAATAACATGTCATGTAAATCACAGAGCTCTTGCTTGAAAAATATTTTATATCATCTTGCGTTTGCCAGTTGTGCTCAAAGTGTAAGCTTCATATTGACAAACAAATCAGTTATATTTCTTTAAATATGAAAACCAAGCAAAACTTACTTTAGACAGAGAAGGCAAAATGTACAGAGTTTAAATAAATGATTTCCTCTGAAAATGTTTGTCAAATGTTGAGTTCATTTGTGCTACAAACAAGTCAGTGCAGCCATTATAATTTGTAAGATATACAGTTTGAGCAGGGAATTGGTCTTTTTGTCATTGAGAGTAGTGTGTACAGTTTTATAAATGGAGTATCTATGTGCCGTCTCAATTCACTGAGCTCTTGAGAGCGACCCATTCTTTCACTAATGTTTGTAAAAGCAGTCTGCATGCCTAAGTGTTTATATACCTGTGGCCATGGAAGAGATTGGAAGACATGATTCTGATTATTTGGATTGGTGAGCGAATACTTTTGGCAATGTAGTGGAGTTAGACAGCTTCATCATCAATAACTTCTCATCTGCAGAGCAGTCTTACACACACAGAGACAGCTTAGATACTCTTGCCTTTTACACACTGACTTTGCCTCACTCTGTCTGATCATCTGCATGTATTCTGCATATTCATGAAGACAAACACGCTAAATGGATTGTGTGTGCTATTTTGTTCATTTGACAGACACAATCCTCGGTACACCCTGTTAGTAGATCAGCTTTGCAGGCCCCATCAAGTTTGCTGGGGTTTTTATACACGTAAACTGTTAGTAGATCAGGTGCTATGTGGTCAAGACTACAATAGCACTATGTTAGCACAAATTAGCGTGTAGTAGAAATCCTGTTTTTTTTTTTTTTTGCAGCCAATTCTAATGATAGTTTCAAGCCAAAGGACAGCAGTGCCAACTCACAGATTTTTAGTCAATGGTTTCTGCTCTCAATGGCACATTTTGCAAAAGGGAAAGTATTGAAGTGCAACATGTTTGACACTTCTAGGGGTATAAGATTAAAACACTAAGTAAAACCTTCATACACTAAAGGTTCTTACTGTTATGTCGATGTTTGTCAGATATTTACTGATCAAAAAAGTTACAGTCTTAAACCTAAATGCATCAGCTTTAGTGTCTAAACTGAGTCTTCTCCATGGATTTGACCCACTGTGTACTTCTGTATTTGGAAGTAGAGCATATGCTCTTGTTTTCCTCTCAGGCTCAGTGACATGTGCTCCAGGACTGTTCAGCTGCCCTGGATCATATGCCTGTGTTCCGAAACGCTGGCTCTGTGATGGGGAAAGGGACTGCCCTGATGGGAGTGATGAACTCTCTGCAGCTGGTTGTGGTAAGCTCTAGTTAAACACATCAAAAAAAATCATTGCAGTTGTACAACTTTATTGGGAAACTTAAATCAGGGGGAAAGTAGTCCTTGCATGTCCATTTAAAATTTTGGATTACACAATGTAAAACAATCGCTCACTGAACATGAAACCAACTAATACCTACAAGAAAAATGAGACTGGTATGTAGTGGGTAGTCATAGATAATCGCTACTATTTTACTTAAATGTAAGCCTGCTAAAACACGAAAAGAAAGTAAGAAGACTTAGAGACCAGAAGAACAAAATATAACTGACTTTTAGCACTTTCTGAAAGAATTTAACACGATATTCTGTAAAAAGAGATAATCTACTTATTCACTGTTAAGCATACTTGTTGTCATTCTTTAGCACCCAACAACACATGTGATGAAAACTCTTTTCGCTGCAACAACAAGGCCTGCATTCCCCAGCGATTTGTTTGTGACCATGACGATGACTGTGGAGATGGGTCAGATGAGTCAGTGGAATGTGGTAAATGTTTTTTTTTTTTTTTGACTCATGATTTTCATTTATGGTGTTTGAAGATTGCTTGGGCCAAAGTTGTGATTGGTAAGTTGAACAAAAGATCAGTGCTTGTTTGTTATTTTAGTCTTCATTTCCTAATTATATTTTAGCACCATTAATGTTTATTATGTTGTTTGTAAGACAATTTTTATGGTTGCTGGCAAAACTGACAAGTTTAAGTATTAAGAAAAAACTGTGTAAAGCAGCATGTTTAATGCCAAATGAACTGAAAAATGAAAACAAAGTTCAGGTCATCAGAACTTAATGTAATATTTTAGCTTATTTTAATTATGAATAATTAGAATTGATTATATTATGTGATTCAAATTAGCTAGCAACTCCCCAATCCTAATCCTACCCCCCCCCCCCCCAATAAAAAAACAATGACTGTCTCTTTTTTTCTCTTTCTTTGTCCTTTCATCCATCAGTTTGTGAAGTTTTTAAAATGGAGATGCAATACTGTCAGTCTCCACTCTAATGTGATATTAAAGCTGTCTCTGTGTTTTCTCAGTGTATCGCTCCTGTGGGTCTGAGGAATTTCGCTGTGGGGATGGCCGCTGTCTTCTAAGCTCTCAGTGGGAGTGTGATGGCTATGCAGACTGTCCTGATCATTCTGATGAACTGCCACTGAACCTCAAATGTCTGGCTGCAGGTAAGACTGCTGTTTGGCTCTCAGCTGGAATCTCTTCATCAGTGTCATCAGCAGCAGGGCACTCTCCCAGGAACATTTGGTGAATACAAAAGATGCCACAATTTTCTTTTTTTGAAAAAAGTATGTTTGTATCTACTGTCAGGTCAAAACAATTCCCTTACTATATTGGGAAGGAAGAGAGATTTGTGCAAGTGACAGTCATGATTTTCCTTTCTCAGGAAGCCTGTGCAATGGCTCCTTCTTCATGTGCTCTAATGGGCGCTGCATCTCAGAAAGGAATCTCTGTGATGGGAGGGATGACTGTGGAGACCGTTCAGATGAGAGGAACTGTAATGTAAACGAATGTTTGAACCGCCGTGTCAGTGGGTGCACACAGGATTGCCAAGATCTTCCTGTGGGATTCAAGGTAAGGGATCAGTGGACTAGTCAGGGTTCAGTGGTTTGAGATACAGTTCCACAAAATCACCTGCAAGCAACCATTTGTGAAAAAGGTACAGTGTCACAGTGACTTCTTTTCTTACCAACATTTTGTTGTTGATCCATAAAGTCTATAAAGGCTATTTTATGTCAGTGATTATCAGAGCAAAATGTATAATTATGGATAATAACCAGGAAAAAAAAATCTAAATAAAGGAACATCTCCAAATTATTTTTTGCAGATGCTAACATATGTGCAGTTGCAAACCTCTACGACCAAAGGAAAAACTCCTGGAGATACAATATAAAATTGCAGTGTTGTGCCTAGATTAATTAAAGTATTCCTTATCCTGTGCTGTTACTATTTTCAGCTTTGCACTTATAGTACCATGAAAAATTTCCTACATTTTTAAATCCAGATAATTTTTTATTTTTAGAGTTTTTTGGGGGGATATTTCTTGTTGAGGCAATCAGAATGACACAGCATGTCAATCAAGGCATGTTTATTGTTGTTGTGAAAACATTGGATTTAATGTGAAAGACTGCTACAGTGGAGACACTGTGGACTACAAAGGGAAGCATTTCATTCTTTTTGATTTGATTCCTTTTTTTTTTTGGTATGCTGCGTAAGTGGGGTACACACATCCCAACAACTGCACTGACTTTTGGCTTGAATCCCTACTTCTGATCAAACTCAGCCAGCAAAGCCCCAATTATCTGGAGGTCCTAGATTATCTTACCTTGATATCCTGTGTAAGAGAAATCTTAAATATCAAACATGTTCACGTGGATCAGAGCAAAGCCAGTCAAATGTACATCAAATCATTCAGTTGCTTATGAACATTAGTGTCTGAACAGAAAAACCTGCAAACTATATTTAAAAAAAACTCGTAAGGAGAGGAGCTATTACTAAAATTGGACCTGTAAGTTCTTTTGAATAGCTTTTTTTCTCTCATGTGAAGTCCATCCACAAAACAGATATCCTGGGTTATCACTTTCTAATTAATCTCATTGAGTGCTGTTGTATGAAGTTTTAATTTTGAAAGAGACATAAACAGTGAATGTGGGTGAAGGTGACAGTAGGTCAGTCTGTTCATTTAATCTTTTGTTATTGAGTTGTTAGACTTTTTTAAATAAAGTCCCAATCTTTATCTCTTCTCCTCTAGCTAAAATTGCATTAATATACAGAAACCTGATATTATTTTCAGATGGTATTGTCTTGCAATTCCTATAGGTACCTTGATTATCCGCAGTTAAATGGAGCTTTTATAATTAGTGAATCATGGACACAAATGATTAACAACTAACAGTAAATGAAGCCTTAACATAGCACAGGATTAAACAGACAAAGATGAGTGTGGAAATACATGCATTAAGTGTCTGACCTATCAAATAACCTTGAACGCTGTAGAGTTTAATCATGTGCCAGCAAATGTCTGTCCTCCCCAACTGAGCTAAATGATTTTTCCATACCTTGCAATTATGCCATGTGAAGGAGGGTTTGAATCTAGGTGAAGGCCATGTTGGCAGGAGCGTTCAAGCTGCCATCTCTCTTGACAAACTGCAGTAGTGTATGCCCACTTTCCAGCATTTTCATCTTCCACTCTTCCATAGCACGGTACTAACTACATCAGAAAAGTGTCTGAAAGCATAGAAGACTACTTGCTGTCATGACAGGGGCAGAGATGGACAGAGGGCACATGAATATAGACCCCTAGTCCATCTTTTGTGCTTTGAACAGAGAAATCAGCAGAAAGGCCCTCACGGTTGCACACTTGGATAAGAGAGGGATTTGCACTAAGGCCAGACCAGCTGGTTCAAGCACACTGGATTCTATACGTTTTTTTTTAAATGTTCAGTCATTGAAAATATGTCTCTGGAAGAGAACTCTTTGGCAAGTTAAAATGGTTACCTTTTCGTTTTTGTCTGCCATATCTTATGTTCATCAACCTTTTGTATTTTTGATAAGAATTTTTTGTATTCAGTGTAAATGCTGGCCAGGTTTCCACCTGAAAGATGATAGTAAAACCTGTGTGGATGTCGATGAATGTGCCACAACACTTCCATGTAGCCAGCGCTGCATTAACACATATGGCTCTTACAAGTGCCTGTGTGTGGATGGCTATGAAGCATTGGAGCGAAGCCCTAATGTATGCAAGGCTCTGTCAGGTCAGCTTTTTTCCTTTTACACATTAACTAACAGAATTGTGCTTTTTAACTGTAAATTTCATCTTGTTCTCTTAAACTCTGTGTTCCTAATTTTAGCTGAGGAACCTTTTCTCATCATGGCAGACCACCATGAGATTCGAAAGCTGAGTGTGGATGGCTCGAATTACACCATCTTAAAACAAGTAAGTACTGGCGGGACAGGCAACTGAGTTTAGTTTTGCTAGATATTCCAATAAATTGCAGTTAAATGTAAGGGTACTATTTTGGACGCCTTAAGTGCATTGTTTTAAAGCATGTGGCACAATTTGAGCTGTGTCATCTATCTATCTATCTATCTATCTATCTATCTATATATCTATATATATATAGATATAGATATGTATGAATATATATATATATATATGTGTCTATATATATATATATATATGTATATATATATATATATATATATATATATATATATATATATATATATATATATATATATAGATATATATAGATATATATATATATATATATAGATATATATAGATATAGATATAGATATATATACATATATATATATGTACATATATTTTGTTTTTGGTATGCTTGTTATCGGGGCAAAGCCAGGCAAAATTTTTCATCTGTTTGCTTACTTATTCATGAGATTCATTAGTATGTGTAAAAATACAGTATCATAACTAATTTAATGGAAGCACTGATAGAAAAGATTGTCTTTTGGCTCCATCCCGTTATTAACTTATAACTGAATTTAGCAACTAATGTTCTGATATTTCACATGTTGAAGTGCTGCTGTGTGTCCCATGTGAAGGGAACACACTCAGGAAAGTGTGTGTTTTGATCCAAAAGGTCACATGTGATCAGAAGTGTGCATCCTCAGAATACCAGAAGCACAGTCTTTGGTCTAGGTGGAAGATCATTTATAGCTCAATCTTTTTCTGCATACTTTAGTTGGGAACACGCTAGCAGATCAATCCTAAGTTTCAGACACACCCATGGGCGCAAACCAAAGAGCATAATAATTTGTTACTTTAATGGCATGAACGATGGGCGACAAATGATACCTGCATCAGGTGGAAATTAGGGATGGCAGCTGAACATCACACCATACACTTTGCACTCTTCTTAACAAGACTGTATTTATCCATAAGAATCTGTCAGTTTAAATGAATAAATGCTCAACTTAAAATACAAATGGTGGAATCTGCAAAAATGGATTGCCCCATTACTTAGTTAATGTATTCCCATTTTACCACCGATACCCAGAAATATTAGCTCTCTTAACTTCATGGGCACAAAAACAACCTCAAAGTTAGGAAGCTGGAGGCTATTGGCACGCACAGTATCACATGGAAAACCAGAAATTTTGCACACAGGTTTTTTTTTATGAAATGCATTGCCGATATTGCCTTACAATATTCATGTGAATAAAGCTTTTTGAATTTTGATGAGGACACAACAGTGCCATATTTAGGCTGTAAAAAGAGTCATCAAAAAAAAAGAACTGTGCATCCACTCAGGAATGGAGAGCTATTCTTGTAAAGGGAACCCATACATGGAAACCTGGGAGCTTATTTAAGTACAGTATGTTAGTTTCAACTCACATTATACAGCACAAGTCCTTTTAGCTATTTTTCAAAGCAGTGAAATACAGTGAAACAAGCTGGTATTGATGGCACCCCAATTTTGTGCTTACAAAACCAGCACAAACCCTCTGTGAATTTGGCACCAATTTTAGGGAATTCTGTCTACAGCATCTTCACAGCTTCAATGAAAGTGTATGTGACAGATTATAAGGAAGGCAGCTGAAGTTATAAAATGTAATATTTGAGTTACAAGCCTCAAATTTGATATCTATTCTAATCAAATACAAACAAAAAATCGGTGCCAGATTATATTCCTTTGTAACCAATGTCCCAGAGTGAAGAGTGAGACATGCACCATAATAACCCAGGGTGAAGCTACCAAAATCACACTCAGCACATAACCTGATATCTTAAAAAAAACCTCCTATTTATGGAAACCTACTGCAAGTGGCATCCTTGCTGCTCAAAATATTCAGTATAACACAGCAATACAGAGCTGCTGGGGTTTGGTAAGACTTAGAACAGCATACGGCCCCCATTACATTACAAATCTCCATTTAAAAAAGTGCAGAACCTTGAACTAGTGTTGTGCTCAAGACAACACTATCCGAGACCAAGACAAGACCAAGACTTTTGGGAGTCAGGACCAAGACAAGACAAGCCGAGACCAAGACAAGACCAAGACCATCAAAATCAATTTTAAAAACGAAGACAAGGTTGAATAGTTAAGGGGGGTGTCCCTCAGTCACAACACCAGGAAGATTGCAGTCATTGCAGGGGGAAATAAGACATGAAGTGAAGCTTTTTGTTGTTTTACCATGTGTTCCTCCTTATTCACATTCACAAAGTTGAAGAACAACAGATCAGTGCTGGTCTTGACCAGTCTTGATGGGAAATCCCAAGTCCGGCCAGTCCGATGCAGAGACAAGACAGTGTAAAAAGACCTGTAAAATGCGGTCTTGAGACCAAGACCGGTCTCGAGTAACACAACACTAACTTGAACCAAATAGACCGCGTTGCAATGAATTTTCCCAAAGACTTCCTCACTTGAAGATAACAGGCTATGTGCAAGCACATAACGTTGTTAGAGCTCAACTTCCATGATAAATGCAACCATATATAGCAAAAAAAAGAAAAAAGTAAGGAACCTTTTTCTGTCTGAAAGACCCTTACATTTAGACTGGGGCTTTCATACAAGCCTGAACTACAGTATATTCCTCATTCTGCAGTGTATCAGACTTCTATGAGGGACACATTTTCAAAAAATATCTCTGCATTATACTTGTCAATACACTCATCATGTTTTTGCATCCAGTTTACTATCCTTAATTTGAGAAGCACCTGAGACAGATGCTCTTTTGTTATTTATTTAAACCAAAGCCCCTTCTTTCATGGGTTATTTTGACCCTTTTCTATCAACAAAGAAAAGTCTGTCCAATACAGGTGCTTGGCTCAATGGCTGAATTGCACACTTGAGTTTTGTGAATAAACTTGAGAATGCCCTCCAACCTCTTTAAAGTATCATTGTATTCAAATGAGATGTCCTCTGTCCATCATGATTCTCATCCCTCACCATATGGACTAAGAAAACTGGTCATTTTGATTGGCAGAGAACAGAATGACCCCATTGAGAGCCCCATGGAAAAGCTATTTCAGTGATTCCCATGTCACATCAGGGTTGCTCTTGGCAATGCTTGAATCTGACTGTTGATTATCACAAATGGTTGGCTGTGATTTACTGAATATCAGCTTCTGGGTATCTCACGGTCTGCTCTCTCACTCATATTAACCTCTTGACTGGATGTACTCCACAGTCTGTATCAGAGTTCTCATCAGTCACAACTCAGTTTAATCACTATGTGTTAGCATTAATGGAAGCCAGAAAAGGAGATGTGCACATGGCTCTGCTAAGTGGTGGCAGATACTTTACTGACCTCAAATTACTTTACCTCCACGTTTTGTATCCTGTTCACATATCAGACTTGTGATTTCACATTACTTTTTAATGAGACAATCACTTGCTTTTTTGTGCTTTTGCTAATGGCATGCATATTTCCAAGCATAAGAGAGAAGAATAAATTGGTTTTGGCAAATAAAATGTGTTTAGCTTAGCTTTTTATTATCCTAATCTCTGACTGTATATCCAAAAAACAACAATCAGTAATTATAAATTCCAGAATAAAATGAAGAAGCTAGAATGTTAAAGGATTAAAGTGACTAAAATTGTTATTTAGTAATGTACATTTAGTTATGCATGAATTTGGAAAGAAAAAAACTGTTAAATATTAAGAGTGGCAAATGAGTGGTATATTTTTGAGGATATTTATGAGTCTTTGCACCTTGGAAAAAAGCTAAAGCATGCTTTTACGTGAGCCACATTTCATTTTGTCAGAAGCATTCTTTTGCTGAGTTTTTGTTTCATTTTGTCATTGGTTGATTTTAAAATGTCTTCAGGTAATTATAAAAGCTTATGTATTTTTGGGTAGAGGCACCATTTTAATTGTTTGATCAAGCTAAACTGGTTGTTTTATTTATAAGTGGTCTGAGACTAAAACTGGTGAATCAAGGGGGACTATATATGAAAATGCAAATGATAATTGTGAGATATTTATGTGTGTAAATATATATATATATGTATATATTTATATATATATATACATATATATATATATAAACATACATTCATTCATTCATACATGCATACATACATATGTTTTTTACCCACCATATCCAGGGCCTGAACAATATCATTCACATAGACTTTGACTACAAGAAGGAATTTATCTACTGGGTGGATTCAACGAGGCCAAGTGGCAGGAAGATCAACAGAATGCGTCTCAATGGGAGTGACCTGAAGGTACCAGTTAAAGCTGCTTTGATTGCATGGCTTTTTGTTTTCTATGACTCCTGACCGACGACCTGAGTTGAATTTTCCTGTTTTAGATTGCTTTTTGTTTTTTACTTAATATGCATAGAGAGGCATTTATATAATGTATTTTGCAAGATTTCATTATTTGTGTTGAAGGGAAAAATCACCTGATTTAGATGAATACAGGTATTTATCCTTTTTCTAAAGTCAGTTGTTACCTTTTCCCTGTGAGCAGCGTGTTTTGAAGTGTATTCATGACAACAGTGATATCATCAGTGACATTTACATCATTGTAACAAGCTTAAAAAGCTTGGAAATGGAAGTTTGTCCCGGGCCAAGGATCAGAGAGCACACTGGGGACTATATGCAAAGCACCTACATGCCTCACTTCTTACTATTCATTAGCAGAAGTTTGGAGTAAAGTGAGGCTTATTCAGTTCAATTACCTCCACTGTCACCGATTGAGCCACTGCCACAGCTTAGCATGTGAACAAACTGTCTGAGACACAGATCAGGGAGCTTCTCTGATGAGTTAATTAAAAGAGCCAGTTTTTTCCAGTGTGATTTCCTATTGGATGAAGAAAGAATTCAGGATAAGTGTGTTTTCTGTAGATTTCTGCCGCAAAGATAAAACTCTGTCTGCCTAATTTGAGGTTTTATTTAATTATATGATTTCCATACAGTAAGTTCATCAGAGATTTGTTGAGTGTGTTGAATCTTTGTAAGTGTTTTGGAATTCAGCTTTAGGGTAAACATTGATGCTGACAGGAGACAGAAGAGCACATAAGTTCATTAATAGTTAGTTTCCCACCATACGATATACAGAATCCACCTGCCTCATTAGTCCATCCGTCAAAAAACAACAAGATATGCATTAGTTCATTTCCATGATTTCTCAATTTTGTTGAGAAAGAAATATTTACTCACAACACTACTATCTCTGCGGAGATTTTTTTTCTCAAAATTGATAAAGTGAAATGTTTGTGTCTGCTCAATGTAAGAGACAACTTGTTAGTGAAGGAAGGATCATGTAACATAAAAATTTGGTACTTTCTTGTTTTTTTACTGATCACTTTGTTTTCATATTTTGACCAACACAATAACAGATTAGGATAAAGTAAATTATGAAAAATTTATTTCCATTCTTTTTTGCCTTATGAGGCAAATATTGATAGAATTACTGCACAGTTTTATGGACATTTTTGTAGTAATCAGCGACTCCTTTAAATCAAGTTTTGTCCTACTTACTGCCTCAGGACTTGTTATATTTGCCAACATTTTAAATTTCCTAAAATTATGTCAGATAACAGCCTCAAAGCAAATGATGTCCCCTAATTACATATTGCATGGGGCTGGGATATTTTATTTTCTTAAAGAGTCTGAAGGTGTTCCTTTTCAGTTGCCAGCTGGAAAGAAAGATGTTCATTTGAGCAACTGACTGCCAAATCAAAAACATAAACAAGCCTCGGGATATTTAAGGGTTCCTACATAGTTTCTAGATTGTGTAAACATCTATTAACTGCATCTGTTTTAGTTTTATTTTCATTTCTAAGTGGAGTTATCATTATGTGATATATAAATGCCTGATTTCCACTCCTTCCACGGAACAATACATGTATCACAGTATTCTTATTGGTCGGCAGTTGTAAACTGCAAGTGTTTTACCATAGCAAATGTACATAAGCTGCATGCAAAGTTAAATTAAAAATTAGTAAATAAAAAATAAGTAAATGAAGGAAATATGTTTCCCTCCTGGAAATTTGCAATTAGAATATAATTGCATATAACTGCAGCTTAATTACATGAGTTAGTAAACAAGTAAACAGATTTTTCTTTGTGTTAAAAATGTGAATACTTTAGTAACTATGCATAAACAGGGCATCTTTTATGGCCTTTCATTCCACACAGGCTACAGACATGGGTGGCCTTGATTCAGATACAAACTTTTGCCATTTTTTCCTGATAAGGGCATTGAAACCATTAAACCAATAAAAGAATACATAGGCTACCTAAAGGCAATAACCACATAATTGCATCTGATGAAGTAATGTGGCAGAGACTTTCATTTTGCATCAGAATCTAAAAAAGAAAGCACTCTCTGAGCATTTTATTCATGTTTGTCTTTTCCATCAGATCTATATGACTACCCAGTAAAGCTGTTAAGACACATTAAAATGTGATTTGAATGTGATTAAGAGTCACTACAAGTCTGAACTGGGTTGAATTAATCACATTATTACAAATGTCAGCCTCAACTGATTCCTCCACAGCAGCAAGAAGGACTTTTGAACTCTATATAGCCTCTAATTTGAGGAATGTGTCGTGCATGACTATTTCAAGGTCAAACTTAATTGGTACCTTATTCACATTCTCTTTTCCAATGACTAAATTTAGGTTTATTTTGAAGATTATGTAGTTTGTTACTGGATTATTTTCTCTAATATTTGGTTACTCTTTTTCAAAAGAAACAAAAATAACATTCTCTATTTGGAATTTTCATTAGCCTTGATCTTAGTTGTCCTTTAAGATTTGGTAAAGAGGTTGGTAGATCAACTGAACAATAAAGCACAAAAGATGTTTTTTTTTTTGCAGCAAACCTCTTTATTTGTTATGTTATGTCATTTAAGTTCTTTTAAGTTTTGTATATTTTTAAATGCAACAAATTCAACTTGCTGATGTCACTGAATTGTATTTTCAACATTTCAGATAGTTCACAGAACAGCAGTTCCTAGTGCGTTGGCAGTGGATTGGATTGGGAAAAATCTCTATTGGTGTGACGCTGAAAGGAAAACGCTGGAGGTTTCCAAATCCAATGGACTCTACCCCACTATCCTGATTAGTTCTGGCCTCAAAAACCCCACTGATCTTACCTTGGACCCCCAGACAGGGTAAACATTATATAATTGCTGAAGAGCTTATCAATATGCTTCTTTGATGTAAGGATTACTTTTTTTAATGCAAATGTAAGAATCAGTGGATGGTATGCAAGTTACTTTTCACTCTCCACCAACCTGTCCTTCAAAAAAAATTAACAAGGGTCAGGTTAATTAGGTTGCTGACCCTTTAATAGTCCTCACTGTAACAGATAGTACTGTTCAGGTTTCACAGCACTCTTTGCAGGTGACTTGCTGTTCACATGCATGAAAATGTCTGTCAGAGCACTGCACAAAAAGTTTATAATTTTAAAGGGAAATCTGAAATGTCCTACCTATTCAAAACCACTCCTCAGTATGGAGCATGTAAGCAGCAATGGCTAAACTGCTGACATTTGAAGCTGTCTGCCCTCTTCATGATAACCCGCAATATTTAAAAGAGCACAGTTTCTCCCCG
This sequence comes from Scarus forsteni, assembly GCA_036419115.1. Lineage (NCBI taxonomy): Eukaryota > Metazoa > Chordata > Actinopteri > Labriformes > Labridae > Scarus > Scarus forsteni. Next base: position 43,839,608 of record JAZDUH010000098.1, read on the forward strand.
TTGCCTTTCTTCATCCCAAAAGTATTACTATTATTAAGTAGATGGTTGTCATCCAACATTTGTGGTCCACCATAGGATCAAAAAGTTAATGACCCCTGTGTTAAAACAATCCCTGAAGGAACTATGATGTTACAAGCTGAAAACTTAAACAAGGTACTAAAAAATATAGTTGTGCAAATATAGTCAGTATTTGATTAAAAATGTTCTTTACTTCCTGCAAGGTATGTATTCTGGGCAGACTGCTGTGAACCTCCTCACATTGGGCGTATTGGCATGGATGGCCGAGGGCAAACGGTAATCATTGACACAGAGATCTATAGCCCTACTGCTCTCACTATTGATTATACCAACAAGAGGCTCTACTGGGCAGATGACAACCATATCCTGCTTGCCAACATGGATGGCACCCAAAGACGCAAAGGTGAGACAAAGAAGTTGTCGTTACTCATTGCCTTGCTGATTGCTGAGGTTGTTATCTTGCTGTGCTGTTTTTCAAATGCAAGGCGAGAGTCTGCAGCTGGTTGGCTGAGCTTGTCACAGTCTGGAGGCAGCTGTACTTGCTTGAAATCTGACTTTAGAATTCTGTTTCAGAAATTAAAATTCAACAGTCAGACAGAAAGGATGTCGATATGGACAGAAAACTGTGATTTTAAGTGGAAAAATATTATAACAGTATCAGATATGATATTAAAAATATAAAACCACTCCTTTACTTGATAAATGGATGTTTCTGATAATACTAAAAGATATAACCATTGTTCTTTGTAATCTCAGGAATATTCACAAGTGCCAATGAATTAGCAACTCTATGACTGCCAGATTAGAAAAACGAGTTTAATTGTAGCTTGGCATGACCATTTTTTCTTCTCCAGTGTCTTATGATCACATCCAAGGGGTAATGGCTCTGACCTTGTTTGAGGACTTTATCTATTGGACGGATGGGAAGTCCAAATCCCTACGAAGAGCCCACAAGACAACCGGTGCCCAGGGGATGGAGCTCCTCAACTCCTGGCAAGCCATCAAATCCATTAAGGTCTATCACTCTCTGCGCCAGCCTGAAGGTATGAGATCCATCTGGCACATACAGTATGTTCATTCCATCGTCCCATGCCGAGTATTTTGTACGTCTTCTTTACTAACTTACTCGTTATTAAGAGAAGGAAATTGTTTGCTTGTCACAGTAGGATTTTTTTCTCACTGTACAGTACCCAAGCATCAGTGTCAGATTGCAAATGGAGGATGCAGCCACCTGTGTCTGCTATCACCTGGAGGAGAACACAAATGTGCCTGTCCCACTAATTTTTACTTGGCTGCTGATAATAAGACCTGCCTCTCCAACTGCACCTCCAGTCAGGTCAGATGAATGGCTCTTCCCTTTGTAGTGTAGTTTTATCACATTCTTGCCTTTTTGCATGATCAGAACTCTTTACCAAGGCAAACAGCTCTTTCCCTTTATCATGTGCTGTACATTTCTGGAGATCGTTGTGTATTGATTTTGAGTTGACTTAAGCTTTGAAGAGCTTTATAGCAGACTGTCATGTTGACTTTGAAAGCATGTTTATAAATAAATATCTATGTTTCTGTATTAATAGTTTCGATGTGGGACAGATGAGTGTATCCCTTTCTGGTGGAAGTGTGACACAGTGGATGACTGTGGTGATGGATCAGACGAACCTGCTGACTGCCGTGAGTGTCATTTGATAAAAAATAGGTTTTAAAACAGTGCCTCACCAGAGAAGCATATTTGTTAGAGCCTTTAAGGTAATAAACTAAAGCAGGACTGGATAACATACATTTTTTGACATCTATATATTGCAATAACTTTTATTGTTTTGTTTACATGACTATTTCTAAATGGCACATTTTTAACACTTTTAGACAATGACGTGAAACATTTTTCTAGTTAGACTTAAAATAGCTATCAAAAGTAAAATCTGTGATGCATATGTATATATATATATATACACACATATATATATATATATACATATATAATTTTATTAATTTTTCTTTTCAACAGCTGAATTTAAATGTCAGCCTGGGCGTTTCCAATGTGGAACAGGCCTTTGTGCGCTTCCTCCTTTCATTTGTGATGGAGAGAATGACTGTGGGGACAACTCAGATGAAGCTAACTGTGGTAAGGAATTATGTATTTCAACTCTGAATTATAAATAGTTTCTTTCTTTTTTTGTTTTGTTTTGTTTTGTTTGCAAATTCTTTATATGTTATATAGATTTCTGATACATTTTTACCAAACCTAGCCTTTTGAAATTAACTGGTTCTTGCTGTGCTCGGCCCTGACAGATGGCCAACTGGCTACTCACAGGCATAGTATTTTACCAATCTTACACACACACAAGACCTTTTAAGCCATAGGCAGAGAGAAATACACACAGAAGAGGCAACTGCATGTCACTGTCTACAGTAGACTCACAGGCCAGCTACCCCTCCTCCAATACCACGCACTTTGCCATATATCCAGACAAGCTAATACTACACTCTCACTGGAAAAGCCAACATGTGACATTTTAAAGGTAACATATCATGCTGATACATGATTTATTACCTACAAATAATGTTGCTGGTGAATACCAGACTCTAGACCTCAAGAAAGTCCCATAACATTGGATCTGCTCCTCTTCCCGATATACGGTAGCCAGATATCCGCCTCTGAAAACGAGTCGCTGCGAGATCTTTACAAGATATGCTGAAACTTGACGTCAGGTTTTTCAGTCGCTTCTCACTTGCCGAGCCTGAGAAAGTAGCTCCTCCCCCGGTAACATGCCAGAAGCTCAGAACTCCAGGAGGATCTCCATCTCCAAAGATCAGTGTTTCCAGTATGAGAGGCAGACAACAGAGGAGACCATTGCAGGACACGTTGTCCTTCAGTCATGGGGCGAGCAGAAGCCACCATACTGCCCAGCAGGATCCAGAAACTCCTGGTGTGTCCATCTTACAACGCATGAATGAAGCCACTTACAACTCTATGCAAATATCCCCAGCACCAGGAGAAAAAACTTCCGTATGGAAGGTACCGGTAACGCCTGGACAAGAGACAGCAGAAGACCATTTCTTTCATCACTGATGGCAACCTCTGGGGGGCTTTTTATTCTTGTTTTTAAGATCACAGATACAGTTACATCCAGTGGCATTTCTTTTTCCAAGATATATATTTGTAAGTAACCCTCTGTTTTTTTCTGGTAAATACAATAAGAAAACCATCTGATTCAGTGGTATTGTTTTTAATTTTTTAAAATAGAAATTATTAATTTTATATATTAAAATGTTTTAATAGTATACATTTTAATATATATTGGTAGCAAGATTGCAAAACGTACCCCCCCACCCCCTTCCAGCTGTTAGCAGGTCGTTAGCAGCCCAACAATGCTCACTAGCTCATGAGACATTGGCTTTACAGGGATAATCCGTCGGTGAAACACCATTGTTTTAGCGTGTATTGTTATATTGGTGAGACTGAGTGAACAAAGTATGTTTCTGCTGATATGTGCTGTGAAGCTGGTTGCTGTACTACAACAATAAAAACTGGGAGTCAGTGATGAGCTGCAGTCTGGGGTGATCATACTGCTACACTGTCAGCATGATCGATAAAACAGAGCGAGTAAGCAGTACACTGTCCAGTTTTTCAAACAGAGTTTTTTTTAAAGTCTGGCTAAAGTTCCACGTTTATGCTACTTATAAACATTTTAGATTCCAGGTTACCCTTACCACAGTGAAACGTCTTCTATGCCAGGGCGGACTTTCTTCCTGCTCAACTGTCGAAGTCTCCGGGTCAGACTCAGGGTCCAAAGCGAAGGGACGAATTTCAAAAGCAGCCATTTTAATAATGTAATCCAAAAGCCTAACAAAATCAAGTTTGAGGTAAGCGGACAACTGTACCACGGTCTCACATGTAGAGCTGGACTGCAAAACATTTCCGCTACAGCCAGACTGTCTCAGATTTCACAGAACTGACCAATCAGAGCACAGGGGCACATGAGGTCTTGCACCTCACATGTTCTCTGGCTAAAATGAAACGTTCCAGCCAGAGCCTGAAAAACAGCCAGAATGAGGTTTTTGTAAGCGCGATTCTGAGGGATGAAGGAGCTTTATGACCTTCAATTCATACAGAGGTACTCCATAGGCATCCCAGATTGGCATAATGAAAAGGAAAACAGCATGATATGAGACTTTCAAGCTAAAACAGGAGACATACAAGTCATAAAAATCTCTTTCTGCTCCTACAAAGCACCAATCTGCTTGTAGTGGACCCTCTCATCCAAGCTACTTGTTGCTCCGTTTCCTTTCTCTCTCTCCCTGTCTCTCTCTCTCTCTCTCCCTTCCCCTCATCAGTATTCACATAAGCTAACTGATTCTCCAGTATAATATCTCCTTTAAGGCTCGTGACAAAAGCTCAGTGCAAATATGATTAAAGAGACAAAAACAACCTTTTACTAAAGCAGTGGCTGTAGTTCTATATTTTCTGAATAAGAATCAGAAAGAAAAAACTAAAGGGTGAAGCAGTTATACCCTTGCTTATAACTTCATCTATCAATGAGTTACATTTAATCATTTAAAAAATGTGAGAAATTGTGTAAAAAGTGGATGTATTGATAACTAAAATTTCTTTCACAAACACTGCTCTCTGTTTCTGATCTATTATGAAGTATTCAACAATCAACATTTCAGTTTTTATGATGCTAAGCTTGGCATCTTTTAATTAAATTTTGCTATAATGACAAAACTACTGTAAGGAATGTTTTTATTTGGTTTAGCACATTTATTAATTTGTTTGATTGCAATACTCTGAAATAATTTTCTGAAATAATCATCAGTATCCCTTTAAAGTATTTGAAAAATGCATCCTTTTTTTATTTCTGCCTTGTTAGACCTGTAACTTTTTTGTTGATGTGACTGCCCCCTTATCTTCCTGTCTTGTTGTTGTGTCTGTTTTTGTTTTCCTTTGTTTGTTTTCAGAGACATACATCTGCCTGTCAGGCCAGTTCAAGTGCACCAGGAAGCAAAAATGTATTCCTCTAAACCTGCGCTGCAATGGTCAGGATGACTGTGGGGATGGAGAGGATGAGACAGACTGTCGTAAGGCCTTAAATTGTTACTGTCAGACTTAGTGTCTTATACATGTCTCAACTAAGCCTCTGGACTAAGCAGTTTGTGAATATTCCTCTCCTTTTTATCAGCCCATTGAAACATTGCAATTGAAACCTGGATTAGAATTCTCTTTTGAAGTTTATATTTTGGTTCGAGAGAAAGCTTAAGCTTCGAGTAAATTGCTGTTATTATTGTTCTTTCACTTGTTAAATTTATTTTTAGGCTTGTTAAAACTGCATGATACAGTCTTCATCTGATATTCTAAATGCAACTCTTAAAATGGCCTGTTCCTTTGCAAAGGGATTAGATGTTGAATTACACAGAGGATAAGAACTAATTTTCTCTACCAAGATGAAACTCATCAGGATATCATACCCGATTCAAGTCTTTCTAACCCCAGCATTTGTCTTGCCTGTAATTGCAAGAGGGTTGAGAGTGGGGGATTTGAATGAAAGAAATTATGGAGGAAAAAGCAGACTTGAAAAAAGTGGGTTTGATTAAAGTAAAGTACTTAAAGTAAGTAAGTACTTCACCCTACTTAGACTCTGCAATGATTGGATGTGGTTTTGAATGTACTGTTCAAATGATCACTGAAATTGAAATGGTATCTAAATGATTTGAATCACAAACTGTCATTGCAACCTTGTTACCATGAATTCCTTGTGTAAGTTCCAAGTATGTGTTGTTGAGTGTTTAATGGTTTCCCTGCTGTTAAGTACCACTTTCCTTCTCTTTGTGGCTGGATGACCTTAGACTATTTACACAAATCCTAAATACCCAATGCACCACCTGTTTTTCTTTCTAAAGCTGAAAGCACCTGCTCTCCAGACCAATTCCAGTGCAAAGCCTCCATGCACTGCATCTCCAAACTGTGGGTTTGTGATGAAGATCCTGACTGCACGGATGGGTCAGATGAGGCTAACTGTGGTAAGTAATGAAAGCCCACTTAACCATAAATCTCACTTCTAATTTATTTTTCACCTTCAACAGAGAGAGGAGCAGTGTCAGGGTAAACTACTCGAATGCCACAAAAGCTATAAAGACTCCACCAATTTAGAAAACTTGGTCTTTACCAGGCTGCAGTGTAGAACAGTCCATTAGGGCTTGGGCTGGGGACTGATGGGTGGCTGGTTCAAGTTCTAATTCTTGGAGCTTGGAAGTTGGTTAGGTAGCTGAGGAGATACAAGCTTCAGGGCATAGGGCTTGTGCCAGTAAACTTGAATGCATGTAAACTCTATGAACCAAGTAAGGTTGACTTTGCTGGTGCGGCAGATGAGTCATCAGGAATGGTGAATTGCGAAGTTTCAACCTGGCATGAGCTCCCAAACCTGACCTGACCTGACCTGATCTTCACCAGGTAGACTTGTTTAATGAAGACTGAACCCATTTTGATACATCTTCAGCTAAAGCTGAAGCTTTGATGGCAGTTGTGGTTAAACAGACAAAACCTACTATTTGTAAATGTACATATTATGTGGCCCAATATGAAACCTAAAAATCTTTTGGGGTCCAGCAAAACCTCAAACAGCAATTACATTACACTCAAAATATCTTCTTCACATATAAATTTCCCACACCATACGGTGTCAGTACCACATTCGGGTTGTGTGCTTGATCAGTAATCAGGAGGTTGCAGGTTCGAGCACTGTGCCAGGTGACACATGGTGATGTGTCCTGGGACAAGACACTTATCCCGAAGTTGCTTCCACTGCTGCATGACCGGGCATGAATGCATCAGTTAATACTGATAGATCCCTAACATAGAAACTCGGAATCATCTGTGAGTGAATGTGAGAGTGAATGGGTTTGATTGGGTAGATGTGATCTGCGGTGTAAAGCATAAGTTGTGAAAAGACTAGAAAACCGGACAGTACCGAATAGGTAATGTTAGAGGGGGGGAAACTTCAGCAAGGTGAAATAATTGCATTAGCTCTAAGTATAGTTTTTGCACTGTTTGTCCTTTGGATTGACTTTTTTTCATTCTGCCAACAAATTTCCCAATTGACAAAAATCAACATTATAAAATAAATTATTCATAACATTGTGGATTTCAATTGCACTGAAGGATACTTGTTGCATCACTTCTTAAGATATATTTGGTCTTTTCTGTTTTTTGGAGTGAACACTCAACCAAATGATACAACAAGACACAAAACAGAACTGTAACTGAGAGGCCTATCTCACTATCAGATGACCAGTCATCGATGTATGCTGCATAAAGCCTGATCAGGGCAGTCTTTGTTGAATCTCACACATTTGGTTGTTCAGCTGCTGTAAATGACTGTTGTGGCTCATTTGCAGTACCCTTGTATTCCACTAAGGGGCCATGTCTGATATTTTCAGAAGAATTTATCTAAACCACTCACTGTGATAAACAGTAATTAACAACTAGTCATTTTGAATTCTGTAATACTGTGTGTTGCAGTCAGTTTTGTTTTGTTTTCATAAACTTGTGTCTGTCATGTTTCAAGTTTAAACCCATTACCACTCAAATTTGTTGAAAATGTTTCAATATAAAAACAGCCCAATTTCCTCAAAGTGTGGTGAAGGTCCCATCAGGAAAATGATTATTGTCCTGATCAGTTAAAAGAATAGTATTTAGATTTAAGTATTCTGTCTTTACAAATTCTGATGGTCTCTTCAGAATCCAGCTATTGTTCACACTGATGTTCACTACATTAACAGTCAGTTTAAAGCAGAGGAAATTAAAAAACTATGCAATTTTTTTTTCAGTTTTAGATATTTGCAGGAGTCCTTAAGAAGCGCAGAAGAATCTAGCAAATTGATCTCTGAAGGGGTCAGCACCAAGCCATGCCTGTTCTGTAAAAAACAGGGTTGTGAGATTGAAACATGGTCACAAAGAATCCGTTACTGTTTTATTGTGATTGTTTGCCTTTTTTGTGTCCTGTGGGGAATTGTAAAACAGACTCTTTGTTGGGTTCATCAATTATCTGGAAATCAAAATAACGTTCTCTTATGCCAGCCTCTGCTGCCGAAAAGCCAGATTCTTTAATCAAGACAACTCCCACTAATGCAAAATTCTGTAGAATTTAACAACATAGGAGTTAGCTTTGGACCACTTTAATTTGTCTGTTCCAATGGAATAGGCTAGTTGAAACAGTTTTTCCCTATGAAGTTTGTCAAGATCAAATGTGTCACATTCATGAAAGATGATGCAAGCTGTCAGCTTGTCTATTGTCCATACTCTACTGTGGAATAACAAGAAAACAGGACGTGCCATGTTTGAACAAAAGGATTTCTGCATACTGTGTGCTCTCAGACCTGGAATTTTGCTAAAGTTGTACCTTTTGGCTGGATTAGTTTGGATAAATATGAACCAAGTTAGTCAAGCTCCGATTTGAAACCAACCAACCAAGTGACAGTCACTGAACACCAAATTCCCCATAGACTGATTGTGCTGCATTTAATCAGGCTTTTTCTTTAATTTAGTCCGACAGCCTGTGCCCTTGCCCACTGGGTCAGTTTGTAGAGTGTAGCACAGCAGAGAAAAGCAGAGCAGCTGGATTTCAAGATCACAAAAGAACATGGGAATTAAAACAATATATAAACAGCAGGTTAGCTTTGCCTGCCCATTTACCTTTTGCCAGTTCATTTTCTCTCTTATATTTAATTTCTATACAGTGAAACAGTGTTACCATTGTCACATTTCACATCATGTTTTGTGTTAATATTTAGGTGATGCTCTTTAGATTCTATGTCTGAAGTCCTTTTCTGGTCGACCTTCGTAGAGACAGTTGTGGACTTCCACCTTAAATATTCTTTATCCTACGTGGTAGCAAAGGTAGACTGTGACGAGAGAAAGCCTTTCGAGTGTGCTAATACACAATAAATATCCTCTCAATCAGAAAAGGGCCAAAAAAAAAAAAAGACTGTAATCCTGAAAGCACCTTGAGTCATGTGAGACAGCATATAAGCAGGGAAATGTTCCAGATTAATTAATACAATTTTAACATGAAAACAACTGGGAAAAAAATCCAGGACTGTTAAGTTAGTTCAAAACTTTGAATTGCAGTTTGCAATTTTTAATTCTTTGTCACCAGCCTTACATTGCACTCTTTTGTTTCTCCTAATATTCTTAATACTGACACCTTGTCAAGCCTTTGGCATCTTGCTCAGAAAATCAGAATACAATTTATTTGTTTAAAAATACCCAGATTCTCAAAGACAAAGTATGTGCTCAGGGTGTTTGTCAATGGTTATGAATGGGTCAAAATGTGAATGTTATTGAGTGTTTTGGCTACTTCGCAGGTGGAGAATTTGCATATTCAGAGATTGTTTCTGGCAGGTTAACAAGCCTTTGAACAGTGCTTCAATTAAAATAATGTTTATGTTCGGATGTTGGGTGACACAAGGCTCCTCTCTCTAAATTGCTTTGTAGCTGTAGGTTGGTTTCATGTGGAGTTTTTTTACTTTGATTTTCATGTTAATTAAGTCTAAAATACCCTCTAATCATATTAAATAAATTTTTATATCACTTTTGTAGTTTGTGGGTGTCAGACTTAAGCTCTTCAAGCTGTTTTATGTGCCATGTTTTTCATTTTTACCAGGCAAAACATCAATCCAGAAGATCGTGCAACCACAAAAATGTTGCCATAAATCAATTTTATTTTCTCCCCTTTGAATTACCTCTGACCATTTAAAGAAGTTTTGCTTGTTATCTCTGTAATGAGCTCTGACTTGGCAGGGAATGTAGCTTTTTTTCCCCAGTGTCACATCTTTTAAATCCTGTAAGTCACTGAGCTGCTTCCTAATGAATTACTTCCTCGTGTCCTTTACTGCAGCTCTCAGCTTTCTCTCCTGATTCTGTCCTCCTGCTGTCCTGTTTGAAAGAGATCCAGGCAGGCTCTGCTATCCTCCTCTATTGAACCATCTCTTGTCTTACTGATAAGAGCCTTACCTTTGCCATTATTTTTGATGATGTCTGCACTGAAATGTGACTTATTTAAAAGGAACTCCCAGATTGGATATGAAATCCTATTCTAAGAGAGTACTGCTTGCGCAAATGTCAAAGCATTTGTACTTATGACACAAAAGCTGTTTGCGTCATAATATTACATAACCATAACATTTTCATATCTCCATTATTTGTAATTTTAATTTTCTTTCTTATAAGCTATTGGCCACCTTTCATATTGGTAAGTAGAGTTTTATATACTTTAAGCTTAATTAAAGAAAACAAAAATAATTTCTGATCAGGACAATGCAATACTGATTCATTTTTATTTCCTGAAAAGCAGCAATTTTGGAGATGGGAGGTTTTTGCCTGACAATAAGCTGCTCTAAATTTTACCAGATCTATAGAGAGTTAAGTCATTGGCAAGTAGCCAAAATTTAACTGAAACCAAACATTACCAATTGTTTCATAATGTGAAGAATTCAGGGCTTAACACAGACACTTGAGGAACTGATTTTGCACCGTTTATCTGTACATACGGACATTAATCATATATGTTACTCTTTATCCAGGTGCATGCTAACCTTTGAAACCACTTTCTCTCCATGTTTATATATATGCCATTAATAATGGTGTTTTTGTAAATCCATACACAAACAACATAATTCTTTAAGTATTGAAATAGAAACCATGATCCCTATTATTACTTGCATAGAATATCTCCTCCATCAGTTTCATTACTGCCATTGAGGTGGACTTTTTTAAACTACATCCATAATGTTGATCAGACAGTATATTTTGTTACTTATTAATCCACCAAGTATTCTAGCAACACTTTTTCCTTTATACATTTGTAAACTGAGATGATGAGGATAATGGACTGTACTAAAAAAATGTCTGACTCCTCTTCTGAACAGAAATAATTTGTGGGATTATCATTTTAGAGGGAAATGTTCCAAAAAATATTAAGAAAATATAAAACATATTCTATAATATATAGTATAATGTATAACAAATATGGAAATTTGATACTCTTGAAATTAAAAAGAAAATAGTATATCTTGGTTAGTGAGAGTTTTTTAATTAAAGGAATAGCCTTTCAAGAAAAGCAAAAAAATGTCAGTATATTGTCTTTGTCATATCTATTCCTGTTAGCACTGACAGGCCCACTGGCACAACAAAAAGAACAATATAAAACAAGATAATATCCAGCTCTTCAGTTTTAAGGTGTTTTGTGTTTTAAGGTTGTCTTGCATCTTTTCTTGAAGAAAGTTCAATTTTGGCAAGTTTGTGTCACAAATTCAGTTGAGGATGATTTGAAGCACAGTCAGGTATTTCATCTTACGGTGTTAGCCTCTGGTGTGCATACTGTGTTTTGAACTCAGTGTCAGAGTTGCTCAGGGAAACCCTGAGGAAACGATGATTACACCTAGAAAATATGATAGCAAGCACACTATTAATATTCATGCTCTTTGAAGCCATTTTCATCTTGCTGTTTGTTTGCTCCTGATGAAAAAGATGAAAAGACCTGCGGACCTCATGAATTCCGCTGTGAGAATAACAACTGCATCCCAGACCACTGGAGGTGTGACAGCCAGAATGACTGCGGAGACAACTCAGACGAGGAGAACTGCAGTGAGTACCCCGCTCCTTACTTTCTGTTTGTTTTCTTCATTTTTTTACGCTTGTACAATCTAAAGAAGCTTTTCAAGATTCAGATTCCTTTAAAGACCCTCCAGTGTCCCTATCCCCCCCAGTTACCACCCAAAGCCCCTGTCTCTTGCACATGCAGCCACACACACTCGCAGGCAGGCATGCACACCCACCCACTCACTTGTTTTGTAAACCCTTGTTTTTTTTTCACAGTACATTAATTTATAAGCAACTCAATTCAGAAAATATCCTTAAAGTCTGTTTTGTTTTCTGATTCCTCAATTTCTCTCTCCTCACATTAAAATGAAATTACATCAGTTTTATTTTTTTCACAAAAAAGTGTCATTTATTTGTTTTAACTAATATAGTAACCCACCTCTTCAGAGTACAGAACTTCTCTCCATTCAACCTCCTGCGTGTGTGCGTGTAGGGGGGTTCGGGCTGTTTGCCTGTATATCATATGAGTGTGTGGGTTCCTCTTGTGTGTTTCGCTGAGTATGCATCATTTATGTGATTTATTAGGTGCTTATTCTCCGCACCTATAAATGTCACTTAAAATGCAAATAAAAGCCTGTCAAGTGTTGGGTGGCAAAGAATTAAGCAAGAGGACCCACAAACTGGGGAGAGGCTGCAAATCAGATTCTGCTGCACTGGCTGCTGGGAGTCTTTGTTGTAGTAGGACTCACATGCTAATACGCACTGAGCCTGTGCTGTGGATCAGATGCAGCTGTTGAGCTGTACCCTAATATTGTCTTCTGGGAAAGGCTTGCACTAAATGATACAAGAACTTCATTTGGCTTCAGAGAGTTTGTTGCCCCTCTTCTTTGTGAAAGCTGCAATGAATGTTGGTGCATCTTGATCAGTGATGATAGTTTCTGTTTTTGATTCTAAATGACTGTCATTACTTAACAAAAGTATTCATTAGCCTGTTATTATTTTCTTAATGTTTCCTGATAAACATTGTGTGCATCTGCATGTTGTGAGTTCTTATTAAAAAACAATCAAATGTTGCAATATTTCTATCTTGCTTTTTTTATTTTTATTTAGAGCCAGTCACATGTAACCACAAGGACTTTGCCTGCACCAATGGTGACTGTATTTCCTCCAGATTTCGGTGTGATGGAGATTATGACTGCTTGGATAATTCAGATGAGGTTAGTATCTGAGTATCTGAGATGTGATTTTACCTGAATAGTGCATGTAGAAGTGTATTAATATGAGACTTTGAGTTACATATGTAGTAGGAAAGGTGCTATATAAATAAACTTGACTTGACTATGAGACAAATTGGGACTGATGTAAGTGCTCCTCACACTGAACAAAAGTCTGCACTAATGATAAACTGAAAATCTATGTGACTCACACTCTAGAATATCAGATACCATGTTGTTTGTAATAAACAGCATTTGTTAATGTGAATATTATATTTCTGAAACAAACTGTTTCACAAGTATGGGGTCACTACTGACTTGTGTGGTATTGACAGTTTTACTTTACACTAAGGGCCTAATCTACTGAGATCCAAAATAACAAGTGCTAAATTGCATGTGCAAACTAAAAAACTGCATCTGCAACTAGTGGGCATTCTGCTGGTGATCTACTAAGTCTGCTCACACAGTCCATAACAGCCGCAAAAGCGTTTTGCAACACCCCCTTTAAATGAGGATTTTGTGTGTGCTACCAGCTGTCACCTTTCAGAGTTTGGGAGAGCAAAGTGGCCGTAAACAAAAAATGAAGTTTGAAGCCATGGAGTTTGAATTATCACACACCAATTAAATGACAGCATTCACATAGCTGCACAGGTTCACTATCAATACCCTCTCATGGAGAGAAATCTAACAGTATACAAAGACTGTGCAGGTACTCTTGGCTTTTATGCACTGACAGAGAGTTTCCCACACACTGACGGCTTCAAACTTGCTGTCAGTTTGTGGAGAGTGTGATGCAGTCAGCTCTGAGTGACAAACAAAGTAGTTATGGCTATGAAGGGATTTTTTCACAGTTTAAATGACCTCTTCAACTATGTAGAGAGCAAAGCAGAGAGGATTAACTTTAAGGACCCTAATTTCCTGGTGCAGTGCAGGGTGGTGGAGCCTGGCGCACCCTGTGCAATGAGAATTTCATCCAGCGCACTGCCATGTGCAGCCAATATGGCAATTTGGTAGACCAGCTGCGGCGAGAAGGGAGTGGCAGTGCACCGGGGGAGGTGCTGACAGATTCAGCTTGGCGTAGTGGCAATTTTGTGCCAAAAAACTGCTTGGAAGGTGTGCTGAAAGTTGCCAGCTCCTACCTGGTTGTTCGTGGCAAAGGCTAAGCACATCCGGTGCTGTGGTAATTTGGCTGACAGGCTCACAGTACGCACAATGTCACCAAAACCTCACAGGCAAGTATCTACAGTGTCAGTGAATTCATTGTCGCACGTTGCGTGCCACACAATATAGCCTTAAGCCATAGATGCCACTTTGACCTCATGGAGGGGACATACAGGACTTAAGACGGAGAGAGGGTGAACTGCATGGCCCTATCAGCAGGGAGAGCAGCAGAGCACACGGGAGGGGAGAGACCAACTGGCTGCACAGCTCTGTCTTTAAGTGTGCCTATATGCCTACTGTTTATACATTTTTTGGCAACAATTTCCTCAGTCACATTAAGATACACAAAATCATTCATGGGAAAAATAAATTTTATCTAAACGTGTCTCTCTCCTCTTTCTCCACTTGGACTGCTGGTTAGAGAAGGAAGGAGGGAGCCTGAGGAGAGTCGTCCTCCCCTGGTCAGGGAGGAAGGCTGCATCCGCCAGCCTCGGTAGGCTGGCGGATGCAAATTCAATCTTTCCTCAATGGAGGAAAGATTGAATTTGTCACTGCGCCTCACCTGCAGCGCATTTGAAGGCAATGAGAGGCATTCATTTGAGTGGTGAAGATGACACTCAGCTTTCTTAAACCCAATCACGCCTTCTCTCCTCCCCTGCGCCAGTGGGAAGGACGGAGACTTGAGGTGCGCCTGGCTGCGCCACACTGCGCTCTCCACAAAAATTGCATACTGCCCTGGACACAACCGTTGGCGCGGTGCAGGTGAGGCGCAGGCACGGCGCAGGGCAGGTATGAAATTAGAGCCCATAGTTTGTCTGCATGAGTATGAAGCCACACTGGATCATTTCTTTTTTTCCCAGTCTATCATAAAGACAGACAGCCTCCAAATCTTTCCATCATTCATCAAAAACATCAGTTTCAAAATCCTTTTTCACAATGACCGCAGCCCTCTGTGTGTAATGCTGTGCCTGCTTTAAACCTGCCTTTCAGACAAGCAAAATTTAGACACAAAAACACAGCGTGCAATCAGTTGCACATTTGATAAATCACAATGCAGGTGCTAAATGATCACATTTGCATCTCCTCCTCCCAATATTTTGGTCTGATGATCTGCATGTATTCCAAATATTCATAAAGGCAAACACATTAAATGAACTGTGCGTGCTTTTTTGCTCATTTGACAGAAGAAATACTTTGCACGTGTGTTTTCTACACGCAAACATTTAGTAGACCAGGCCCTAAGTTTATAATTATTTACGTAATCCAGATGATAGATGTGCTTTTCAATTGGAAGTTAGAGTTTTCACAGACATAATCACTGTATTAATCACAACTTCACACTGCAATTAAGTTTGTAATTGATCTTCTAAAAAGGTTTGTCAGTGTCCGAGCTTTTGATTTAAGCATGGAAATAGACAGTCATCAGACGAGAATGCTGCCACTGGCAAAGAATACAATCCCATTCAAAGTGTAATTCATTGTTTCTGATCTAACCTACTCTGTACAGCAAATGCCACTGTGATAACCTTTTGAAAATTTAGATTGATACACAATCTCAATAGCTTTTAAATATGTTTATGTTTTTATACTAGAACAAAGACTGGATGCCTTGGTCATAAATATGCATGGATAACTGAATTAATTAATCTCCAACTTGCTGCTGTAAATCAACACTCATTATCTGGAAAGAAAATTATCCTTGTTAAGCTTTGCATGGATTAGACAGATATTCAGTAGTATTTAGACAAATAATATGGGGCTGTGGTAATGATGCAAAGCAGGACGTAAATTGTGAACAAAGGTTTGTGAATAATATGCATACTTACTGAAAACCCATTGTTCATTATGTTTGCGGCAAACTGCCCTATACAAAATCAATTTTTACATAAATACTCAGCCTTCAGTTTTTTGTTTGAACAATGTCAACTACTTGGTTCAGAGCAACAAATGGTTTAGAAAAGAAAGACTTGTATGTGTTCTGAAAAATATCTGAATAGCTACCCCTGAAATCTTCCTCACTTGCTGGCATCTTTCAAAAGGCTTCATGAAAAAAGTGCTATCTCCATTCAACAGTATGTTAAATTAGATTAGATTAGATAGAACTATATTTAATCCCCTTGAAAAAGCTCCAGTGAAATTTACGTAAATTCCAGTAGCAATTAAGTATTACATATTTAAAGAATATATTAAAATGAAAGATCTAAACAACGATATAAATGTAAATGTAAAAAATAAAGAAATATGACTACTGGCTGGCAACTGCTCCTTACCCTCCTCTGTCTTCCTGTTATTCCTTATCCCTCTCCCTCCCCCCAAGTGAGGAGTTGTATGGTCTGATGGCTTGAGCAATGAAAGAGTTTTTCGGTCTGTTTGTCCTGCATTTGGGAAGGAGCAGTCTTGGGCTCCTCTAGTTGCTGATGGTAGTGTACAGAGGGTGACTGGCATCATCCATGATGTCACCAGTTTGTCAAGTGTCCTTTTCTCTGCCGCCGTCACCAGACAGTCTAGCTTCATGTAGACCATAGAGCCAGCCTGCCTGTTCAGTTTCTCCAGTATGAATGAATCCTTCTTAGATGTGCTGCCACCCCTAGAACACCACAGAGTAAAAGGGAACAATGGCTACCACAGGCTGGTAAAACACCCGCAGGAGCCTCCAACTCAGCTCCCTCAACCAGAACTGGTTGTGTTCTTGGTCTGAACTTCCCAAAGTTGATGACCACCCCGTCTGTCCTCGAGGTGTTGAGCTTTTTGGTGGTGCTACTCATCACAGTGTCAGACGTCCTTTAGCCTGACACACTGCGGCCTGTCAGTGAGGTAGCTAGAGATCCTGCGGCCTCATGTACAAAGGGTGCGTACACACGAAAACGTGGCGTACGCTCTTTTTCACGGCAAAGTACGGATGTATCAAGAGTGAAATGACCGTGGAAATGTGCGGTGCCTCACGCCAGCTTCGTGGCTGGCGTACGCACGTTTCTACTGCTGTTGCTCTTTTGGCAACACTTAGAGGTTATACCGGGAAAGTGTTAAATAGGCTAAATAAACGTGAAAACAAGTAGTTCTTAGAGACACAACAACAATTAACAATTATGAACAATTAACACACCCACGTGTCTGCAGTCACATGAGTAAAAGTGTTGGAAAAAATACAGTTAAACACAACAGCTGATTTAGCAGTGTGAGAAGACGTAAATGCTACAATGCGAAGAGAGCTTGTGTTCGGAGATTGAGAGGATTTACAGAAAAATGATGACGATCATCAGCGGGATCATCAGCCGTTTTTAGTTCCAGAGGGCAGTCCTCCTGAAACCGTGCGCAGAGCCGCAGTCGGCATTCAACATTAAAGCACAATTTGCAGTGAAAGACGGCTTCCCCAATGTGATCAGAGCTGTCTACTGCACACACATTACCATAAAAGAGCTATCACATGATGAATTTGTGTATGTCAACAGGAAACAATTTATTAGATCAATGTAAAGGTCATATGTGAGGTGCAAAAGCCGTTAACCAACATTGTGGCGAGGTGGCCTTTTTTTTTTTTTTTTTTAACAAAAAAAAAAAATCAGAACATAAACAAACTACACACTGGCACTGTGCATGATGGGAACTTCTTGGTCAGTGAATTTATTGCAGTAGTTGTCTTAAAATAATCCCCATTATGCGCATTGAGAATGTGCGCCCCCAATTCCACCCCGTCTTTACAGCATCATTACTAATCAGTAATATAATTATAAGCAACAATTATATTACTGCTGGTTTGTGCCGTCACAAACCAGCACCGTCACAAACTGCTGCTACGGTTTTATAGATGTTATACACTTTATTTTCCAACGATGACGTCACGACCGGAAATGCTCTCATGCTGCTCCTCTTCATTTTTTTGGGCTGCGCTCACACAAGGATCGGCTCGCGCGGCCACGCCGAGTGGATCGCTCATCTGGATTTTAATTCCATGTACTTTTGTATGTTTCTGTGCATTTTTCATACTCAGAACACCTGGGGTAGCACGTAAAAAACTTTTTCACGACGGCCAAACAGCATGAATATTGTCCCGTATTTCGAAACAAAATGACACGGAGGTGAAACAAAACAGTCAAATCAACTAATAAAGACCTTCACATTTAAAGCTGTTTGTCCAAAAAGTTTTTAACATATTACTTCTTTCAGTCCGGTCAGATATCAATGAGAGCTCTGATATTTTTCTCATTTCTGATCAAAAAACCAAACCTGTGATAGGTGACAAAAATCTCACACAGGATACTTTTCTCTGGTGTCTGACTGTCATCCTGGAGATTTTCAGTAGATTTTACCAAACAGTTTCTAAGTAGTTAAAGGTTATATGGTTATATATATATATATATATATATATATATATATATATATATATATATATATATATATATATATATATATATATATATATATATATATATATATATATATATATATATATATATATATTCAAATTGGATTGAGATGCCTGATTATTTTAGTCATGTTTCATAATTAATCTCCAGGATGACAGTCTGGGACCACCTATCATCGATTTTATTTTATAATGAAATATGACTTATATATGAAAGCATGGCAATTTGATTTGATTGAATAATATATATATATATATATATATATATATATATATATATATATATATATATATATATATATATATATATATATATATATATATATATATATATATATATATATATATATATATATATATATATATATATATATATATATATACATATATACATATATATATATATATATATATATATATATACACACATATATATATATATATATATAGACATACACATATATATACATATATACATATATATACTTACTCATAGTGGGTACATGTGGCATTATGCTTCCCCGTGAACAGGCAGCAACCCTCCAGGCTATCAGGCCCCTGGTTTACTCATCAGTCCCTAGAAAGAGCAAAACATTTAACCTTACAGACATCGAAGGGGAAACATGACAGTAATGACATGATATGCTGCGGATGAACCTCCGTGGCGGATACTGGCTTTATTCACAGGCTATCTGCCAACCTAAAAGTTGCTAATAGCTGCCGTATCTCGTGAGTATTTATGACTGATAAAGCTCTCCCCACACTTCTAACATCAGTATCCTCTACAGCGAAGGTGAACATTAATCCCATATTAACAACATCACAAACAGCGGTGTAGAGTTACAGGTATCGGTGTTTTACAGATAGCCTACCTGTGTTTTACAGGTATCTGCAGCTGACTGAGGCAACCGAGAGCTACGAGGGGCGCCGCGACAATTAAAATACACCAATAAACAGAAGTGTCTGCGTGGTGCTTCTGATCATATAGTCCCCGTGCAAGGTCTGCTAACCCGCTGGTTATTTTTATTTACCTGAGTATTCAGGGTAATGCTCGGACCCTGGCAGCTGTTAGCCCAACTAGCGTTAGCATTCGAGATAGCTGCTAGTCCAACTAGCGTTAGCATAACTGATAGCCGACCATTCGTGGCACAAAAAAAAACAAAAATAACAAAGAACACAAAAAAATGCACTCAAAAGGACAACAGCGCATGGTGCTTGGTGGAAACAACACGTGTTTATAACTTACATTTGTGCAAGCGCAGTCACATCCAGTGTAGTCATACAACCAAGAGTCATTTGAATTTTTCGTTGCGGCGGAAATGAAAAGTATTTGAGTATGGAAGTATGTGATTTGAGACACACAATCAGACATCTGATTTGGCGATTTCATTCTGCTCTACCAAAAAAGCCAATTCCTCAATGGAATGTTTAATTCTGCCCAAGTATGACATATTTGTAGACTACTTGTTGGATTGATGACAGTGCCGTATGTACACACTGCCACCTAGTGTTGAATATGATATACAACCAAGGAGTCATTTGAATTTTCATTTGAGTTTTGTCACACTTAACGCACCTTTGATCCTGAAATGTAAATGTTAAGTCAGTATTGCATTTTCATTTTCATGTTTGCATTTTCATTTGAATTATGTCATGTTTGACTGGACCATTTCTTGAAAATTAAAATGCAAACACCCTTTTTCATTTTAATTTGGATTATGTCACACAGTTTGCAGTCTTGTAGATGAAAATGAAAATGATAATGGTACATTTGACATTTAATTTTCATTTTGACGCAAATAATGCACCTTTAATCTTGAATTGAAAATGCATTTAGTGTATTGCATTTTCATTTTCATGTTTGCATTGTCATTTTAGTATTGGCAGCAATACGCTTCCATACCAAAGAGGACAATTTGCACGCCTCCACTTCAGTGAGTAGTGCCTCAAAAGCACTTTCCATGAAATTCTTTTTTAAGACCATCTTACTATTTTTTTTTTTAATTTTCTGATCATCCAGAGAGGGGAATCTCAAGTGCAGGGCTCATTTAAAAATGTGAGTTGTGTATGTATTTGGAGGCGTGGACGGGGGAGGAGTTGGGTACTCAAACATGTGCGCTCAGTTCCACGCTGATTGAGATGTACAAAGGATATGTGCTTGGATTCATGCGTGCGCACAGATTCATACATCTGGATATTTTTGTGCGTACGACGTTTTCCTGATTTGATCGTACGCCATGATCTAGTATGAAATCCACACAAGTCTTTGTACATGAGGCCCCTGGTGACCAGGCAGGGGTCCACTCGCATTCTGTTCAGTTTGTTCTGAAGCATACTGGATAGTGTTGAAGGTGCTCAATAAGCCCAGGAAGAGAATCCTGACCACTTGGCATCACTTATGCAAGTGTAAGTGAATTCAGTGAATCAGGTAGAGGATGGTGTCCTCCACACAAACACCTACCTAGTACACAAACTGCAGACTGTCCTGTGCTTGTTGCACCTGGGGTCTGAGGAGGACAAAGAGCCACTCGAGTGTCTTCATCAAATGTGAGGTGAGTGCCACTGAACCCCAGAAAAGTCCCCCTCAGGGTCCTGGGATGATCTTCTTGCATGCAGAGGCTGCGTACGCTCTTGGAGGGATGCAAGCACAGACTGTGATTACATGACTCAGCTCCTTCCACAGATAATATGGCCACAGGCTAACTGCTATTAGGTCAATGTCTTGGCACCACAAGACTGTCTTTACCGAGATATCTCCTGGGTTACACCAGCGGTTGTTGACAGTCATGATGAGTCCCACACTTTTGCTTTTCCTGCAGGCTTTAGTGTCTCTTGTCAGGTCCATGTTAGAGTATGGTACAAGGTGGGTTAGCCACGTAAAGATTAGCCTCTGTAAAAATTAACAAGCTGCTGTCATGGTAGTGGACAGCAGTTCCATCTTGTTCTACAGCAAGTTGACATTTCCTATGATCACTGAGAGGATTGATGGTTTGTAGTGCCTCAGATTGTCCACTAGCCTAGCCTTTAGTTTTTCCCCGACGTTAAAGCCTGGATTTTTATCTTTTTATGTTATTGCCCCATTAAGGTTAAGAGATTTCTTTTGCAAGGGAGATCTGAACAAGAAAGCCAGCACAACAGTTTCATCAAACACTACATTCAGACTCTAACAGCACAAAGAAAGTGACAAAACAGTTTTCAGTAAGTCATCAATTAAAACAGTGACTCAGAAAGTCTAGCCACCAAAGTTTCACAGCAGATTTAAAACACTGAGTGACATCAATTTTTGCACTTTAATTCAGTTTGTAGGTTATTCCAAATAAAAGGTGCTGATCACCTAAAAGCCTTCTTTCCCAAGTCAGACTCTGGTTACAACAAACTGCATAAAGCTCAGTGATCTCAGGTTTTGTAATTCATACGTTATGCCAAGAATGGCTTGTTAATTAACACTTACCAACCAAACAAAAGCGAGGATGATACATTGTTGCTATTTCTTAATTGGTCGGGGTTGTGTTCACAAAGGTAAAACTCAAACGGTCCAAAAATTGTCACGTGTGAGCAAATACAGTTCAGTGATTGCTTATACAGTTCAGGCAGATAAACAACAAATCCCTTGCATTTTTAACTGTACATCATGTAGCATCATCTGCTAATTTTCATGTTGCTGCTGTTTTGGACTGCATATCAGCAGACCTTAACAAACTGTTCATAAGAACGGCTGGAAAGACTGCGGATATTAAATAATATGTTAATACTCGCACGTCGTGTCGAAATATTTTCATCATTCCATATATCCAGAAGGCACCTCACTTCTTCTTAATTACACATTTGTCCCCTGCCAAATTTTGTTAACCACACTTTGCTAACTTTGTCTCTGATCAAACAGGATATGACGTGTAAAATGGTGCACTTCCTGTGATCGGTGCGTCTGGGGTTCCTACCAGAAGTAAACCGCTCCAGAGTTCACTTTGTAGCGGTCCAAGACCACTCCTACAAAGCGGACCCTAGAGTGGTTGACTGGTCCGCACCAGGGTTCGAGGCCAGCGTTCACATCAACCAAAACAAACCGCACTAAGGAGTTAAATTCTCCAGGGTTCAGTTCAAGTGGACTATGCAAGGCTGGTGTGAACGCACATGTACACCCACAGTTTGTGATAAATCTCAGAGCTCCAACGTACAACATATCCAACATATGCAGACTCTGAGCAGTGGTGTTCATGTATAAAACATCACCATTATCAAGTAGAGGTAGAAACGTAGACTCGACCAGTCTCTTTTTGACGTTAAAAGAGAAACAAGACTTGTTGCTGTAGATAAAACAAGTAAAACTTTCAGATTTCCAGCAACATGTTGAATGTGCTCTCTAAAAGACAGTCTATAAAAGTTTTTAACAAGTAAAAATCTCAAATACTTCAAGGAAGAAACAAGCATAATTTCTTGACTGGCCTTACAGCCCCTGGATCTCCTAATCCGATCTGCCAGGATGGAATGTTACATCCTGGCTCTGCCTTTGGTTTTAGAGCCAGTAGTTCCTCTCTTGAATAAGTAATGAAAATGGCTCTTTGCATCAGAGGATGAGAAAAATTGCTGGGTTATGTATAAAATTAAATTTTAAAAATGTCTTTATAAGAAGAGCAGAAAAGTTGAAAAGATGAAAAAAACTAAAACTGGATAAAGAGTAGTTTAAATCTGAAGAAAAATCTTTTTAAAAAAAAGCTATAAAACTGGATAGCTACTGGATCGGCAGCTGTTTGTTTACAGCGCCGTGGCTGTGAACAAACATGGCTCCAGGGAATTTATTATGCATTTAATTTAAGATTTCTTGTTTGATATTTTCCCCATATGAACAAAAAAGTTCAGAATTACTTCCTGGCAAAAAGACAGATAAATATCACATGCAAAGAAATTATACCATTCGATCACCAAATATTCTTTGGTAGCTGCCCACTGGATAAAGATGTCATGGACTTTTATGTCCAATGCGTGAAAGTACTTTATAATGCAGAGTAGACGTGGAAAATACATAAAAAGGGCAAATAAAACCTGAGGCATCTTATGGGCACTTAAACATGCAGGACAACATTGTGTGATGTTTGCATTTTAATTATGCACCTTTTCCATCCTTTTTTCTTTTTTTTTTTTTTACTGTATTTGTTTGCAGAAAGGCTGTGAGGAGCGCTGCTCTGAAGACCAGTTTCGGTGTAACAACAACCTCTGCATTTCCCTGAAGTGGTTATGTGATGGTCAAGAAGACTGCAAGATGGGAGAGGATGAAAAAAACTGCCAGGAAACAGGTCTTCAAATTAAGAGTCCAATTTATTAAAACATCACAAAAAGTTTTGCTTGGCCATTAGTTATGTTTTTTTGTTACTTGCCTACATAAAAAATTTTAAGCAGAGAGCTAAAAAAAAATTTGGAGGACCATTTACTCCTTCATATAACCCAGATCAAGCTCCAGGGTAATTTGTGTAGGAACTGTCTTTATCTTTTCTTTACATCTGTCAGTTGGTGGTTATTAGTGGTAAGAACTCTGCTCAGCAGGGCAAATGCACTTCACCTCCTTCAAAATGGAATGATAAATGTTTGGAGGTGACAGTGTCAAATTATTTCTTGTCCTGAGCAACATTTTTAGCCAGCATTACATTTTCTTCTTGTCATGGAACAGAGAACTGAAATGGTCTTGCCTGCATGATTTTTACTGAAGAGAAATTGGGTTGTTGACTGATAATTTTTGTTCTCTCCAGTGGTCCCTTCATGTTCTGTGAATGAGTATGTGTGTGCCAGCGGAGGGTGTGTGTCAGCCAGTCTGCGATGTGATGGACATGACAACTGCCTCGATGGCTCAGATGAGGTCAGTTTAGCTCTATGTGATTCAACCAAAAAATAATCTGTCTTTTGAGGAGTGCAATGATTTTATGCTGGGGGGCTGCTCATCCAATCATAGATCAGCTGCGGTGAAGGCATGAATCATGCAGCCTTTTTGATTCCTCAAGTTGCTGACAATACCACTTGCAGGACAGTTTTTTTGAAATACGATGTTTTCTCTTCTTTTTTTTTTTTTTTTTTTTGCTAACAGATTGGCTGTGTGAAGGAATGCAGAGAAGATGAGTTTCTCTGTCTGAATCGTGCACACTGCATCCCTCGGCGCTGGCGCTGCGATGATGTACTAGACTGCATGGATCACAGTGATGAAGAAAACTGCGGCCAGGGTGGGTATCTTTGTGTCCCAAAATCTCCATTTTTTTTCTCTTTTGCTTCAGTGACAGAAATGTGGATATTTCATTTCTGAAATCAAAGTGTAATTATTATATGCCAGCAATAATTGGACCTGGTTAAACATTCCTTTGTAATTAATTATGGTGCATCTTGAGGCTCTCTAGCTGTGTCTCACATTCCCATTGCAAGAAATTATGGCTCTGTGTTTTGTTTATTTTTACCACCTGGTGCAGTTGCTGCACAGTCATGCCTGGACATACTCGTTCCACTGGAGTTGGTGGGCTGGAGTTGGAGAGAAAAAAAAGGAAAAAAGACATCTTTACACGTCCCTCTAGGGGAAGTTAAATTCTTTACACTCTGTGCATGCATTGATGGAGAGATGTCAACATGATGGCTTGCTGCTCCTAAAGAAGCACTACCAAGCAGGTTTGGGGTTCAGTGCCTTGCTCAAGGACATTTAGGAAGTGTCTAGGAAGTCAGTTGGCACCTCTCCAGCTAGCAAACCAACTTCCAAACATGGTTCATGGACATAAACCGGTCACCCTTTGATCCCCAACCAAAGTCTTAACAGACTGAACTGGGAGGCAAATAGGCCACTAGTAGGCAGGATCAAAAAACTTCCAAACACCTGGCTCAGGGAGTGTATCTCAGCTAGGGGAGGTGCCATATCCCTTTACGACATCACAGGGGTAACATTTTAAAGAAACTGTTTGAGCATACAATTTTTGAAAGGTGGAATGGGAAAATGAGGAGCCTTTTTGTGTGTGTGTGGGGGGGGGGTAGCCAGGTCATGGACATATAATTCATCAACTAAGATGCTCAGTCGATGTGTTGTTTGCCTTGTGTAAGTAACCTAGACAACATTAACAATAAAGCAGAGAGATTGTATCAACAACTGTTCATGCTTTATGCTTTATTTTTTTTTAATACTGTCATAAGCTAAGATCACTCTACTTCCTGTTCCAGTGAAATCTGATTCAATTTAGAAAGACAATAAGGAACCTCAGGTTGATGTTACTATTCAATTTGCCACTAAGAAAATGGATTAAAAAAATCTAGGAAAATGGCCACTAGGTACTGTTTAAAAAAGGGTCATCACAAAGTTCAGGTTACTTTTGAAGTGACTGCTAAGCTCTTTTTTTTCTAAAAGGATTCAATCAAATTAGCAGTGGTCTTAAGTGGAGTAGGACAGTGTAAGACGTAAAAAAAAGCACATATGTTTTGCCTAACATGGCTGAATACAGCCCAGCAGTGTCAACCTTACAACGGGGAGGGGCTCTCTGCTGTGGCTGTGTGCTTGGCCGAGAAGGATTTAAACTAGTCCCATTGTCACATTGACAGTAGTTACAGGAAGCACATGTCAAAAAGCCATTTGCTGAGGCAGAGAAGCCAATATTACTTTTAGGACAATACTTTTCCAAATACATACCTAATCACAGTCAACAACTTTACTGCTCCATCACCCCCTAATTTACAAAAAGTATTGGCCAGTTGAGGGTCGTCAAATAACAAATGCATGTTGTTTGCAATTTTAATAATTTAGTTTTAA
Organism: Scarus forsteni; assembly: GCA_036419115.1. NCBI lineage: Eukaryota > Metazoa > Chordata > Actinopteri > Labriformes > Labridae > Scarus > Scarus forsteni. The sequence goes on from JAZDUH010000098.1 coordinate 43,865,719, forward strand.
CAGATTAAAAAAAAAAAATCCCACAACACTGCTTAAAAAATATGTGTAAAAGTGAATATTCAATTGAGAATTTAGATATTCTGTTTATTCTGTCGTATCCTTTTAAATAACAGTTGTTGTTGGCACGGTGGTGCAGCAGCAAGAGCACACGCCTTACAGCAAGAAGGTTGCTGGTTTGCATGGCCTCCTTGAGCATGCATAGGCACTCTCTCTTTCTCCCATAGACCTGAGAACATGCTTGTTAGGTAAATTGGGGACTCTAAATTGCCCTTAGGTGTGGGTGAGTATATGAATGGTTATCTGTCTCTGTGTGGCCTTGTGATCAGCTGGTGACCAGCCTAGGGTGTACCCAGCCTCCTGCCCAATGTTAGCGACCTCGAAAGCCAAAAGTGGTATAGTCAATGGATGTGTGGATGGATGTAACAAATGTAGAGATTGGGAGGAATTTAAATTTGGGGATTAGATAAAAGGCAGAATTTGATTTATTGAAAACCAGGGCTGTCTGAAGCACCTGGGAAATGTCTGTTCAGGATAATTTATATACACTAGTGTCTGAGTCACATCCTTCTTCGCCCTGAATGCCTTTTTCTTGCTGGTTCGCAGTGTAACATTTTAAGGAGATCATTTTGTGTATTTTCAGGTTCTTTCTTTTGCCGAGCTGATGAATTTATTTGCAACAATACGTTATGCAAACTCCACACATGGGTTTGTAATGGCAAGGACGACTGTGGAGATAACTCTGACGAGGACATAGACATGTGTGGTGGGTTGAAATTGTCACTTATGAAGCTTTCTTTGGAACATATTTGATGCATTTTTTATATGGCTGAACTTTTCTATTTTCCAAGAGGGAATGTTTGTTGGATTTTCCTTGCAAGATTTCAAGCTATTGTTTTTCTGTTTTGAAAGACACATCCATTAGTTTTTAACATCTTGTCATCTGTAGCAAAGCTTCCCTGTCCTCCAACAAGGCCCTTCCGTTGCAGAAATGATCATGTTTGTTTACATATGGACCAAGTATGCAACAAAGTGGATGATTGTGGTGACAACTCAGATGAAGAAGAGTGTGGTGAGTAATTTTTTATACAGATCTAATAAATTATGAGCAATTGTATTTAGAGTTACTAATGCCTAAGTCACACATTCCCGTTTCTCATAGCGACTGTGCACGACTGTACACGATTGAGGAGGCTGGTGTGATCGCTATGATACGGGATTAAATAACTGTCTCACCCCTGGAGACACTCCGTAAATACACCATCAGTGGCGCAGCTACAGCGCTTCAGGGGGCGTTTGTCCCGCTCCAGTTAGGTTAATACAGCGATATGACGAGGATTCCATCCTGCTGGCAGGACGTCAGCCCAGCTCGAGCTCAGTTCGCATCACGTAAACCCTGACTGACCCCGTCGCTTCCGCCGTCTTGAACAGGACACAGTCGGGGCTCAAGCGGATACATCCTTGTCAGTCGTCCTCATAAAGCTTTCAGGATTGAGCCACTATTGGGCCACGATCAGCTCGACTGAGCTCCGTACATGCCCCGCTAATACCGCTCGCATTAGGACTGCATTAGGCTTCCATCCCGCTATACAGAGAGCGGCGATTCTCCACGACAGTTTTGAACAGTTCAGAACTGTCGTGGAGCTTCTACGTTCCCCTCCGTTCATCCACGACTATACAGCGCTGATCCAGACCAAGTAGCGCATGTACCACGACCAAAGCACGCTTTATCAGGATTATGACAATTGTGCACAATCGCCATGAGAAACGGGAATATGTGACTGGGGCTTAAGATCTTCCTTTGTGTTGGGTTAGTATTTTGTTATATCATCTTTTAGTTGGAGATTTTCCTTATCAGTTAACCAAGACTTAATACTGACTTTAAAGCTGCTGTTCACTTAAAACTTTTGTCACATTACAGTTGTTTATGAAGTAAACTCATGAAAGAGGAGATTTTTTTATTTTAACTTAAAGGACTTCACTCAAATTAGTCAAGGTAATTAAATAATAAATATATTCAGGGTAAATGTATTGCTAATGAATATTAGTTTACTGTCATGTTTAAATGTAAACTTTATATTTTTTTATTCATATTTCTGTTTTGTTGTTTGTGGAAAAATACCTTTAGTATTCAGAGATTTCCCAATGCTTAAGTCCATTTAAGCTTGTCCTGACATCTAGACTAAGCTTCCTTTATGTGACAGCAGAGAACGGACTTGAAAAATCACTTGTCTCATCTTTCATTCTTCCTCTTTTCCCTCCATTCATCTTCCTCTCTGAATTCATTGGTACATCCATTTTTCTCTTATCACACTCCATTACCCTTCCCCGTTGTGTATGTGTCTTTCTTCTATCAATCCTTTCAGCGTCACCTAAATATCGTTCCTTCCATCCACCTTTCTTACAGTCAGTGATGTCCCCTTCTTTCTTCTTTCTGCTGTGTAGGGCTGGATGTGACATATTTATTTCCTTATTCTTAGAACCGTGGAAGAAAGCTGTACACTTAATTTAAGTGAATTTATCAAAAATATATTTTGATATGGACTGGATGCATTCATTATCATGTCAGAAAAGCAACTAACCAAAGTATTGTTTTCATTTGTTAAAGTAAAAGTAATACCATCACTATGTTTTACTATGTTATAGTAAACTTGAGAAATAGGCTGAATAGTGATTAATAACTATTGGTATATGAGTTTTTGCTAGAGACATTTCATAATTGCCTAACTGTATTACATTAAATCATTAACTTACACACACTATCACACCATTTTCATGAGGATAATAATACTGACTTAGACATTTTTATCCTCATTTTTACATATTAGCAAAAATAAATCAAGATTGAAACCTTGATTCCTTTCATTTCAGTGTCTTAAAGTAGTTTTACACATAAAACAGAAATGAACTAAGTCCAAAAAGTGATACAATTATGAAAATGTATTACCATTTTTTCTGTGAATCAGTCCTACGGTAGATGCTTTTTAATGTCAGTAGTTTACATGTTCATATATCTTTATCCACATTCACTGGATGAATGTGTTTGATGAATGTGTTTGTGTAACTGAATATGGCATGTTGTACAAAGCACTTTGAATTGTTGAAAGTTAAGAATAGTGCTGCATCTGAATCAACAGTTCAGTACCATGAAGCAAGCATTTCAAAGATTTTGTAAGCATTTTCTGATGCCTTTTCTTTTGAAATTAAAAGCAGCAGCATACAGACATTAATATATTCGTTAGTCATGGTCAGGAGCACTTTTTTTCTAACTTGAGTTGTGTCTCCTGAAGCAGAGGTGGTGGCTGGTAGACCTCGGCCTTGTGGAAAGACAGAGTTCACCTGCAGTAACAGACGCTGCATCCCCATCCAACTACAGTGCGACCTCTTTAGTGACTGTGGTGACGGTGGCTCTGATGAGCTGGACTGCAAGGCTTGTGAGTACTGTACCACCTGACTCAAGAAAACAGATCAAAGAAGCTTCTGGAGGAGATGAAAAGTACAGAATGTCACCTTGATGTTATCAGGAAGCTCAGCAATCTCCTCATTTTAAATGTGATGTTTTGTTATTTATGCTAATATATGTATGCCCATGTTTGAGATGTGTCTTGTCCTATTTGGAATATGATGATGCCCTCTTGGCTTCAGCACATCAAAAGAAAAACACAGCAGGTGTCTAAGATGCACAAGACTAATCAAAGTCCTGTGTTATTTGTAGTTTCCAGCGGTGATGTGTGCGAAAAGAAAACAAATCCATGTGGGGAGGATGCTATTTGCAACCAAACAAATGCTAATGCTATATGCCAGTGCAAACCTGGCTTCAAGAGGAACCTAAAAACAGGTCTTTGTGAAGGTAAAGTGCAAACAGTTTTATTTTATGTGAAGATATGCTCTATTTATGTATTTCGAATAAAAGTAAATGATATAGTGATCCCTTTTAAGGATTGTTCAGTATTTTGAATGTGGTTGTATGAAAATCACTTAAAACTTAAATCCTTGACCCATCTGCTGCATTGTACAGCCTTACTTCCATGTCTGCTCTGTCTTTCTGAGAGCGGAGCTGACCAAAGTACGGTAACTAGGGTTAATATCTAAACCATTGGTATAGACTTCATTTCGCCCTACTTCAAAATTACTCATCTATTCCTTTAGTTAGTGCAATATGTTCTTCTTGACTTGTGTTCAACTATTTCATTTCCCTATCATCCAGGCTAAATCTTTGCTAATAATACGTTTTTTGAATGAACACTGCTAAAGCTAAATAATAAAAGGCTGTCAGTTTATGTATTGTTTGAGGAGAACTCATTTGAGTTGTAATACAGTTCTAATTAAAAAAAAATAGGTGGCAAGGTTTTAAATGGACAACAAATGATTTGGCTATTTTCAATAGTTTTGAGGAACTGTCCTACAAAACAACTGGATGTCACTTTTTACCGCTGTGAGACAAGAGACTCGTATTCCATGGTACTTCAATATGACAGCATCCATAGCATAACATACTTTATGTCAGAGAAATAAATGTGTACAAAATTTTAACTAGTGACAGTTATAAAATTATCTCTCAAATTTTCATTGAAAACATGGCCAATTTCTTTCACATGGTCTGAGTCCATTTCTTTTTCCTCCTTTCCTCTTCAACATTTGGCCTCTGCAAAATAATTCCGTGTATTGCCTGCACATGCTCTGATTTCCTCTTCATTAATAAAACTTAACCAGTAGTTTGCATGGAAGAAATTATAATGAGGTTTATCTATTTTTTTCTTGCTTGTTTGCTGTTAGCAATGTCATTCTCTGGAGTAATCTATTTGACATTATCAGAACATTCAGGATTTTTACCTTTGATGGAAAAATGTTCTCAATATCTCAATATTTCATTCTTTTTTTCCAGAGATAAATGAATGTCTGCAGTTTGACACATGCCCTCATTACTGTACAAACACTAAAGGGTCTTATAAGTGCACTTGTGACAGAAATTATAAGGAGATAAATGGCAACTGCGTGGCTAAAGGTACATTTCTTCTGCAACTTAAACATGGAATGATCTGAACTTATTGTGACTTACTGTATATATGTAAATGACATTGCCGTAAAATATTTATGTGTAATTGTGTATGTGTAATTGTGTGTAATGTGTTATAACAATTCTTGAACATTCCAAATGTGTTGTTTCTGATTTTCTTTATTTTTTTCTGACATATTTATTACTACCAGGACCAGAGGATCGAGTGCTCTACATCGCAAATGACACTGAAATCAGGAGTTTTGTTTATCCATTTAACCAAAGCCAAGGACATAAACTACTCACTCACATTGAGGACAATGCCCGAATCATTGGGATGGATGCTTTGTTTCATCATCAAAAGTTTATCTGGGCTACCCAGTTTAACCCTGGTGGAATTTTTTACAGAGACACTCTTGAGAGAAGCCAAACCAAAGCAAATGTCAGGAACATTGTAAGTATATCTTAACATGTTTTTTTCCTCTGAGAAATGCATTTATATAAATGGAGAAGGAAAATGTATGGAATATAAAAATCAATACACACTATGATTTTTTTCATTTTTAACATAATAATGCTGGATAACTGAACAAGCTAATCGCTCATGCCTGTTGTCTGTTCAAAATATGTTGAAATGTGTTGAATGAACATGTTATGTACATGTTTATATGTCTAACTGATTAAACGCATCTCACTTTTGTGTTAATGTTTGAATAAAATAGCTTAATTTGTGGGGGGTTTTGTTGCAGTGTTCAGATTTTCGTAGGCCAAGAGATATTTCAGCAGACTGGATCACTGGAAACATTTACTGGACAGATCACTCTCGAATGCATTGGTTTAGCTATTACACAGCCCACTGGACAAAACTACGATATTCCATAAATGTGGGACAGCTGAAGGCACAAAATTGCACTCGCTTGATTACAGACATAGCAGGAGAACCATACGCCATTGCTGTCAACCCAGCCAGAGGGTAGGTGGTGCACAAAGCTTCTACTGCTTTTATTTTACCAAAATTAAGGACAGCAGTTGAATAATATTTTTATATGCTCATGTAACTAATAGTCTATTATTTATGGGAAGGAAAGTGAACAAGCAAGCAAGGTTTTTATGGACTTAGATTAAACTTCATGAGCTCAAAAATATTACTTTCAATCTGCCTATTGTGTTCTAGTTTTTGATTGACAAAATGTACCAACACATCCAATTATTTGCTATCTTTTTGATTGATCTGATTTACTACAGTGTCTCTTAAAAGTCTAGATGTTAAAATGGATTAATTCTTGGCAATAAAAACAACAACAACGGGTATTTCCCTCATGCTCTGTCAAAGTTTGAAGCAGAAAAAATTTAAAAAATAAGGCGTTCGACTGCAGAAATGGACAAGCAGCTTCATATATGATTTTCATCTACACAGTACACAATACTATGAATACTAAATGCTAATGATCTCTTTTTACATTGAAAAATCATCTATTACATTTTCAAGGAGATAATTCTTTTGGCTTTTCAAATGTATATGTCAGTACATTAAGTACTTGTTTATTAATTGACAAAATCTGGAAATAGAAGGTACTGTATTTCTCTTTGATGCAGGATGATGTACTGGAGTGTGATAGGTGATCACTCTCATATAGAGGAATCAGCCATGGATGGCTCTTTACGCAGGGTTCTCTTGGAGAAAAATCTCAGGAGACCCACTGGTAGGTGTTTCATTTTGCTGTTTTCCCTCTTTGATACTTCCAGACTCCTCTGATATAAATATGTGATTTTTTTTTCATTTGCACCAAGACATTTTAAGAGCATAATAGCAGTCAGCATTCATCTTAGCACTTCTACTTGAAACTGCCATGAAACCAATAAATATCAAGTTCTGATGTACATGATCCTGTCGACCTGCATCAACTACAATAAAACAATGGGTTTCAGAAGAAGCCAGATGATTCAATTTTCGATTGATTATTTAGTATTTTGATTCTTGCAAGATCAATTTTGCTGCCATTTTTAATTTTTTTGTTTTCTTTTCAGTTGCTCTTACCAAAGGTGTGTTCATATTAACATGTAGTAGTGAGTGCAAGCCATAGGTTGTATCACCACCCTTGGCACAGGCTGCATGCTCCCAGTAAGGTCTGTCTTTCAATATGTTAGGTCACTTAATCTCCTGGACCAAACCTGGAAAAGTTAAGACAAGCTCTGCACAGTGCTTTTACACCAGAACGCTGCAATTATGATTCACTGTCAGTATGTCTAGAGACATTCATATCACTCACACAAAGACATGATAATGATGTCAATTCACAGTGTGATGCAGCTTTGAGGGAACACTGGAGAGTGTGACATGGCACCTGTCTCACATACACACACATGAGGACAGACACAAAGTCACAGTGCTGTGCTAAACAATCTACCTTCAAACCAACATCCTTGGGGGGGGGGGGGTCACCGCAGCTCCCTGTCAGCCTTTATATTGGCGGTGAAGCTAAGTCGTCACAAGGGTGACACTATAAGAGCTTAAAAAGGGACTGTAACTGCTTGGGGATTTGACAAACTGGAGTCATCTTGTTATATTTAAGCTTTGAGACAAGTTTATTATTATAATACCTATTGCTCTGAATCTATTTTAACCCCACAAAATAACAAGAAAAGCTTCTTTAGACTTGTGTGCAGCCTGCCAGCCTATAAAAGCAGTTGTTTTTTGCCTACAGTTCTGCTTCGTTTTGCCTGTAGCTACTGCTGTGACAGTGGTTATGACAGGTAGGGCTGCAAAGTTAGGTTTAAACCTTGGAGCCTATTAAAGATTCCTGGAGTATCCAAAAGGATAAACATTGAACTGAGCTTTGAATCGCTGCTTTGGCCTGCTTAAACTTAAAGGGACAGTTCAGTATTTTTGAAGTGGGGTTGTATGAGCTCCATGTAGTCACTAAGGACATTAGATACTGTAGAAAGTTCTCTCCTCTCCACCAGAGAGCCACAGTCTGTAAGAGTCAGTGACGAAGAAAAAGACGCTAATGGAAAAGTACCGTAATGGAGTTAAAGGCTATTTTCTCCGCCTACAAGAACTCAAATCAAAAAGTAATACCACAGTTTAAGAGTACGCTACATAGACAATTTTTTAAGTGCATAAACCTTTCGGAAATTTAAAGTTTATCCGGACCTAAGCCAACTCACGTCTGTATCCTTCCGCTAAATCCCTCCGCCGTAGTTAGCTCGCAGAGAGCTAGCGGCTTTCGAACACCTTTTTAGACTAATTAAAAGCACATTATAAGACAAATATTTCTGAGATGGATTTTTGTGATGCTTCCCTTGATGCAGAAACAGATGTGCATCATCTAGAACTCAGCTGCACAGAAATCGTTGCGTGTGTGTGCATGTGTGAGAGACACACACACTCACTAGTAGTCTGCACTGTTATGATCAACAAACAGCCTCCTCTACTCTGCTTATTTGTCTCTGACATATCATTATTACTTACTTTGAGCAGAAACTGTCATTAGGTCCTTCAGGTTTGGGACGTTTTTCCAGTTTATCTTCGGGAAATTGAAAAATGTCCACAAAACTCCAGGAAAGGAAAGTCTGTTTGACGAGTAATACCGCCGTCCGTGTCACATATTTCCAGGTCAAACATTCGCCCCACTGTTTATTTCCGACTCTTTCTTCATGTCCAGTGTCCGTGGATGTTTCCTCTGTTTTCCTCTTGGTCTGTCCATCTCCATTTGTAGACATTCGTCCTCTGTATAAACTCCGGTCCAGACAGGTGTCCTCTTGACTCCAAACTGAATGGGACTTCAGCGGCGCTGTCATAATCATCCTTTTTTTAATTTCCTGCATTGTCTCTTCCTCACGCCGCTGACAGTCAAAACAGAAGAGTTATGATACTTGATAAAAGTTACACGAAGCTATAACCAGCGTCTGAAGCCGCTAGCATGTATATTTTGATCAGCTGAGAGGGGAGGGGGCGGACTGAGACACTCTGCCCCTTCCCCTTTAAGGGGGACACACTCCTAACACACTCCTTTAAGGGACCAATGCTTTGTCTTGGTCACAGAAAGACAAATGTGTTATATGGGGAAAGAAGCAAACCTGCTTCAATGATCCAGTTATTTTCCAGTTAGACATAGGGGTTAAGTAAATGTTGATGCCATAAAATTGAAATGTAAGCACCCCTACCCACATCACAGTGCAATGCATGAGGTGGAAGATCTAATATGCAATACTGACACAAGCAAAACAAATGTTGAATGCAGACAGCCAGGGGGAGAATGATACAAATGAAACCTATCTTCAACATTAGGTTGATCGGCAACACATATAACTGCTCTGACCTTGAGGTTTCCTGTGCTACGGGAGTGAATGACGATGCCTGTGTAATTTGTCTGATAAAGAAATTTACACACACTATCAAATCCCCACCCACCCACAGGGCTGGCTATCGATTATTTCAACCAGCGATTATACTGGGCAGATCCTGAGCTATCGCAGATAGGGAGCATGAGATTGGATGGCTCAGACCCTCTGGTGACAATCAGCGACAGACACGGTAAAGAAAGCATAACTATCTTGAAAGAATGCTGTTCTTGCTGCACATTGGATTACTCAACTCTTTATCAAATAATTACAAAGCAAACACTGCCACAGGATACAAACTTTTGAAGTGTTCCAACGGGAATAATTTGTTGGTAACTGATATTTTTTTTTAATCTCTGTTGAATGCGCAGGAATCTCACAGCCATACAGAATTGATATATTTGAAGACTACATCTACGGGACAGGACTTAAACATGAGCTCTTCAAGATTCACAAGTATGGCAAACAGCCAGTGGAATTTCTCAATTTGGGAATTGAGAAACCCACAAATCTTTTGATCTCCCACCGCTACAAACAGCAAGATGGTATGATGTACCTTAGATCCTTAACTTCATAAAGTATTTAATAACAGGGAACCAATATCTTCAAGGACACATCTGTAAATCTTTACTAAACCTGTCTGTCTGTCTGTCTGTCTGTCTATCTATCTATCTATCTATCTATCTATCTATCTATCTATCTATCTATCTAGAGAAAGACATTTCGATAGATAGATAGATAGATAGATAGATACATACATACATACATACATACATACATACATACATTGATACGTAGATACATATACATTTACATATACATACATGCAGATTTATATATAATGTTATTTCTAGTTTGTTTTTATTCCAGTCCGACACTCAAGTGGCAGTTACATTTAAGATATCCCCATAAAATTATTTATATTGTTAGATGATTGTTAAGTTGTTAGGCTGTGTGCAGTGCCATTCTGCACATGACAAATTGTAATTATATTGTGTATAAGTTTACATATCAATAAAATCCTTTCTTAAGAAACCTTTTTAAAAATGGAACAAATTAATTAGTGGTTATAGCTGAGTTAAAAAAATGAATCTGTTTTGATAAAAAAGAAAAAAGCACTCAGAAAACAGTAAAATTACTTTAGATTAGATTACAGATAAGGCAAAAAGACTGAATGGAGCCCTCTCTAAAATACATGACTGTTTTAGGTTTTCACCAAAAAAACACCCATCTGTTTCCTGAGACACAGTCAATCAATACAACCACGTCTGTCCTCTTGCTTTCCTCGTGTAGTAAATCTGCTCAAGTTATTTGTTACATCTCTGGTGTTAATGGTTCTGGAGCATTATACAGCTCAGTCTCGGTCGGTTTTTCACTCTAAGGGCAGCTGTTCCAATTCCCCAGAGACTCATTAGGCCAGCCATGTAGTGAGTAGTCTGTGGGAAGATGATGTGCACAGCCTACAAAAATCTATTACATGAAGGCATGATATCTTCAGCAAAACCTTAACGACCATTCAGCTATTATTATTTTTTTTTTTTTCTGACGCTTTCATCTTCACATTTTGTATGTCAGACATCTGGGTGCTAAAATTTTTTAGTTTTTACAGTATGGGCCATTAAGTAATAATGAGTTGTGAAACTTAAAGTAAATTTTGAATAAATGAAAATACATTTACACACTTTTAGCATGTTTTACAAACCTCATAAGATGACTTGAGTTGTCTCACTCAGGAATCATTTCAACGATCTGCAGTGGTTGTTTACCAAAAAGGATTGGTGTTGATGACCTGAAAAAAAGACCAAAAATAATGCTGATCTTAATGACATTCAGGCTTAATACAAGCTGACTGATCAGCTACCGTAGTCGTTTATGTGTTTTGGAATGTGTTTTCATTTGATTTACAAAGCTTATGACAACATTTCTGCGATTGCATCAGAATGTGATTCTCCCACTTTTACTTTTATCCTGTTATAATTTCTGAATAATTTATAGTAATGAATGTATTTCTTGACATCCTTATTGTGCATGTATTCTTTTTTTTTTTCCATGAGTGACAGTTTACATCCCCAAATGCACACTTTGAATACAAATTCTGTGTCTTTTGTAGCCTTAAGATACTCTGGTTGCTTTCAAAGAAAACAAGTGCTATCTTTTTTTCATAACTCCAGACAGGCTTCAAAGTGAACCTATCAACACCTACTTTTGCTGAGGTGATTGTGATTGTCTTAGAGTAATGAAATATAGCCTAAGGTTATTATGTGGTCAAATTAATGTGTGTGGCATTGAGAAGAGCTCTTCAGTGTGCAAATCAACTCTGATTGTTTTAGAGTAATGGAATATAAGGTTTTCATGTTGTCTAATTTTTGTTTGCAGCACTGGGAAGAGCACTTAAATCTGCTATTCAATTAGACAACTTGAAGTTTATATTACATTCCATAGTCATTTATTCAATCAGCGAGACAGTTGCGTAGTCGTCTTATTCATTACCCTGTGCCTCTTTGGGCTTCGTCAAAATAAGACCCTTGAAAACAGAGCAGAACACTTGACATGAAAAGATGTAGATTGAATAAGAATAAACACTTTTAACAAATAAACATTTTTTCTAATCTCAAGCCAGACCGACAGATTTCCTTCTAATATCTTGTTACTCTCCCTCCAGCATCAAATCCATGCCTGAGAATGTCATGTGATTTTATGTGCCTGCTAAACCCATCGGGTGCCCGATGCACCTGTCCAGAGGGGAAGATACTGGTCAATGGCACCTGTGGTGATGTTATCATCTCAGGTAGGCTTTCTCTTGCAATTTTACGCTGTTCTCTTATAGGCTTGATTTGGCTGACTAATGATAAAAATCTTTACTTGTGTGTGATAATCAGCAGCATAGGTCTATTTAGAATTTAATATTTAAATAAACTGAACAAACATTGTAGCAGTAAACAAATGGGACCCGGCAAACTACTTTTTAAAATACTGGTTCTTAAGGAGGGTAAAAACCCACCTGCATGCATCTTTTGTCCTTTGCCACCCACTCAAAATTCAAGTCCACATTTCTTCAGTCTTTGTTGTCTGGATAACACTGCAGCACAGTTAGTGATGGACTTTGCTGTTGTGAAGGTGAACTGTGCCGTCCCCCCTGTGAGAATGGAGGCCGCTGCTTAGCCAATGAGAAAGGAGACTGGAGGTGTTACTGCTGGCCTGACTTTTCAGGCGAGCGCTGTGAGGTCAACCATTGTACAGACTACTGCTTAAATGGAGGGACCTGCATGGGATCTCCCCTGGGTAAGTCTACTTGAAAATATACTGTCAAAAACATTGCTAGGATTATCTTTTTTTATTTTCAAGATACAGCAAGGGTTTGAACTATTGATCACAGGTTTTTCAAGTTAATGTGTCAACCTCACCTTGATCTATCTTAATTTTTTGGCATTTGATTGTAAAAAATGTTTGACATTTTTTCTTTTAAAATGACTCAGCATTTAGTAAATCATATTATAACTTTGTTTTGCAGTTGGCAGCAAAATCCTTTATACTTCAATGCATGTCTGTCAGTCACAAACGCTTCCTCTAAACTTCGTTGCCATGGTTGAGTTTTGACACACTTCATCGGCAGGTTGAGCAGTTTTTTTCAGTGATGCTCCGTACTCCGAAGTGTCAAACCTTCAGTATGTCAATGTCTGGTTAATATAGAACAACTTTGTCTTCCCCATTTTTTTATTTAAACAAATATAATGAAATGTGAGTACTGGAATTAAAACAGGAAATACAGTCCTATTAGAAATTGTATTATTAATTCAAAATTATGTGTATTATATTTCTGTCATAGCAGTTACCCTCAGAGCACTTTGATTTTATGAAAATGATATTTGTGTTCCTAGGTGATTGTTATAACAGCAAACTTTTGCTTAAGAAACAAAAAAAGCGTTTTTTTTATTTGATAGGTGATAAGCATTTACTACAGTGATTTCTTAATAATGAGTAACTCTGTTGCTTTCTGTTTCCCTTTTTAAGCAGATTATACATTTCTTTTCTTTTTGATTGGCCTTTGGGGAGTGTTTCTACCCAACAGCGAGTAAAGAAACACAAACGTGTTCTATCTTTTTGATCAAAAATTCTGTATTGTCCGGATATCTCACAGCCAGGATAATCACTGTGGTTCTGTAAATAAAGGTGTGTCCGTCAAACTTCACAAACCTGTTATGTGCTTTGAGATTGCTGGGGTCTAGCCTCAGGACTAAATATGAGAAGGAAAGGCTCCTATTGTCTTCTGTTCAAAAAACTCCAACAGTCCAACACTCTGCAACTGATGATGTATTGAAGTCCTGTTTAAGGCTGACAACTGAAAATGAGAGTATTGTGCCATCTCTTGCTGTTGGAAATGAAGACCATTCTGTTCCATTCATGCTTGACAACAGTTATAATATTTTTCATAAAGGCTGAGGTCCTGCTGCATTCAACAAATGTCTCTGAGGCAAGAGAAAATTGGATAAATGATAGGAAGGTTGTAGATACAACAAAAATCTCTGTTGGATGATTTAAAAAAGTGTCTGGAAAGCATTCTCACAGCACTGAAAAATGTAAGTTTTACTCCCAGTACAAATGCACCAGGTTTCAGAGAAGCTTGTCCTCTTCTTCTCGGACTGATTTACAGACACTTATGAAGTGTTTGGGAAGAAACGTTTGACACAGTGGTTTCCTGAGCACATGCATGCTGTAAATACATGCTGTTAATTGTCTTTCCTGCAGGGACAGATATCCCTCAGCTAATAAAAGTAAAATAAGGCAGGATCAATATGCACTCCAAATAATTAAGAATCAAAACATTCAGGTCTTATTTAGCAGGATTCATGTGCACCTTTAACCGCTGTCCTTGATACAGACCATAGAGCAGATTTTCAAAATAGTTATGGTGTCTGCTGAGCTAAGAAAACAAATGTAGGTCTGGACTGTATAGCTATTACATTAGAAACCTCAGGAAGTAAAGAATGATTTTTAAGGGGCATTTTTTAAAGAGGCAAAGCGCATTTCTCTATCAGCTGTGAGTTTAGTTTAAGGTGTCATGATTCCCCTGCTCCCAAAGCCCCTTTTAAAAGCATGGGAAACATATTAAACACACTAAGGGCTCTAATTTCGTGGCGCAGCGCAGGGGGTGCAAGCCTGGCGCACCCCGTGCAGTGTTAATTTCGCCCGGCACACCGCCGTGCGCTGCCAATTTGCCAATTTGGTAGACCGTCTGCGCAGAGATGGGTGTGACGGCGCACCAGGGGGAGTCGACGTCGCACCAGGGGGAGGTGTCGGCAGATTCATGTTGGCGCAGTGACGATTTCGTGCCAAAGACAGTGCAGAAAGTGCGCTGAAAGCTCGTCTGCTCCAACCTGGTCTATCCTCGGCGCAAGGCGAAGCGTGCCCTCCGCAGCTGTAATTTGGTGACAGGCGCACATGTGCGCACACGTCAACAAAGCCTCAGAGGCTGGTTTCCAGAGCATCAGGCACATTTTAAACCAATAAACAATCACAGCAATCACTATTTAATGTAACCGTCTGAACCAGCATATACATTTGTATCTACATCAACTGTCCCGTCACATCTGATGTCGGATTAAAGCTGTTTGTCATAATGGAAACTTAACCTGACGGCATCAGGAAGATTGATGCACATCTTACAAGTCAACAATAAACAGCCTTAACATCTGATACTGAGTATATATCTGGTTTCTCTCATTTCATTAAATTCAAAGAAAAGAGGGAGAAAAATGACAAATAAAAAGGAGATAAAATAAATGTATGTCACTCAGGATTTACCCGTGATTTCCCATATTCCTCTATTTTAGTCTTTATTTTTAACGTGATCTAAAAAGATGGAGTACATTATTGTAAGGGGGATGAGGTGGAGACACCGGGAGAGTATACAGGATATCACTAAAGGCTCTGCTATTTGGCGATGACAAACCAGGGGCCTGTTGCACGAAAGTAGGATTCAGACATCCGGGCTAAATGATTAAGCCTGGCTCATCGAATTCAAAACAAGGGGGTTCAGGCTTATTTGGTTGCACAAAAGACCAAGCGAGGATGAGAGCACACGGATTCTTCAAGCCAGGTTTAACCCATCCTGGATCAGTGCGCACGCGATTACTTCAACAGACCCCGCGATCGATCACAGAATCACGGATTCACCATGACAACAAGAGCGGCGTGCCTGTCTCCGTCGAAGCAGGAAGTCTTCATGAAGGCGTATTAGGAGGCAAAAGACCAAATTAAAAAAGAGGAAACACCGCCACAGCGACACAATAACAACAGGAAGCTCTGCAGACCGCCTGAATATTTAAATAGTGCACTGATATACGTCACAATATCGACTCAATTACGTTACATTAACGTCTCCGACATCAAAGTTGTGCCCTAATTATGAATTTGTTGAATTGCACGTGAAACTGAAATTGAAACATCCATATATACTCCTAATGCTGCATGCTGCTGTTGGATTATATGTGTGCAAGTGTGCACGAGTTTGCACGTGCATGCAGACCCTCTCCATCTCTTTTTTGTAATGTTATCGCTTTTTTGTAATGTTTGTCTTTGTTTTGTTTTTTTTTAATTATGTACTATGACCCTTGTATGTCTCAATGGCTCTTAACACCATGCCAGAGGACTTCAGTTGGAAACTAGCCTTTGGCTAAAACTGGCACATTTACAGTAATGTATGGTTGATGTGCGCTGTCCTCTTTAAATAAAAAAAAATAAAAAAAAAATAAAAATCTAACGATGGGCCCTAAATGAGATTTTATACGACGCCTCCCTCCATCTGTGATTTATATATGAAGAGTTGTATGTATGTATATATATATATATATATATATATATATATATATATATATATATATATATATATATATATATATATATATATATATATATATATATATATATATATATATATATATATATATATATATATATATATATATATATATATATATATATATATATATATATATATATATATGTGTATATATATATATATATATATATATATATATATATATATATGTATATAATATACAAACCCAAAACCAGTGAAGTTGGCACGTTGTGTAAATTGTAAATAAAAACAGAATACAATGATTGTCTTTAATTTAAAAGAAAATGAGTCAACAAATTTGCATGCTCAACAAATAAATAGCCTTAACAAAAAAAAATCTGAAATAAGAAATACCATTACCACAAATTAAAACCCTTTAAATAGGTGAACAATAATAAACATTGTAATAAATTGTAAACCAAAAAATCAACATCAAATACTTTTAATGACCATGTAGTTACCATAAAAAATAACTCCGTACATAAACATTTACACACTGCAATAACTGTACATTAACATTAAAATCATTGTGAGCTTTTCTATTTTAAAAGTTAATAGTAATCATTAGTTTTAATTTAATTATACTGAGAGTGTTTTTTTTCACTGATTTTATGATTTGATTTTGTTTATATGTTTTGATTCTGTGCTTTGTATGTTGAGGTCTGTGTAACTTCAGTTTTAAAGGAGTTGATGGTTTACCTGCTCTGATTTATCCTTATTCACTGAACACCATGTGACTCTTTGACTTTTACAGTAACTAATATGGGATGTGCATTTTATGTATTCTACAGATAACTTATCTAATGATTGAAAAATCATGTAAAATCGTAATTTCATCTAAAATCACTGTGATCAATGATGAAAAATGTCCAAATAATGACTGTGGGTCTTGTGTAGTGTGATAAAGATGTGTGGTGGGCGATGGAATAAAAATTGATTTCCGTTTGTGAGGACTGCTGACTGAGAAAAGGGATGAGATTAAATAAATCCTGGAACTTAGCCTCGTCTGGAGCAGGCTAGAGCTAAAGAATAAATCTCCATGGTAACATATATCAAAACATATCCCTCTTAGCCTGATCCGGCTTTTGTGCAACCAGATCATGGATTACTTGATCCAGGATAACCAAGATATCCCGGCTTAATCCCTTATCCTACTTTCATGCAACAGGCCCCAGGAGTGCAGGTGGATCAAAAGTATTCTGAATGGATAAGCCAGCTGCTGTGTAACTGTCTCTTAATTTTGTACTCCTATAATGACAAAGGAACAGATTACATCTGTCCCGGGGAGCTAGCCCTGCGGTGGCGCGCCCGTGGCCTCAGATGCGCGCCCCGGCCAGTCCGTTCTCCCAGCTGCTGAAGTGACAGCAGCTCTGACCGTCTCCTCTGGAGATCATTCTCCCGCGGAGACGGTCAGAGCAGCGGGGATCATTCAGACCAATCAGACGCTGTGCCTCGCCCACAGCGCATTTAAAGGCAAGGAGAGGCGGTCATTTGATTGGTGAAGACAGCGCTCGGCTGTGTTAAACCCACTCACGGCTTTTCTCCTCCTACTCTGTCATTTGTGCCGAGGGGCAGAGACGTGGGCGTGGACGCGCTCCTCTGCGCCCCTCTGCGCTCCTCTGCACCTTGAGTGCGCCTCTCTTGGCACTGCAGGAAACTTGCAAAGTGGGCCAGTCACACCCTGTGCGCACGGCGAAGGTCGGCGCAGGGCAGGTGCGCCTGCGCTTGCGCCTGGTCTACAAAATTAGAGCCCTAAATGGCATTTAAAAAAGAAAGTGTGATTTCTGTTCTAGTTCTTTCTTCTCCTCAACAGAAATGAAGTAAAACAATTTATGCAAAGATGAAATAAACATTTCCATGATGCCTTTTAAAATGTCGATTAGTAAGTAGCATTTTTGTCGCACCATTAGCTTTATATTTTTTAGATTTTTGGACCTGACTTGCACTACACATGCTTATTACTTTCCATGTAGCCGATAAAAAGAGATAGTTAAAATAATACTTTGCACAACTACTTTCAATTAATGCTACTAAATGAGGCACTTCCAGTGCATTGTACTTTTTAAGGGAAGTGGTTGAGATTAAGAGTAATGTTATGTCCATGCCGACAGCCTAATTCATTGAGTTGAAAAAAATTATAAAAGCTACAGCATACATTTAGTTGGTGATTTAATGTGTTATCAACACCAGATACAGACTAGTCCATGCTATTTACTTATCAAGCTAAGAAAACTGTTATAGTCATATTAAGTGGACAACTATTCACTTTCTCACTTAATAATATTGGTATCAGAAATAATTATTTAAATTGAGTAATGGGATTTAATTTACATTAAATCGACCTCAAGGCACCACCCATGAAGGGAAATGATAGCAAAATTATTAAGTCAGTTTCATAAGGGGTAACTGACTATCAAGTTGGAACCATGATTTGTGATTAACTTAATAAAAATAACCAAAGTTAACTTGTGAATTGTCAGTCAAAGTTGAAGGATTTGGAGTTCTGCAAGATTCATTCTTATGCAACATTAACAGACCAGTAACTGACTTAATGTTGAAATCATTTATTGAAAACCAAAAAATGAAAACAAACAATATCTGACCTAACCTAAGTCCTATGTACAAGTGTATGTGTGTGTGTGTGCATGTGTGTGTACATGGGTGTGTGTGCGTGTGTGTTACACACAAAGGCAAGATGGCTGCCTCAAAAGGGTGTCTAAAGACCATGGCTCAAAGGCAGGGACGTGCAAAGACTTTAGGAGGGGCAGGTGCTCAAAGTTAAAAAGGGTGCACGTGGAGCACAAAGTTAAAACGCCATACAGAAACTACATACTTTACAATATAACTGACTAAATTGCAGCAACCTATATTCATAAAGAATGTAACAGAATCACAACGTACCTTATTTGTCAGAAGCCAGTGCAAAGCAAACATAGTGTATGTTTTACCTGATGGCCTGAGCAGCTTCTGTTGAGGGGTTGGTGAGGAGGGTGCTGGTGCTGATATTGTTGAAGGTGGGCTGTATTCATCTGAGTATATAAACTAAAAAGTGATACCTCGCGCCGTGCTGAGTGGCTGCACGTCCCTATTGCTCGAGTACAGGCAAAACTCTATCGCTATCTGTCGCTATGTGTTTGGCATCTGAAGATATTAGAAAGGTGTACACACGGGAGGATCTCCTTGCATTGCAAAAGAGTGGGCACGGAGAAAAACATTGTATTCCGGCTGAGTTGAAGAAGCGATTTCGGGGGTGCAGAGCTGGAGCCAAGCTAAAGGTTAAGCTACAAGCCAGGAAATGGAGATGTAAACCATTTCTCCCATCAATCCTAATGGGGAATGTCAATGCGATCACCAACAAAATCACAGAGTTGCAGACACTCGTGTGTGATCAGAGAACTTACCGGGAGTGCAGTCTCATGTGTTTCACTGAGACGTGGATGTCAGCGGAACTCCCCGACTCCTGCCTGGATCTACCCGGCTTCACCGCGGTGCAAGCGGATAGAGACGCGGCGGCGACCAACAAGTCTAAAGGTGGGGGTCTTGTGCTGTTCGTGAACAATCGATGGTGTAATCCGGGTCATGTTACCGTGAAGGAAAAGACATGCTGCCAGGATATTGAACTGCTGGCAGTGGGTCTTCGTCCATATTATGTTCCGAGGGAATATTCACACATCGTCGCCATTGTTGTTTACATACATCCACGTGCAGTAGAGGCTGTCGCCTGTGACGTCATACATGAGACCGTTGCTCGGATACAGACACAACATCCTGAAGCACTGCTGCTGATCTCGGGTGACTGTAATCACGTGACACTGTCCTCTCATCTATCTGGATTTACACAGTATGTAGACTGTCCCACCAGGAAGGAAAAGACAATTGATCTGATGTATGCCAATGTTAAAGGTGCTTACAGTGCCTCAGCGCTGCCCCCGCTGGGCAAGTCAGATCATAACTTGGTCTTTCTCCAGCCCTGCTACAAACCCTGTGTAAGGAGGCTTCCTGTGACAACCCGCTCATTCAAGAGATGGACACTCGAGGCCGGTGAGTCTCTGAGGGACTGTTTCGAGCGCACAGAGTGGAATGCTCTGCTGGAGCCACAGGAAAATGACATTGATGGGATGGTGGTCTGCACTACTGATTATATTAATTTTTGTAGAGACAATGTTGTACCAGCAAGGACCGTACGCTGTTTCCCGAACAACAAACCCTGGATCACCAGTGACATCAAGGCGCTTCTGAATCAAAAGAAGATGGCCTTCAGAGATGGAGACAGGGAGAAGCTCAAACTGGTGCAACGGGAGCTGAAAGGGACTATAAAGCAGGCCAAGCTGGCCTACAAAAGGAAAGTGGAGAGGAAGCTGCAGGACAACAACATCAGAGAGGTGTGGAAGGGGATGAGAACAATAACAGGTTACCAGGCTAAGTGTGGTCAGGTTGCCATGGGAGATGAGGAGAAGGCCAATGAGTTCAACCTGTTTTTCAATAGGTTCAGCACAGCGGCTGAGGCCCACCCTGTACTAGCGGGCAGCGCCCAGTCCACTCATTCCCCCATCATCTCAGCAGTGAACTCCCCCTCCACCTTCCCATCCACGCCACTGAACTGCGACCCCTCCTCTGCAGCTGGAGAGCCTTCCACATCTCTACCATCTATACTGGCTGTCACAGTGGATGAGGTCCGGGTGGAGCTAGGGAAGCTACGCCCTGGGAAGGCAGCAGGCCCAGATGGCGTATGCCCCAGACTGCTCAAGGTTTGTGCAGCCCAACTTGCGGAGCCCTTACAGCAGATCTACAATCTGAGTCTCCAAACGGGGAGAGTCCCGGTACTGTGGAAAACATCATGTCTTGTGCCGGTGCCCAAGGTAGGGCGGCCAAGTGAGCCAAAAGACTACAGACCGGTGGCTCTCACGTCACACATCATGAAGACACTGGAGAGGCTGGTTCTCTGCAAGCTGAGACCACAGGTTAATGACATGCTTGACCCCTTGCAGTTTGCATATCAGGAACACATTGGTGTGGAGGATGCTGTCCTCTATATGCTACATCGAATCCACTCCCACCTGGACAAGCCAAACGGATATGTGAGGGTAATGTTCTTCGACTTTTCGAGTGCATTCAACACCATCCAGCCCTACATACTCAGAGACAAGCTTACCAGGGCGGGGGTGGACCCCACCTTTGTGTCCTGGGCTACAGAGTACCTGACAGGACGTCCTCAGTATGTCAGGCTGGGGGACTGTGTCTCGGGGACACTGTTGAGCAGCACGGGAGCTCCACAGGGGACCGTCCTGGCCCCCTTCCTGTTCACACTGTACACGTCAGACTTTAAGTACAACACGGAGTCCTGTTTCATTCAGAAATACTCTGATGATACAGCCATTGTGGCGTGTGTCAAGGGTGGGCAGGAGGGGGAATATAGAGACCTGACGGAGGCCTTTGTGGACTACAGCGATAGGAACTGTCTCCTCCTAAACCCCTCCAAGACCAGGGAGATGGTGATTAACTTCCAGAGGAAGAAAACGGCTCCTCTCCAGCCTGTCATCATCAGGGGGACTGCCATTGAGCAGGTGCAGTCCTATAAGTACCTGGGAGTCCATCTGGACGAGAAGCTGGACTGGGCCCTGAACACCAACGCTGTCTACAAAAAGACTCAGAGCAGGCTCTTTTTCTTGAGGAGACTCAGGTCGTTCGATGTGTGCAGCAGAATGCTGCACATGTTCTACAAGTCAGTAGTGGCAAGTGTCCTGTTCTATGCAGCAGTCTGCTGGGGAAACAGCGTCATGGACAAGGATGCTAAGCGGCTGAACAAGCTTGTGAAGAAGGCTGGCTCAGTACTGGGTAGGACACCAGACTCACTGGAGACTGTTGTGGAGGGACGCACACTCAGCAAGATACAGGCCATAATGGACAATGTGCGCCACCCTCTTCACAACACCCTGGCAGGCCAGAAAAGCAGCCGCAAGGATCTGTTCTGCTCATGGACATGCAGGAATGAACGGTTTATGAGCACTTTTGTCCCTACTGCAATTAGGCTGTACAACTCAGTGAACGGACACTGGTGACACCTTTCTAATATTTTCTTATGCTTTTAGCTCTTCATAATTTATTTAATATATGTGTCTTCGCTGTTTTTTAACCTGTGTTACTCACCTTTCTCATGTTGTGTTTTTAACTTGATTGTTTGTATGAGCAATAATGGGATATCTTGAATTTCCCTTCGGGGATCAATAAAGTATCTATCTATCTATCTATCTATCTAAGAGTATGGGACAAATAATAGCTGATTAAACAAGTATTATGTGATCATGACAAGATGCAAAGATAAACAGCATTGAAAATTGCTCCCTGTGACTGACCTGTCAAACTGTTTATTAGCCTTGCTTTTCCATTTTAATCAAATTGGAGGACAAAAAAGAATCAGTTATGAAACCTCTTTATTTTAATTTCACAGCTTCATTTTTGATTTCTGACCTCAGTGGCACCAAACAACTGTTTCAAGAATAAAGGGGAAAATTTATATTTGGAGAAAGGCAATAGAGGGGTGTGTGTGTGTGTGTGTGTGTCTGTCTCTCTGTTAGGGTTTTTTACACATCACAGTGACATTTTACATTGCTGCAGTTATAATAGCAACTTCCTGTTGCCCATGCTCTGAAAAATGTCAATGACTTAACTGAGGTTGACTGGAATTTCCTTCTCATCTGACCTATTATCACTCACTCCCTTTCCATCTGGAACAAGGCACAATTTGCTCTTATATGAATCTGATTAACATCTCTTTCACTTAATCATTAATTACCCACCATATATAATGATAACAGATAATAATAATGCAGTAATGTAACAGAACAACATAATTTAAATTGTGTTTGTCATTGCTGTTTCCTCGAACTGAGAACCTTTGCAGTGAAAACAGCTGGTACATGTTATTCTCACCTTTTGCGCTCTTTGACATGCAGCTGGAGAGTGACCCACAGCCTTTCACAGCACCTCGCTGTTCCTTTTCTTTTTGTTTTAACCTCCTCTCCTTACAAGGTATCACGTCAGAATGAAACATGATTGTTAAACTACACACGCGCCGGCGCGCACACACACCGGAGTGTGCAGATTTTTTCCTTCAACTCACTCGTCTGACTGCACACATGGGATATGAGACAGAGGATGCTTATTGCTCACTTTAACTTAAGTCATCTCGCAAGAATAATTCATGCACAAACTAAACCCTACCACTAGAAAACCTGCTGACCTGACCAGTTGACTCTCTTGGCGGTCGGCAGTTGGCATCATCAATTACAGCCAGAGCAGCGCTTTGCTCAGTGCACGTCAGGCCAGGGCAGGTCGTGGATCATGTGACCAAAGAAGCTAAATCGAAATTATTTTAAAATAATTTAATTTGATATTATTTTTGGGCCACACAGCCAGATTTTCTCACTCACACTTCCAAAAAAATAAAATAAAACAAAAAATAAAATAAACAATTGGGCAAAAGGGCACCTTGGGCATCATGGGGCAAAGGGGCAGGTGCTCAAGCACCCTCTGCCCCTACCTCTGCACGTGCCTGCTCAAAGGCATTTACAACCAGGACCACATGGGGAGTGGTGGAGGAAATAGCCTCTTTGTTTACGGCTGATGCCTCTGCATGAAATGGTAATGTAAAATAAGCAGCAGTTAGCCAAAACTTAAAGCTTGAGGAACACATTCAATAAATCAATGCAGTGATTGTTTAGACAGAATAGTCCTGTGCTTAACTTTGCTATGCTGAACACTGTAAGGCCCAGTTATATAACCAAGTCCATGAGAGAAAAAAATGTCCATTTTGGTTCTACTCTGCAAAGTCCAGCACTGCAAGTTTGGTGGTTTCCCATTGGGTTTCAGGCCCGTTCTGTCACTTCAGCTCCTGGCTCTGAAGTCCACTTGTTCCTCCTTTGTCTCTTGAGTTAGCCGCTTGATGCTAACTCTGTCATTTTGCTTCTTATTGTTTGGACTGGAACTCCTGTTCTTTAAGCAGAGTCTTGAGTTGCTTATAGGGTGTTACAGTCTGTGTTGCTGTGGAAGAGAGAGGGGTCTGGCTGCAGACCTGCACTGACAGGACCCTACGTTGCAGACCTGCAATGAGAGGACCCGACGTCATGTTACGCCGACGTCGCGTTACGTTTCCTGCACTGACAGGACCCTACGTTGCAGACTGTCACTACCTGATCCGTACGGCTACCCAATTTGTACTGCGCATGCACGAACACTGCGTCACTTCCTCTCGAGCCGTGACAGCGATATAGATATATACACCATGGATTCAGACATAGAAATACGTACGGATCGGGTAGTGACTCCTGTCATAGATACTTAGTAAAACTTGGCAAAATCTGCCCTCCTCAGAAGTTTACTTGTAAGGATTGTCTTTGACAAGGTTCATGTTACATGTAAGAGTTAAATGAATCATCTGTGTGATACAATTTAGTGTAAGACGATAGTATAAGGCCGTTAGCTGTTAGCAGCTAAGTTAGCGGCTAACGGTCGTTAACTGTCGTTAGCTTGTCACTACCCAATCCGTATATGAAAAAGAAAAAAAAAAAAGTATAAAAATAAAACGAAAAGAAAAAGTCCAGACAGATAATGCATGGTTGTGTATATTGAGTCATCAATAATATTTGTCCAAAAACGTTTCAGAAGGTTTTAATAAAGTTATCGAGTTCATTTTTTAGGAAGTACGGATTACGTATGTATTTCTATGACTGAATCCATCGCGTATATATCTATATCGCTGTCACGGCTCGAGAGGAAGTGACGCAGTTTTCGCGCATGCGCAGTACAAATCAGGTAGCCGTACGGATCGGGTAGTGTTCTATGTTACATCCATGGTAGTGACAGCCTCCACGAAAACTGCTCCCCCTGGTGACTGGCTGCAGTATAGGTCAAATCTCCGTCTCCCCCATTCATCTGGACGGGCCGAAGTGAAACTTCAAAAAATTAATACACTTTGTAGAAATATTTCTCCCATCCGTATGCTGTGGTGACATTTAAAGGAAATGTTCGGTTCCTGCAGCTTTTACATTGTTTATAGAATGAAGTAGAACAATATACTCACCCTGAAGGCTTTCCTGATGCAAACAGTGCTTCGGGAGATATTTAGATCCAAAATCAAGCAGCGGACATCCAAACAAACGTAGCACAATAGGGCATGCATAGCGCCGCTCCTAAAACTGCATTAATCGTCCAAAAACTCATTATTTCACCAATATTCCATCATGGTCCAGTCGCGTTACTCCTCCAAGGCAGTCTGAGTCGCTCCAGACATATCTCTGAGCCTCTGCTGAGCTCTGAGCTGACGAAGAAGACCGGGTGCCTCCGCACATGCGCAGTACGGCTTATTGTTCCAGGGGCGACCGCCGGCTACACAACGACTTTCTTCCTCCAGTTTTGTGCAAAATGGACGAATATCTGACGGATGAAGATGTTGTGGAGGAGAACTTTGAATATGATGGGTGTCCTTACAGTTTCAAGCCAGAGTTTACAGATAATGAGCTGATAGAAAGGAGGTCACGGAGGCAGCGCTCCAGAGAGTACTGCGCATGCGCAGAGGCACCCGGTCTTCTTCGTCAGCTCAGAGCTCAGCAGAGGCTCAAAGATATGTCTGGAGTGACTCAGACTGCCTTGGAGGAGTAACGCGACTGGACCATGATGGAATATTGGTGAAATAATGAGTTTTTGGACGATTAATGCAGTTTTAGGAGCGGCGCTATACATGCCCTATTGTGCTACGTTTGTTTGGATGTCCGCTGCTTGATTTTGGATCTAAATATCTCCCGAAGCACTGTTTGCATCAGGAAAGCCTTCAGGGTGAGTATATTGTTCTACTTCATTCTATAAACAATGTAAAAGCTGCAGGAACCGAACTTTTCCTTTAAGTATTATTGGGCTGCGTGTTTTCCAAGTCCTGTTTTTTCTGAAAAGTTTCTTTTTTATTAGTTATTAGAGTTTAAAAATGACACAATGATTGTGTACGGCGTATGCTGAGTTGTGTTGCGACCGTTTACGACAGCTGCGTCCGGATTATGGCCCAAATTCTCTACTGGTTGCACAATGGCGGCGCCCTGACAGGGGATATTATGGCTTCAAAACCGTTACATGGTAGAAGGCGGAGCCACGCTATCCAGTTCTTATAATACATCCATGGTAATACTTCAGTAGTCTGCTTACAGTGATCACTTTGGGTGTTAACCACACACTGGGGCATCTGGAAAAAAAAAACGTAACGTGACGTCGGAGGTCTGCAACGTAGGGTCCTGTCAGTGCAGGAAACGTAACGTGATGTCGGCGTAACGTGACGTCGGGTCCTTTTAGTGCAGGTCTGCAGGTCTGCAGCCAGACTGTCTTGGTGGAAGAAGTCTTGAGGTTATACTCCTGAGAAGAGACTGGAGAGGTTATGTGCCTCTTTCTGCAGGCTGAGAAAGAGCAGAGAGAGAGTTGAGAGGGAGGAGCAGTGTCCCAATCCGTGTATGGTTCGTTCTTTCGTTATTCTGTTTCAAAACAAAATAAAAAAAACAAGTCAGTTTTTTCGTTTTTTTTATTTTGTTTTGAAACAGAATAACGAAAGAACAAACCATACACGGATTTGTCCCCTTCTCTCCATGGTTCAGGAAGAAAAAGACAGGGTCTTGTTGTCCTTATCAGAGAGTTCACACCTACATTTGAAACCTGGGGAGTCAGCCAACTTTGTTTTCTGGCTTCTGCAGGAACATGTTCCTTTTAGGCTACATTTGCATGGACACTCTCTGACTTAAAACCATGGATGTATTATAAGAACTGGATAGCGTGGCTCCGCCTTCTACCATGTAACGGATTTGAAGCCTAAATATCCCTCGTCAGGACGCCGCCATTGTGCAGCCAGTAGAGAATTTGGGCCATAATCCGGACGCAGCTGTCGTAAATGGTCGCAACACTCCGCAGCATACGCCGTACACAATCATTGTGAAGCTGCCGTAAACCGCGGTTATTTTTAAAGTCTAACAACTTATAAAAAAGAAACTTTTCAGAAAAAAGAGGACTTGGAAAACACGCAGCCCAATAATACTTTCATATCACCACAGCATACGGATGGGAGAAATATTTGTATGGGGTGTAATAATTTTTTGAAGTTTCACTTCGGCCCGTCCAGATGAATGGGGGAGACGGATTTTTGACCTATACTGCAGCCAGTCACCAGGGGGAGCAGTTTTCGTGGAGGCTTCAATTTGAGCCCAGCGACGTGGCGTCCATGTTTTTTACAGTCTATGCTTAAAACGCAAAGATTTTTCCTTTTTTCTTTTTTTTCCTTTATTCAAAATTCAACCAGCTGCCCAGCAATCAGTCTGGGGAGGTGTCTTCCAGATGTGAGTCACCTGCTCTGAAACAATAGAAAAGCAGCAGTAACTCTTAACAAAACCCTGCCTCCAGATGGTAGGGATGGGATAAAATATCGTTTGGCAATATATCGCGATACAGTCCGTGACGAAATGCATTGAGTTTGAAAAAAATCGATCGCGAAATAAAGACGTCACGTCCGGTAATAGCGCATGTGACCAGAAGTGACGACAACAAACATTAGCATAAACTACCCTGCCTCCAAAGAGCCGAACGATGGAGTCAAATGAGGTTAAAAATTGAGGACGCTCCGCCTGGATACAAGTCATCTGTCTGGCAGTTTTTTGGCTTTCTCATTAAAAAAGATGAAGACGGCGAAAATGAGCCTCCCGCTCGTTAGCATACACTCCCTCTAACCTCTCTAGGGTTAGAGAGAGTGTTATTGTTTGTGTTTGGCCTGTTAGGCCTTGTGTTTTCCTGTGTGCAACTCAAACAAAAACAAATAAGTTGTAATTACACAGTAAATTTTTTCTTTTTTTACTTTTTTGATATTGTATTGTGACGTATCATATCGTGCCCTGGGCATATCGAGGTGTAGCGTATCGTGAGTTTAAGTGTATCATCCCATCCCTACCAGATGGGGCCAAACTGCAAAATCAAAAGATGAAACAACTGGCCAAAACAAAACTATCATGGCCATACTCAGGGCTATCACAAAAGTCAATCCACATTCAGATGCTGGAGACGAGTGAAAGAGCTGCAGTATGCATGCTGGTTTAGTAGATGGCAGTGTTGGTTTGCAGAGAGGCAGCTCTGCTACAATACACGTATGAAGAGGAAAAACTTTGTACAAACAACAATGGTGAGTGGACACACAAAGACCCAGGAGTTTCTTTTCTTGACAACAGATCAGTTAGGACAACAAATCTGACTGGATAGTTTTGTCTGGACAACAAACTGAGCACGGTAAGCAGCACACACATTACTCGGTAAGCAGCTGAAGCTGTTGTTGTTCCTGGTATGCGCGCGCAGCCTTGATGTGAAAGAGTACTGTGATGTGGTGATGTCAGCGTTTCACCCTGAAACACTCTGATATGGGTTTACATGTTGCTGCATGGAAAGCATATTGAAAACTCGCCACTGTGAGACCTGGTTTCAAGATTTTTCTGGATTTGGGCAGTCCTCATAGAGTTCCCATGTAAACGCAAGGCCGAAACACAATGAAAACTTATCAGATTTGACCATTTTAAGCCTTGTGTAAGCACATGGATCCCAACAGAATCATTCCTTATCTGTCAGTAAACAAGATCTTGTTATTTGTGGTTTGCCTTTTTCTGCAATTTAAGGCTTTGAATTTAGAGGTTTAAACAAACTTATCTGGAGGCATATTGATAGACAATTCCAGCCCAGATTGTGCCAACAACTCGGTTGTCAAGTGCACTTTGTTGTATGATCATGAAGTAAAACATGTATCCATAGCATCCTGGTTAATTACAATAGACAAATGAATCAGGGCAGTAACAATCTAGCATTTTTGTGATCACTAAAAACTACCAGAGTACCCGGGGGTATTAGAGATGTGACAATAGAACTTTTTCTTGAGAAATACTAACCCCATCAAGTTTGCACTACTTGTGATATTAAGTACCCATCTCAAGCTAGAGAAGGATTAAAAAAAAATGCTGTTTGTGCCAAACTACTGTTATTTTCAGATCTGTTGAATCTGGGTTACCAGAATCCAATTAGAAAATCCTGAAGTCAGATAAACAATAATTAAATTCAAAGCCAAAAAAAAGCCAAACAACTATAAGGAAGATGATCTTGTTTTAGTATACATTGTAAAAGACCTTTAAACTGAAACAGTAATAAGATATTTTTAATCCCATAAATGAAAGGGTATCAGTTTTTGAACCCTGCAGTCACAGATTGCAGTACAGCACAACTTGAGAAAAAAAATGTATCCGACCTGTTTGAGTTTTTTGTGTTTTTTTAAGAATTAGTTTTTTAATCAAAAATATTCACCATGATCTGTTTGCTCATTGGCATGCTATTATGCATACTGGCAATGTCAAAGTCATTCTTTAGAACTTTTTTAATACCTTCATCTAAATGGTGATAGTTTGTAGCTAGTAGACCAATAAAAAATAGGTTCACTGAACTATGGTTTATTTATAGTATGTTAGAAAATGGTTCTTCATAAACATCAGTCCTGGTATGCTTTTCTCAGTATTACTCTTATAGTGGTATCATAATAATTAACAGTTTAACTTTGAAATAATCAGTATTTTACCGTTTTTAATTTTTACACCTTAGGTATGACAGAAATGATTCTGTAGACTGTATATATATGTTGGGTATATGTACACATGTATTCACAGTGCAGAATGGAAAAAGTATGTGAACCTTTGGATTTAAAAACTGGTTGACCCTCCTTTGGCAGCAATAACCTCAACCAAATGTTTTCTGTAGTTGTAGATTAGACCTGCACAACGGTCAGGAGGAATTTTGGACCATTCTTCTGTACAAAATAGTCTCAGTTCAGCAGTATTCCTGGGATGTCTGGTGTGAATTGCTCTTTTGAGGTCATGCCACAGCATCTCAATCGCTTTGGGATCAGGACTCTGGGCCACTTCATAAGCTGTATTTTCTTCTGTTGAAGCCATTGCATTGTTGATTTAATTCTGTGCTTTTGGTCGTTGTCCTGTTGCATCATCCATCCTCTTTTGAGCTGCAGTTGGCAGACAGATGGTCTTAAGTTTCCTGCAAAAGTCTTGATAAACTTGGGAATTCATTTTACCGATAACAGCAATCCGTCCAGGCCTTGAGGCAGCAAAGCAGCCCCAAACCATAATGCTTCCTCCACCATATTTCACAGTCGGGATGAGGTTTTGATGTTAGTGTGCTGTGCCTTTTTTCTCCACACAAAGAGTTGTGTGTTCCTTCCAAACAACTCAATTTTGGTTTCATCTGTCCACAGAATATTTTGTCAGTAGTGCTGTGGAACATCCAGGTGCACTTTGCAAACTTCAAAAATGCAGCAATGTATTTTTTTTGGACAGCAATGGCTTCCTCCTGGGGATACTCCCATGGAATCCATTCTTGTATAATGTTTATGTATTGTAGATTTGTCAATAGTAATGTTAGCATGTGCCAGAGATTTCTGTAAGTCTTCACCTGACCCTCTAGGATTCTTCTTTACCTCATTGAGCATTCTGCGCTGTGCTCTCACAGTCATCTTTACAGGACGACCACACCTTGGCAGAGTAGCAACAGTGCTGAACTTTCTTCATTTGTAGACAGTCTGTCTGAAAGTGGACACATGGACATCAGGGCTTTTAGAGATACTTTTATAACTCTTTCCAGCTTCATGCAATCAATAGTTCTAGATCATAGATCTCCTGAGAGCTCTTCTGTGCGAGGCATGGTTCACATCACGCAACGCCTCTAGAGAACAGCAAACTCACAACTGGTGTGTGTTTTTTTACAGGGCATCTTTAACCAGACCCCAGGTTGGCTGACTCCTGGCTCCAGTTAGCTCTTGGAGAAGAAGTTAGCCTAGGGGTTCACATACTTTTTCCACCCTTCACTGTGAATTTTTACATGTTGTGTTCAATAAAAACATGAAAACTTATAACTTTTTTGCTTAAACAGACTGTGTTTGTGTAGTGATGTGACTTAGATGAAGATCAGAACATATTTTATGACCAATTTATGCAGAAATCCAAGTAATTCCAAAGGGTTCACATACTTTTTCTTGCAACTGTAGCTGTTTTATCATGAGGAATTCTGCACATTT
Source organism: Scarus forsteni (assembly GCA_036419115.1). Classification (NCBI taxonomy): domain Eukaryota; kingdom Metazoa; phylum Chordata; class Actinopteri; order Labriformes; family Labridae; genus Scarus; species Scarus forsteni. The sequence goes on from JAZDUH010000098.1 coordinate 43,897,045, forward strand.
AAAAACAGAAATAGAAATACAAACATGAACCTCTGCTCCTGTCTGGTAAAGGTACCTGAGGTCATTCCTGATTGGCATGCTCTGAAACACGTCTCTGCAAGAGGTATTCCAGAAATGTGTGCCAAGTGAAACAAAAGCGAGCTGACCTCCAACACATTTGTTAAGTTTTATGCATATAAGTCTGATCAATGAGACATTTTGGATCCCTTAGGTAGTCCTGAAGCACATTACTCTGAAAACGGCCAATCAAGCTCCTTTTCTTTGGTGCTGATCTGTTGTCATCTTGACCCATAAATGTCTCTAAATGATGGATGGATGGATGGCTCTTTGCCTTAACCTTCATCAACCACCTGTCCTTGAGACTGTGGGAACGATAATTTTCATGTTGCATCTATCTTTGATTGACAGTGTAATGTCTGAGTGGCTGTAGTAGAGTGAAATGATCTTTTAAAGAAACTGCAGTTATTTTATGTCAAAATGACATGTTATTTTTTGTCCCGCCAATGCCCTTTTAACTTTTTTTTTTTCTTTCTTGATCCAGGTAAGCCTACATGCCGCTGTCCTGTTGGCTTTTCAGGGCCTTACTGTGAAAGGAGGATTTGTGACAACTTCTGTTTAAATGGGGGAACATGTGACATCACTCAGGGGAACCAGCCAGTGTGTCGCTGTATGGCAGAATACACAGGGGACCGTTGTCTGTATCGTGAGTCCTGTATTCATTTTTTACTGGCACATCAAGAAAATGCACATGGCCTTTATATGATTGAAATAAGCCTTTCAAGTTATGCCACATAAATACAAAGTAATGATTTGAATTCATTTATGCTGCACAAAATCTGTATAGAACGAAGCAGTTCAAACACAGTGGGACAAAAAGAAGCCCTTGGAGCATTTCCTTTCCACATACACCACATTTGCATGCATTTACGGATGAAAAAAAGTCCAAGTAGTACAATCAAACAACCTTTGAGTGTTTCTGTTCAGAAGTGATCATTTATTTTCTTTTAAATTGCTTTTTCATATTTGTGATTAGGGAAAGAAGTTTAAGCTAAACATCATTAGTGTTTTTCTACTATTGCTGCCCGAGGGGTGATATGTTCTAATCAGTGGTTTAGATATCATATGATGTGGATAATTAAGTCCCATTAAATGTATGTACATTACAAATCAAACCAACGTATACAATGTTCTCAGTATGTCATTAAGATCTTTCTCTCTCTTATCTCTTTGAATAACAGACATCTGTCATCACTACTGTGTGAACTCCAGAGCCTGTACACTGTCAAGTAGTGGCAATGTGGAATGTGTGTGTCCAGCAAGGTTTGAGGGAGCCAAGTGTGAGATAGACAAGTGTCTTCGATGCCATGGAGCTCCATGCCTCATTAATGAGGAAACTGGAGATGTGGTTTGCAAGTGAGTTCTTTTGTGTCTGCATTCTCTTCATACCCTCTTATTGATTTTTCAGTAATGTAAGGGTTTCACAGTCCTCATTTATGAAAAGAAATATTGTTCCATGGTGTATTTTGCATTCCTAGTTGCTCTATCCTAAGGCTGCAGGCTTCAACAACAGTTTTTGTCATCTAAAAAAAAATTGGTACGACAGCTACAGTAAATTAATTTCTGTTTTTTTGTAAGAATCTTTGGAGTCTGGTGAGACCCGAGTCTTCAAATATTTTTTGTATGCCATGACAGAACCACCATACTTTAATTATATGCCTCTTGCAAAAGTACAGTCTTCTGCTTCCCACTAGCATCCATTATTTCTTCACCCTCCAGTTGTACAAATGGCAGAATAGCCCCGAGCTGTCAGCTGTGTGACGGATATTGCTACAATGGAGGCACCTGTCACCTGGACCCCGACACCAGCCTGCCTTTCTGTCAGTAAGTCACTGCTTAATGGGTGATAGAAAGTGGGGAAAAATTGGATGTTCTCCGCTATCATTCACACTCACATTGTTTCCATCCAAACACTCCTTACCCCAGGAAGCCTGGCCTTAGATCACCAAGGGGTATCATTATCCTGCATGGAGAACAGTAGATGATAAATGTTGTCCATCGGGATGAAATACTTACGTTGAGGGCCAGTTCTATTTAACTAGGAGCTATGGCACAGCAAGGGGGTGAGCACTTGAACATCATCTGACGTTTTTTGACACCTTACTATAGCTCAAAGTTTTTAGGCAGGCGAGAAATGGTTTAAAAACCATCCAAGTCTGCCATTCTGAAAATATCACACTGTTTCTTCTTGTGGATAAGAGCTGATGCCAGGCCTCTCTGGCATTTCCCAATGGCTAGTTTTGGATATGCAATCTCCCAAAAGGAAAAGACACAGAGACAAAAGGTTTGTGTCAGTAGAACATACTATGAGATCCCATGTCAGAAACTTAAAGGAAAATCATTGTTAAAGATTTCTGAGGGTGTTGCCAAAGATTAATACAACCTTAGCTATAATCACATGCAGTGCTGTATTCAAAATATCTTCAAAGAGGAAATTGGAAATCCATTTCAAAAGCCAGCTCAATTTTTTTTAACTGCCCATTGTCCAATATAGTAATGGGAATCTATCGTCATCACTCTCAAATTCCAGGGGATAAAATCAATTTCTATGCAAATGATCCCATCCAAGTGGATGAGGTTAACAGATCCTGATAATGTGCTTCATTGTTTGCTGCAATGAATGGTGATTATGTGAGATGATAGATATGTCTGTGTTGAGAAATCATAATGTTTGACTCCAATACACTGAGTAAACGTATACTGCATGAAGCATTTTAAATGCAAAATCCTTATATAGCAAAGATTTGTCATTTACAATGGTCTTTATGATGATAGCTAATCTTTGAGGATATAAACATACATTGCACTGCAGTGATGGCATGCCAGGTAAAGTCTCATAATGACAAGAGCTAGAACAAAATAGAACAAGAAAGGATCCCATATGACGAGGTTAAGACATGGCAGGTTTCTGTTTATTTATTGAAATCTTATAAGCAAATTACAGTTGTAATGACTTGCATATTAAACTGGTCCCATATTAAACTGTTAACATACAAATTAAATAAAACTTGAAAGCAAAAATATAAAAGAACAAATACTGCACGGCTCTGCAAACCCACTCCCATGAGCTAAAACAGCAGTCTGATAATACATGTTTATTTGCTTACTGTTTGTTTTTTTTTTCCTTTGGTTGCATATTATCAATGTCTGGGTTATTCTTGTATCTTTTAACTTGTCTGTGCTTAGGTTAATCTAAGAATATTTGAACTGCATTTCTGAAATCAATTCCAGTCCCACTGGACTTTTTGTCTCAATACTGCATAACATTCAAAGCTAGCCTGGCCATTCAGATCAGGTACCATGCAACAAAATGGAATCACCAGCTATAAACAGCTACAGTATTTTTATGTGAAGGACTTACAACCAAACCTATTGTAATAACTGGATTTGTGTTATAGAAGATACACCGTGTTCAACTCAAAGTATTTTCCTCATAATTTTTCATTTTCTTTCAGAGTGCCTAACAATTTTTTGGTTCTAGCTTGTCCCTTCAGAATAAAATATGTAGAGCACAATAAAATTCTTATGTTGTGTCTGTCAACTTCTGTTCTTAGATTTACAGATAAAGGAAAATTGCTTTAAAACATGAGACCACGAGGTTTTAAAGTCTTCTGTTAAGTTTTCCTAAGGTTGAGTTGACAACCTCAACATTATTTGCTGTTGGTGAATGAATCAATTGTTATTTTCAAAAAGGCAACAACGTATTTCAGAAGCCAAAAAATGAAAATCATGGAATTTTAAAAGAATGATGTTGTCAATTTTAAGTCATTATACTGTTGTTTTCATCTAATATTATTTCATGTATTTTAATGGCAACTTCTTCAGGACTTGCCTCTTCATGCATTAACTGCTAGTCCTCAAAGGCCTAACTTGGGATAAAAAGAGAAAAACACTCTCACTCCTGCATCAACAATCAAAACATGCTGCATAATAGATTTTGTAAAGATTTAGTTCAATGTTTGGATTAAAAAAAAAATAAATTCAATTTTTTTTCTTATGTTCCAAAAACATAATTTCTGGAAGACCTAGAGGATCTGGATTGTTGACTTTTTGTTCACTGTACAACACATTTTTTTATACATTAAGTTAATGTTTTATTGCATTTTGTGTTTTTTTTGTGATTGTTGTGGTATTAGATGGTATTAGAACAGTTACATTTTAAATGTATTTCTAATTATCCTCTTTTTTTGTTTATTGATTGAGGGATATGATTTGTTTTTCTGTCATTGTTTTATGATCACCTGAAAAATTGCCCAGGAAAACACATATCTCAAAGTGAGACCGCTGCAACAGCCTGTTGTTACAGCCGTCCCACTAACTCTATGAGCACTAAGATGATTTATTCTTTCTTTATATTGTTTGCCTGCTGCAGTTAACACTAAATTATAACATCCTGACAGCAGAACGTAGACATATGTCAGTCTTTATTCATCAAATAGCCAACAGTTCAACAATATACATTATCTGGGCCCTTTTATCACTCCAAACACAATTTCTTGCAGCTGCACATCAGGGTTCAAGAACCAACGTTGCGATGAGCTGGCCAACCCCTGCGATTACTTCTGTCAGAATGAGGGGATTTGCACATTAACAGCTCTTAACAAACCACGCTGCAAGTAGGTCCTTCTCACCTCTCTAGCTGTATTCAAAGCCCACTCACCCCTTTTGTCCACACCCCCACCTCAACTCCATCTGGATCCATTTCAGCCTGAGTCCAGTATACGGGCTGTTTGTCATGGTGCAACCTTGTAGCAACTGATTATGTATGAAGTTTAACATGAAGCAACAATGTTTGACCAAAAATAGAAATGTAATTATTATTTGATAACATAACCATTCCTAGGGTACCATTTTATTAGGTTATACATTGTGATCTATTTTGACAGGTTAAATATTAACCTGTCTTAAATCCATAATATAATATAATATAATATAATATAAAACATGATATAATATAACATATTTAATTATCAGTCATTAAGTTGGTGATGGTAAATGTATTCAGACTTGAACCCACTCTGCCAAACATTATCCTCTCATTTAAAATGTGCTCTGGAAAAAAAAAATCTACTTTTTACTCCTTGATAATTAGACAAATGTGTTTGCCAGTACATTTTTAGAAATACTGAAAAAGTTCTCAGAAAATTAACTGTGGATTTGTAAAATTTGAATATTGCAATAACTGCATTTACCTTTCAGGAATAAATGGGCAAATTTTCTAAAGATTATCATATTGATTATACAAAAATGTGTAATGAGTAAAATAATGTAAAGTAATGGTAACGTAAAACTTATTGTGATATTGCTTTGCATTATTGTTAACAACATGAAATTTTGTTTTAGTATTATAACACAACTTATTGCAAGAAGGTAAATGAAGCATGAACCCCAAATTATCTACTTGCACCTTTTATAAGATTCTTTTTTTTATGAGTTGTAGTATCTGAAGTGGCACCATTTTGATATCAATCAGTAACACTTTTTTCCTGAAATTTGTCATTTTTTTTAGAGCTGTGCTGATTATTTTACAAATACCTGCCTATGTGACACTTATTACGTTATCAGTTGCTGCATAAGGTGTACAATTTTTGCCCCCACTGACACCCACCCACCCATCTCATAGAATTGTCACTCAGCACACCAGAGTTTGAACTTTTGCATGATGGAAATTTGTTCATTTCTGTCATTTTCAAGTCATTAGGTATGCGTAAAAATTTACTTGACTGAACATCTCACAAGTGATTGGTGTTGATCTCAAAGGCATTTAACAAAAGTTATAAGAATTCCCTATTTATGATGGAATTAGTGTCTTCATGGTCTAAGCTTCCCAGAGGAGATAAAAACTCCCATTTGCCCCCAACATTTCATTAGAATTCATGTCAGTGTGACATTTCGTTCAAAGAGAGTGTGCTTCATTTTCTCAATATATGTGGCTGCATACTTATTTTCTGTAACCCGGTGTTCTGATTCTTAGAGTGCATGTAATTTAGAGTAATTTCAATCTGTCATCATCCAGTCACACTGTCCAAATTACCCATTCTATATAGTTCCATCTGCAGCAGTCGTGCAAAATTAAATATCACCTCCCCAACAAGGGTCATACATCACACCCATCAGATTCCATTGAAACACAAAGGAGATGATGACATGATGCCCCACTGTCATACTTTGTTTTGTCCTACACTGAATATTTAACATGTAAATTCACACACACACACCGCTTATGGAGCCATCATGTACATAGTGCCCTCTCTCCAGGTGGTGTTTTGTTTGTTGTGGATCAAAGCACTTCATGAATCTTAATCACAATGTATTGTAATTGTATAGCACAATCACTTCATTTTGTGTTTTATTATTCTTTTATACAACAAAAGTAACCTCATGTTTTTTCATCCCTTCTTTTTTAACTCTCTTTTGACCTCCTTTAGATGTTCAGCCAATTGGGCAGGGACACAGTGTGAAAGACCAGCTCCTAAGAGCAGCAGATCAGACAATACTAGTGGAGGTGAGTATAAGGAGATATCAGGAGACATCATGAAAATCTTACAAATTCCTCTATGTATAACTAAATTCCATTTGGAGTAGATTTCATGTAGTGCATGTGCATTGTGGTGGCATTAGTATAGAGTAATACAGAGATGCAGCTGGCTGCCTGGCTGCAGATGCCTGGTGTCAGACCTGGTGTATGAGAGGAATGGACAAAAAAATCTCAGGTAAAGTTGCTGGAAGCTACTCTTTAATGCAGTACATATAGTGGTATATATATGTATAATAGTTTATCGTGGCAGAAACAGTACTATTTATTTACATTGTCCAAGCTTATTATAAACAATTGATTAAATGATACTAACAAAGTGATCCTATACTTCCAGAGGTACTGTGGGTTAAACAGTGACCTGCTGACTGGTGTCTTTTAGCCAAATCTGTTTTTCATTGTCTTATTTACAATAGATATTAAAGGCAGAACATTTGTAGGACATATTACACAAATGTCAGTATTAAATGTAAAGCAGAAATGGCCATGACCACAAAGTACAAAGTAGTATATGCAAATAGATGGAAATCCATTTAGTAGGCGACAGTGTATGTCGTCCATACCTATGATATCAACTTAGGTGGATCGTCAGTCCATTAAGTGAATTCAGCATAGGAAACTTAAGCCCACATTAACTCATCATTGTTACACAACTTGTCTTCATATGCTTAACAGGTAGTCCATAACTTTGTGTTAAGTTTACAAACACAGAAATAATTTATTATTGTTCCTGTTCCAACTGAGAAGAATAATACATGCATCTTAAACCATGGGATATATTTTCACAGTGAGGTGAGAACCCAAACAACCTAAACAGCATAACCATACCTGCTCACAACTGACATCCTTACTGAAATAAAGAGCTCCAGCCAGTCAAGCTAGTCTGCAGTAATGTAGTCTTCATTCTGCTGGCTCACCACAGTTAAAATAGCAGAGTTGCTATGTAGAGTTCATTGTAAATATGAGTTTAATATTTAAATGCATTGTAATGTAAACTGTAATCTTAAAGGAACACTGCAAAATGTTTATTGTTTTCATGTCTTTCCTCAGTCCCAAGTCCATGACAAGCAGATAGAAACGATTTTTTTCAACTTTGCATCCAGTAACAAGGAAGAGACCGCCAAAACTCGCCCACCGCTAGTTAGCTTAGTTCAAACACTTGGAGTATATGAGTAGTGCACTTGCCTCTGCCTGTAGTCATCAGATAACCTCTTCAGCAATTTTGAACAGTCTTGTGTGCTTGTTGTGACTCATTTCTTACACCCCTTTATGTAATGTTATCTCTAATGTCTTGTTCTACTCCTCAACAGAGGTTTTGTTTTGTTCACCTACTCCCAAGATGGTTTTTGCAATAGATGTGACGTTTTTGAATGAGTTGAGTCTTTTGAACAGTGAATGATGAGAAGTGATTCGCAGTAAGTGAGCTATTCTTGTCTCATTTTTACAGGCGATTTGCAGTTCTATAATGGCTCACAAAATGCTCAGTCACAACTGTGAATTGGTTCTCATCCTTAATTTAAAAAATGTATTCAAAAGACTCGACTCATTCATAAACGTCACATCTTTCTTTTAGTTCATGTCCTTGTAAAGGCCACATACAGATGAAAATGTTTCTTTAATTGAAGTCAATAGTACAGGAATTGAAGACAGGTGGGACTGCTTTTAGGTTTCTTTGAAGCCACTGTCAGTCATGGTTACAGAGTATCACTGTCCAAATTAACTTCAGCTCATGTAATATTTCACTCATTCCTCTCCTGTGTGCTTGTCTCTCAGGGAGCATAGCAATCATTGTGCCTCTGGTCCTGCTGGTAGTCTTGATTGTGATGGTGGTAGCAGGTGTCTACATCTGCAGACAGAGGCAAAAGTAAGTAATTAATGAAGAAATTAAACCCTTTTAGGGAAAAATACTTTTGAGTAAAAATTGTTTATGTTAATTTAACATCAGTATTTTATATACAATTGATTGTTTCACCATATTTATTAGGACGCCCTCCTTCAGCAGAAAGCCTGTTTGAGATTCATTTATTAGGTGGGCAGCTCAGTGATTTGTCCCACTGAGCTGTGCAAAGCCCAACAGCATGTTTGCCTGTTTGTTGTGTATCATGTTAATAATGGGTGGTTGTCCATGCACACACTCAGGGAAAAACGTGTCCAGAGGCAGCCCATGACGAATGGAGGGTTAAACGTGGAGATTGGGAATCCATCATACAACATGTATGAAGTGGACCATGACAACCATGCTGATGCAGGCAGTCTGCTGAGACCCAACTTCACCCTGGACCCTCACAAGGTCAGCTTATTGATCATTCATGAGCCGAAAAGCTTTCTTAGTTTTCTTTTAGAAAAATAAAATAAACTGGATGTACTTAAATTAAGTTTGGATTATTAAATGCAAAATAAGATGCCAGAGATGTGTTGCTTGCACTATGACAAATGAGAGAACAGATACATTTTCATCAGAACATTTTCATGTTAACCAAAAGCTATGGGTCATTTACTTAGAGGTCCCCTTTCTTTACCGAGATTGTCCTTTTCAGTGTCAAGTTAGATTAAAGTCAAGCACAAACTTTCTTCAGTATTTTTCTCTGTATTTTTTGTGTGCTTTATTGTTTCTCCATAACTGACAGTGTGATGACTGGCATTAGAGTAAAGCAAGTAGTTTCAAAAGGACTTTGTTATAACCTGAGTGTGCAGAAATATACATTATCGTGAACCAAGGGGAATTATAATCTTGCTTGTGATGTATTCTGCTCATAGCCTTCAACCCTTCACTAACACTCAGCCTATCAAATGAATCATAACACCTTCACTGATACTGTTATCTAGCTCACCTGCTAGAGCTTTACACCTAATGCTATTGCTTCTGTCACTGCCATCTTTGACATTTGCTATTGTCAGTCTAATCTGGATGGATTTTCAACAGAAGCATGCTGCCTTGAATCTAAACTAGCTCTTGTTTTGTGTGTTTTGTGTGTTTTCTATACACTTCACACTACTAGACACATCCATACTTCCAGAGTTTCATTCCGTATTACTCACAGATGAACTGTTTTGTCTTTACTTTTGTATGTCCTGTCTTATTGACTTTAGCTTTGCTCTATAAACAGAGAGGTTGCCTGTTGTGTTGCAGGGCTGGTGTGTACAATCCAGTGACCCTCACACCTTGGGCATGAATAATGTGCCCAAGGAGGTAATCCCTGGACAGGTGAATTTCCATGTGTCCCCTCATTTCATTCCTTCAGTAAATAAGTCATCCTCATATAGAAATGCAGAGTTTGTGCAGTAACAAATCATTTCACACAATAACTTCTCAAAGTTTGTCAAAGAGACTTTTCACACAATTCATGTATTAAACAGAAAGATCTCATGTAGCCACTGTTTGCATGGCCATATGTACCATATGTCTCTCTCTCTCTTTTTAATGTTGTCTTATTTTACTGTTGTATTTTTACAGCATGCTTATTGACCTTCTTTGGATCATTCTGAGTTTAACAAATGTTGACACTAAATGAATGCAGTGATGCTTTAGTTGCTACTTAGACCTGCTATAACCCCCCCCCCCTCTTTAAATCTGTTTTCTTATCTTTACTTCTGTCTTATACATGTGATCTATTTGTCTCTCTCAGTGGAGTAACCTTATCAGTAAAACTTGAATCTAAATCTGAGATCTAAGCATTAAGTTCAGTAAGCTTCTTTTCTATGTCAGACTTAAACAGCAGTGGTCTAAAAATCATTATCTGTAGTATTCTTCCACAAGCCTGTTCATACAGAATCTGAGGCCTAAAATTATATTGTAACTCTTGCTTTAAGATTTTCACATAAGTTGAAATTTATATCCAAAAAATGTATTTGTTTTTCATCTCTCCTTTTTCAAACAGCCCATGAACTACTCCAATCCAGTGTATGCAAAGATTTATATTGACGGGCAAAACTGCCGGAAGCCAGTCATCAGTATCGACGAGAGGAGAGAGCTACTCCCAAAGAAACTAGAGGGGACAATTCATGAAACCGCCGCATAGCCTAACTTTACACTTTGTACTTCTTTTTTTACCACAGTGTACAATGTATAATACAAAGAAGGAAAGTCCTTCCAATTTCCTATGAGGCTCTTAGGTTTTTGCTGGTATAGCATCAGCATAATGTCCTTGTTGGTGTGCTGAAGAGTTTTATTTTCCCTTCAATGTTTGCTTTCTAATGTTTGTCAAACATAAGTTATACAGTGTATCATCGTAAACTGTATGACACTGAAGTAAAGCTGCTGATTTGCAAAAACTTTATTAACACCATAAGCCACTCTTGTGCACAGTTTAAAACTCCAAATGCAGTGCTAAATTTGTACCCATAACTGTTTCTAGTTGGAATGGAATAAGGATGCTGTGTCTTCTTTTGAAGGGACTGTAAGTAGGTCGGCTCAATTTTCTGAACACATGTAAGTATGTTAGAAAGAGGGTGTGTTAGTTGTTTCTAAGGCTTTTTCTTTTTTATATATGTCATATGACAGACCACAGAGCTTCACAACTGAGCAGTGAAGCTTAATATTTTTTAAAATATTTTCTTTTTTTTTATACTGACTGGAATTCCAGTGAAGGCCATAATAAAGATTCCCATAGTTCTTCTGTCTTTATATCTTACATTGCTTTCATCCTCCTTGTTATAACAATAATAAACCACATGAGCTTATCTTTTGATGAAAGAGATAGAAGCCCACCTTGAATGTTCTCTGACCAGATTCCCAGATCTTGTACTGTACACTGAAAAGACAGATACTGAATACCATATTTTTCTAGGTCTCATATGCCAACAGATGGCTTAGTTGACAAGAAAGAGGTTTACCACAGCTACAAATAGGTTATTAAGAGTTATTATAGAACACAACTGTTATTTCAGAAAGGGAAGATGATAAATATAAGAAATTTTATAATTTTGTATTTGATTTGTATGTTGTTTGGCTGCTTGTATTTTGAAGATATGTAATAAATGTAAGTAATTTTATATAAAATGTAAATTGATATTGAATAAAGGGGGCTTATTTCCACTTTGTGTCTCTTTTAAAACAACAGCAGATCACATTGTACCTTAACATATAAAAAGGATTTATATTAAACTGTCCTTCCCCTAAAAAAAGTGTACATGACTGAAATAATGTGTGCTATCTTGTTTGTCTATTCCTCCAGGGATCAAACCCAAGAGTTACATTTTTACTGTTTGTCTGACCACTGACCTGATGTTACTTACTTGCTGGGTGAAAGGAGTTGGCTGATGGGAGATTATTGCTCTCCCTGTGTGTGCAGGAAGGCCACACCAATCATTACCTGGTGGAGGAGACACAGCATCTATGCCACCTGCTGAATGATAATTCAGTCTCCTTTCACTTTACTTACAATGACTGTCTCTCTACACACTTAACCGCCTCCCTCACCATAGCAACCAGAGGAGGCAGAGGTACTCCTGCCCTTTCTCCATCTGTCTGTGCTATCGTCGGGATCAGCCAGCTCATCCAGCCCACAACATTTTGAGGATTGTACAAACAGAAGCAAACATTTCCAGCTTCCCTAATTGTCCATTATCATGCTCCTTTGTTGCAATGAAGTGGCTGGCTATGAATCTAGAATGAATGTTGTATTCATGGTGTACTTTTTGAAGATTAATTTTGCTGATGTTTGTAAGGCATGCTTAGCCATCACCACCAATTAGGAGGTTCACAAACCGTTCGATGGAAAAAGAAACATGCAAATGGTTTAACACTGTTGAAATAGCTTAAACCCCTGTAATCTAGCTATTTTGTTCACAAAAACAACATTTACAATGAAACACTGAATAAAAATATAAGTGTTCCATCATGAGACCCAAAACAATAAACATTTGACCATGTAAGGGATATTTTGTCCTATCCTGAAGAGGCCTGGTCACAGGCAAGCATTGAAAACAAGGGTCACTATTGGACAATTGGATATGTATTTTGGCCTTCCATTTCAAAAGACATTTTCAGTCTCTTATCCAGTCTTGTAAGAGTATGTGGAAGTTTTGTTGCTAAAAGTATATTTTATAGTGAATGTGGCAACAATAAGGCAAAAAGGTTCGGTGAATCATCTGGATTCAAATGCTGAACTAATGCCAAAGTCTTGATTTGAGTTTGACATCAGGTCACTTGAATATATAGCAAACTCAGTGAAGGCCTGGCCTGCAGCAGCAAAGCAGAGTTGTTGAGAATGGCACCTAACTGACCAATTACCCCACAGAAGACTAGTCAGCCAGACAGAACAGACTGACCCAAGTGGGAAGAGGAATCATGAAATGACAGACTCCAACCAAGACTCAGCAAAGTGAGAGTTGAAATGGAGCAGGGACACTTGGTATGTGTAAACTGGCAGGATTTTTATTGTGAGCATATTCTATCGGTGAAATCTTAATTTTCATTTGGGTCTTAATTGTCACTAGACTCTTTAAATGTCTTTTTCTACTTCTGATGACTTTTGGATCATTAAATTAAAAAGTGTGGGTGCCACATTTTGTTGAGGGGAGTTGGCAATACTTACAATAATTAATTAAATTGCCCTGTTTTTGTTTGGCTTTTTTTTTTTTTGGAGCCTATCCCAAATGACATTGGGCAAGAGGTGAGGTATGTCCACCAGCTGAATTAAAAGCCAACCAATCACAGGTTGCAGACAGACTGACCATTCACACTCACAGTGAGTCACCAATTAACCTTGCATGTTTCAGTTAGGTGGTGAAAACACATTCACACACACAGTGGTTGATATGGGGAGTTAAACCAGCAATCTTCTTGCTGTGAGGCACATGCACTAAGATACTTCACCACCATATAAAGAAAAAGTTGTTAGTTTGCAACTTTAGACCTTATAAAGAGAGAGAAAATGTGTAACGTTATGAGGAGACTGGGTGTGTAAAAACAGTGTTTTGAAATTCACCCAAAGCCTTTCTCAATACACAAGTCTCCAACTAATCAAGACCCCTGGCTCAGCAGTGATAGAACCCAGCTACTCAACGAAAGGTGAGGAGAGGACTGCTTGCCCACTCACTCAGCCCACAAAGTGCATCAAAAGCAGAGAAAAACTAAAATTTGAAAAGTAGTCCTGAACAAAGAGATGCCTGGTACTCCCTTCCTCTCACCTTGCCTATTGATTTATTGTCTCATTTCCACTTAGCAAGCATCACCATCCTCCTGCATAAACATCTGAAAAAAAACCCTCAGGGCTCATCTCTCGGACAGAATCAATAACAGCAGGAGTCGTATTCACATTATAAACAACAGCTCCTGCATACTCATGTTATAGCCTGCACCAAGCAAAGCTTCTTATCTCTGTGTGCGGCAAGATGGAGAGAGTCTGGGAGAAAGAAATAAAAAGACTGTAAGAAGAGCTATGAGAGGTAGAGCGCTGTAATAGAAAAAACTCTAAGCCAGCATCCTATTTTATCTGTTTTCCACAATAAAAAAAAATCGTACAATATATGGAGCGCTCTACAACTAGAGCAAAACTAAATTTTCTATGATTACTATGAAGCTAAAAAGTCAGCAAGAAACTCAAGATAAAATTATGTATTTACATCCAATAAATTTGCAATGTAGCCATTACCTTGAGCAACCCAATTTAAATCATATATTGTTTTGATTGAGGGATCCCTTAGCTGTGATGAAACCTAATTTTTAGGGGGATATTTTGCACAGAACAAATGACTGAATTAGTCATTTTCTGTAAACAGCAGTTGATGATTGATAGTCTGCTGAACCTCCTTTATTCCCCTCCAGATATGCCTCACTATTAAAATGTCTGATCATTTTAGAAGTTTCAACTATTAAGAGCAATGGGACTAGATGAAAATATACTTACCTGTAAATTGTCTACTGGTGCTCCTTGGTTCCCATTCTAGGGTGGGGTCCCCCAAAAGGTCTCTAAAGTGGGCAGGAGGCTCTGCTTGCTATGAGGTTGTCAAACTATAACATACAAGGGATCCACAGCAAGCAGACCAGGCAAAGCAATGTATGAACAGGGGGGACTGGTATTTGACACATCGAGCAAAAAGGTTGGGAAGCACTGCTCTAGTAAAGAGGTTTCCAAAGTGGTGCTGGGACTAATGGGACTAACAGAATGTTTTGTAACAGTAAAAGAGGGAGGTCACAAGTCTCTTTACTAAAAGCTCAGAGAAAATGTTGGATTTTTCTCAAAAATGAAGTTTAAACACTTGGAGAAATAATTTACCCATTAATATCAGTAAAATTTCTGATGAAACATTAGTAATTAGATTAAAACATGTTTTGGTAAACTTGAGATTTTATAACAACTCTCTTGGTTTTCTGTCCACTTAAGTGATTTTACACCGCAGGTCACATTGACCCATTCACACTCATTCACCCTAAGATAAACTCCCTGATTGTTCAGGATTTCTTTGTAAGTTGTATTTCAGTATCAGCTAACACATCTTCCACACCCTTCAAGCTATTTACACACTGACACAGCAACTTGGACCTAAGTGTCTTGCCCAATAGCACATTGACATGGGACAGCAGAGCTGGGCTTGAACCTTTTGTTGCTGAGAATGGTCTACCAGACCGAGCCACTGATGCCCCTTATGCTAAAAGAAATGCAAACACTGGTGAAAAATTCAGAAATGTAAGTTTGCCTATGACAGCAATGCCTTTATCATAGTCCATGCTGAGACAGAGGAGGGAGACATGCACTTCTCCTTCATGCCCTCTACATCAGCCACATTATACAGTCCAAACTGCATTTTGGCATTAGATTATTGTCCATATATATATCACATGTATCAATCATATCATATGTCACGATGCACTTTGATCCTGTAAATTGGTCCTTGTTGTTTAATACTGTTTCTTCTTGTGAATTTTTTTTCCATTTTTGTAATGTTCCTGTACCATTTGCTTTTGTCACAGAACCATTTTTTACTTAACCAATTAACCACTGTCGTGCAGTATCCTTACATTGTTTACACTGGGGATCAGCTGTTGATGCTGCAGCAGGCCAGCTCAGAAAGCTCAAAACTGGACATACAAACTGACATTTTTATGAAAATACAGAGGAGGACACAGGGAGTGCAGAGAAGAAAAAAAGATTTTTGGGAATGGAGTGGACCAAGATGACAGAGGCTTATGAGGAGGAGTTACAAGCCGAGTCTTCCCTCTCTCATCATGAGAAATGTGAGGTCAATGGAGAGGACTCAGAAGGAGTACCACACATGTAGGCGGATGTGCTTTCATGTGCCATGACTTCAATGTCTCCATCACTGGCTTTCAGACTGTCTGGGATGACCTTGATATCACAGATAACGGTGAGACAAGGGTGTGAGGGTCTAGCATACTCGTTAGCAAAAACAAACAAAAAAGAATTCAGTTACATTTTACTCAAATAGTGTATCCGTAGCCCTGACATTGAAACATCAGCTTTTGGGCACAGGCTGCATTATTTACCCAGGGAGAGCTCACACAGAGGCTCCTCTTGTGTCCTGGATTGTTGAGTATCTGAGTGCTCAACCAAAGCATGTTCTCCTTTGTATGTCAGACAAGGTGGTAAGCAACCTTAGGGTCCCCCAGAGGACTGTCTTATGTCTCTTTGCTTAACTCTGCAACTGGGGAATCCAAATTATACTCCTTTGCCCTTGTCTTACCCCTTACTCCTTGATCTTGCATGTTCAGATCCAGTGAAGGGGTGTCCCAATTTAACCTGACATGCCAGATGGACAGGTCCATATTGAAAATATTTCAAGAATCCATCTGGGGAGGAGTCCTATGAGAATGTTTTCAGGGGCAGAACATTCAACTACAACAGCAGCTTGTGATTAGACGATTGCTTGGCTCAACACACTCATCGCAGATCAATCCATATCAAGCAGCGCGGTATGTAGTGGCTAAACGTAACAGCTAATGGTTAGCTGTTAGCTGCTACGGCTAATGGCCAACTGTTGTTTGCCCTTGTTAATCGTTAGCCGCTATGGCTAACGGCCGCTAGCCACTAGCTAAACTACGTTGAGACTATCGTTGCACATTAAATTATACCAGACAGATGTACCATTTAACTGATATGTGACATGAACCTTGTCAAAGACGATCCCTATGAAGTAAACTTATGAGAAGAGCATGTTTCGTCAAGTATAACTGAGTAATCATGATAGCTAACCGACATTAGCCTCCATTATTTTTACAACATGAAGTGACTTCATTTCCTGTTAAGTCACTTCCTGTTGTCGTCACGCCCGCTGCTCCCGCCTCTCTTCCCTGATTGGGCAGTTAAGCATTTAGCTGACCGAAACTGTTGGACAGTGGAGGCTGGCAAGACGGAGATGCATGATTTCAGAATCAGACAGGTCCGTCTGCTCTGCAAGGCTAGTCCCAATTCTCTGTAGGGCAAAGGGGAAGGGCTAAGACCAAGGGCTACACAACCCTCAAAGCGAAGACAGACTGAGACCTCACTTAAAAGGAAAGGATATGTAATTTCCCATAATACACAGCACCCGCTGACAAGAAGGCAGAGCAGACTGAAGGAAGCATATAATTATAAGTAATTATTAAATCTTTAAGTAAATATTAATCATGTTATGAATTGATGGTTGTATTTTAAAATTTCTCATTACAATGACAGCTATTGACGCATTGTCCTACATCACAGCCAGCAAGTGGCTCTGGGTGATGACGTAGTGGGAATCGAGTGGCATCTGGTTTCTCAGGAGATTGTTTTCACCCCTTCCTCTTGGCCCTCAAAACAGAGGACTAAGGGGAAAGGATGGGGGAAGGGGGAAGATGAAGAGGAAGGGGGAAGGGGTAGAATTGGGATTTACCCAAAGTTCTGCCACCTTTGGAAGTTCCCTGATGACTGTAGTTGGATGAATCAGCAAGGAAGCTTAGGGTGTGTTTAGTGACTTGGTCCCATGGTGTGAGAAGGATCATCTTCTGCTCAGTGTGACAAAGACCAAGGAACTGATGTAAGTGAGCAATGACTCTAGTGGCCCCTTTTTCCATCCAGGGGGTCAGAACCCAGAATATTAGATTTTTTTTTTTTTATGTTGATATTGTAAAAAGTGTTATTCGTGTAAACTTGTTGTGTTTCCTACATAATCTCATTATCTTTTTTTGTAACTTTCTTTGTATTTCATATTTTTAGTCATATTCCAAACTTGTTCATTTTTTGCTTATTTCTATTTAAATATACACTTCTAGGGGTTGCTTAATTGTGCAGTAGATGATAATGTTACATCACAGTTTAAAGGCTGCTGCACTGACTCATAAGTTGGGCAGGATCTTTTTGCATGGAGTTTGATTTCCTTCCCTGTGCATGCATTTGTTTCCTTCTAATACTCCAGTTGCCTCTTACACACCAAAATCAGGCTTGTTAGGTTAGCTATTGTAGTTGTGAGTGTGTGTAATTTGTTGCTTGACTCTGCTCTGATTGACTCCAGAGTTTCCAGCTGGTGAAGGCATGTTAGTTAATGTGAGCAACTACACACAACCTTAAATGCTTTAATCAACTCCAGGAAATAGGTGTACCTAGCTCTTGTTCCATAATTTTGGTGATCATGGGCTTAAAAGTGTGGGACTCCATGCTCTCGTCAGACATAATGTTGAACCATTTGTAGTTACAGCTTCATTTTGTATTGGTCAATTCTATATTGTCAAATCAGTGGCCGTTAATGTCCGCATACAAACTATTTTTTGAGTGAATGAATTTTGAAACTTGTGTAGAAGAGTGATTTGCAGCTCTAAAAATAAACTGACCTCCCTCTATCCAGTTGATGTCAGATTGACTACAAATATGACTAAAGCAAGTAGCCTAAACTGATCCGAAAACCTAAACTTTTCCCAAAACTTAAACCTTTTTGAGGGACTACAAGAGATGTGCAAAGCTATGTTCAGCAGAAAATAATGAACCATTGAAAAATTAGATGCTCTTTTGTATCTGTTGTTGGAATATGGATAATACATGTTTCCTGGTACAAGCTAAAACAAAATACCAACCTGACAACAAAGTGTGACATCCTAGTTCTATTAGCATGCATTGCAGGAGGCCGAAAATGTCCCTCCATTCACCGACTAATGACTAGATTAAAGGGAAAAAAGGGGCTGAATTGTAATCCCTGCAATGGAGCTGCACTTTTAGTAGTCTTGGCCAATAAATCTGTGGGAGGACCCACTCCTTATACAGCTTTGTGTCACTATAACATATTTGTACTTTTTGTTCTTCATGAAAGTACACAGGCTAAAGACTGCAAGCTGTTGAATGCTGCCCAGTAGATTGTGATATTTGAAACCTGTGATTATGTGATAATTTTTAAGTAAAGATTACAAGGCACAAATGAAAAGTATGATGTGGCAGAAAAAAACAAGTTTACACAGGATGATTGGTTTTTTTTTTGTGGGGAGAATTTTCAAATAGCATTGTTGAACATGCAAATATTCATCACATCAGTTTGTATGGATCCTCAGCCTAGTCAATCCTGTTCATTTGTCTTTAAAAAAAAAAAGAATGGTCAGCTCTTCATACAAAACCAGATTTTTTCCTAAGAAACAGCACTCAAACTATGTGTAGCGATTATTTTTCTGGACATTATTGGATATTAATTAAAGAAATTAATATTCATTTCAAAACCAGTTTATAATTGCTACATATATTATGGCGCGGCCCGTGTCAGGTCTTGGAAAAAGAAACTTCCAAAATAACACCAGACATATCATTTGGGTGCAACTGATAAAAACATTCTAAACATAAATTAATATTTCAGACAAACAATCTTATCTCTTTGAATAGAAATAAAGCGATCCCTGCTTTTATTCTTGCTGCTGTGCTTGCTGAAACATGTTGGGCTATGTTTAAATGTTTCTCTTTGTTCTGTAAAATTGCACTGTGCTTTGTGTTGTGGTGAGCCGTGTTTGTTTGTTTTATACTCGAGTTTAATCACGTAAATAAGTGTAGAGCTGTCCTGGCTGCATTCTGTGACTCAGCGTGCTGAAAGCGCTAAATAAACAAGTCCTTACAGTGTTTAAAGGCCTAAAGCTGATACGCGGATATCAGTTATAAAATACTTATAGTTACCACAAGAATCTGGTTTCTATAAAGGAAATAATTAATTAACCCCTCATCTCTCCGTCTCAGATTAGCTACCTGATACGAGAGGCCGCTCTTAGCGGGAGGATTAATGCGAATTTAACTCATTAATCGTTTGTAGCCACACAACATTTAAAGTGTTGGTGAGCTTTAAAGTGTCCGTTTGGACCACTGTGAAACACTGTGCTTGTTGAATTGTGTTTTTGTCCACAAACCGCTGCGTTTGTGCTTGGCTGAGGCCGCTGCTTCGGGACTTGGCCCCCAAAGAGTTTGTTTTGTTAATCACTGTGCGCCAGGCTGCACGCACAGCCTGCTGTTGACCCTCAGAGGTCTATGAAGTGAATGACTCGTATTGTGTTCGACAAATGACGTCCTTCAGGAAGGTGGAGTCAAAACCCACGTCCTGTATCTAAGTGACTGGTCACTCCCAGTGGCTAGCTGTTAGCCCTTGTGCTTTTCCTATAGCTGTTAGCATGTTGTTATTTATATATATTGTTACGCACCCGTCTAGGGGTAAGGCACGTAACAGATTTGCAAGGGTAAAAGGGAAAAATCACTCTCGGTCTCCAAAAATCCAAACAATACAATGATCAAAATTTTCACAATTTATTTACAAAAACCAAAATTCAAGCCAAAGGCAGAAAATTTATATACAATAAACAAACTAAAAAGCCGAGATTTTAACAAGAAGAAAAGGGGTACAAAAACAAAAGGCAGCAAAGGCTGGCACGCAAACTAAGGATTAACCCAAAACAACTAACACGCTATCTAATACAAAAATCAACTACCAAAAACTAGCAAATTACAAAGTTCACAAAGTTACAAAGTTTGCAATACAGAGTTTGGAGGCCGACAGGGATTCACAACTGCTGTCAGAGAACGCCAACGCCATCTGCTCCCTGCAGCTTTTTGAATGGGGAGCCGTTGCTTTGTGGCCAATGGGAGGTGCTCCTTCTCCCTCATCCGATTCGGCTCCCTCCGCCAATCACGCCGGGGCACCTGAGCGCTGCTGCACCACAGATCCTCTCTGCAACAAGAGCACTCACTCACACCGGCATACAAACACACACACTCACAACAGGGAGAGCAGCTCCACAAATAACAATTACAAAATTCTTAGTAAAAATACGGCCAGGGCCGTAACACCCCCATTCCTAAAGAACAAACATATTTTTCTCTAAATTGTTTGTTACAATACTAAACACTGGTCTAATTTATGGCTCTAGACAGAGCATCTGCAAGAACATTGTTACAACCTTTCTTGTGTTTAATTTCTAAATTGTAGTCCTGCACCAGCAGGGACCACCTCATCAACCTTTGGTTGGCATTTTTCATCTGCGCCAGGAAAACAAGGGGGTTGTGGTCTGTGTAGACCACAACTGGCAGAGAGCTGGAGCCGACATACACCTCAAAGTGTTGGAGAGCAAGAAGCAGTGAGAGGGCTTCTTGCTCGATGGTGCTGTACTTGGTCTGGTGCGGGTTAAACTTTTTAGAAAAGTAACTAATTGGATGGTCGACGCCACGCTCATCCTCCTGCAGCAGGACCGCCCCCGCACCTCTAGCGCTGGCGTCGACTTCCAGCTTAAAGGGGCGCGTGAAATCAGGAGCGGCCAGAACAGGTGTGCTGCACAGGAGTGCTTTGGCAGCTTCAAAGGCCTGCTGACACTCAGGGGACCAAACAAAAGGTTTAGCAGCACTGGTCAAATTAGTCAGAGGTACCACCACATCAGCAAAATTCTTACAAAAGCCCCGATAGTATCCTGCCATCCCCAGGAAACGGCGCAGCTCACGTCGAGACAGAGGAGCAGGATAGTCAAGGATCGCCTGGACTTTGGCTGCAACAGGACGCACCTGACCTTGGCCCACCTCCTTGCCCAAATAGGTCACAGTGGCCCTGCCGAACTCACATTTGGCCAAATTCAAGGTGAGCGAAGCCTTTTGGAGTCTCTCAAAAATGACTCCGAGTGTGTCCAGATGCTCAGACCAGCTGCCTGAATAAGCCACGATGTCATCGAGGTACACCTCACAATTTTTAACACCGGACAGAACTTTGTGCATCAGCCTCTGAAATGTGGCAGGGGCTGTTCGGAGGCCAAAAGGCATGACGGTGTACTGGTAGAAACCATCGGGGGTAACAAAAGCGGAAATTTCCGAAGCACGAGGGGTTAGAGGTACTTGCCAGTAGCCCTTTAGCAAATCGAGTTTGGTAACGAATTTCGCGCCGCCTACGCGGTCGACACAGTCCTCCATACGCGGCAGAGGATACGAATCAGGCTTAGACACATTGTTAACTTTCCTGAAATCGGTGCAAAACCGAGGAGTCTTATCTGGTTTTGGCACCAGAAGACAGGGCGAGCTCCATGCACTAGAGCTAGGCACAGCTAAGCCGTTTTCCAGCAGGTAGGCGACCTCCTGCTGGAAAAGAGCGCGTTTAGTGGGGTTAACTCTATATGCGTGCTGTTTTATGGGTGGATGATCCCCTACATCAATGTCATGAGACAGGACATTGGTGCGGGTTGGAGTGTCAGAGAAAAGCGAGAGATGGCCATTTATTAAATTACAAATGTCAGTTTGGGACGATTCACTCAAATGAGACAGGTTACTTTTTAAACTCTTCAAAATTTCCGAGTTTTGGAGACGGGAACACGGTACAGCACTGGAGACGCGCAGGCCATCACACTCAGGAAAGTACTCAGAGGGAGGCAAAGGCGCCGCAGTGGACACAGCGATCACAGCGGGAGATGACGGCGCATCACTATCACACACACGAGAAAAATAAGGCTTCATCATATTGATGTGGCACACACGAGATTTTCTTCTCCGATCCGGGGTTCCAACCACATAATCTGTCTCGCTCAATTTTTCCTGCACCACATACGGGCCAGAAAACTTTGCCTGCAGGGAGGAACCAGGGATCGGGAGGAGAACCAAAACTTTGTCTCCAATTCCAAATTCCCTTTTCACACTTTTTTTGTCAAATTTCTTTTTCATTTTTCTTTGAGACATCGATAACGCGCTACGCGCAGTGTCACAGACTTTATGCAGACGCTCCCTAAAAGAGCTCACATAATCGAGCACATTCTGAGCCGGAGTGTCGGAGTCGGACAGGTACTTCTCACGGAGCCACCGCAGAGGACCTCGCACGGTGTGGCCAAACACCAGCTCAGCGGGACTGAAGCCTGTGGACTCCTGCACACTCTCGCGCGCAGCAAGAAGGAGGAAAGGTAATCCCTCATCCCACTCCTTTCCGGAATCGAGACAGTATTTACGGAGCATGGATTTCAGCGTTTGATGAAAACGCTCGAGAGCGCCCTGAGACTGAGGATGATATGGACTAGATTTATGGTGCTTAATGGACAAAGTGGACAACACCTGAGCGAAGATTTTGGAAGTAAAATTGGTACCTTGGTCAGTTTGAATGGACTTTGGCAGGCCGAATGTGGAGAAGAAATTTACCAGTGCTTTCACTACGGCTTTGGCTTTAAGTGTGCGCATCGGGATTGCCTCGGGGTACCTGGTTGCAGCGCACATTAAAGTTAACAGGTACTGATGTCCTGACTTTGTTTTGGGAAGCGGACCGACACAGTCGAGGATTATGTGACCAAAAGGCTCACCAATCGCGGGAATTGGATGTAACGGAGCGGGAGGAATAACTTGATTTGGTTTACCACTTACTTGGCAGACATGGCATGAGCGGCAGAATCTGGACACATCACCTTTTAAACCTGGCCAAAAGAAGTAACGCAGGATGCGGTGGTAAGTCTTTTTTATTCCTAAATGACCAGCAAAACTGTCATGTGCGAGGCTGAGGACTTGTGGGCGAAATTTTTGTGGCACAACTACTTGTTGAAACGAGTTCCAGCCCAAATCACCAGACCAAGGGGAGTACGTGCGCATTAACACACCATCATTAATGCTGTACATAGAGGGGCAGTCGGGGCAGTGTATAAATATCTATCTATCTATCTATATATATATATATATATATATATATATATATATATATATATATATATATACATACATATATATATATATATATATATATATATATATATATATATGTGTGTGTGTGTGTTTGTGTGTGTATGCTTTAAATAAATACACACACACACATACCAGGTTTTGACTATGTATGTACCTTAGCACCCTACACACAGGCCTTTGAAATGATTAAGAATCAGACAGAGATCATATCTTTGTGCCATTTATGTTTACCTCTGCCAAGGAGGTTATGTTTCGGGAGACTCTGCTTGTCTGTCTGTCCGTCCGTCTGTCTGTGAACAAAATAACTCAAAAAGTAATGGATGGATTTTGATGAAATTTTCAGGAAATGTTCAGCATGGGAAAAGGAAGAACTGATTGGATTGTGTCTGGCCGCCATGACAAAAAATGTGATCTTTGTGAATAACTACTGAACTAAAATAGATCATTAGAAACCAATTGCTAATGGTATGTTTTCATGGTCAAGGAATCTAAATATGTACGTGAAATAAAGGTAGGACTAATATTTATGGTGAAAATCACAATATGGGTGAGGACTGTGGCGCGGGCGGAGGTCTGCGCCCTCTGAGTGCTTTTCTAGTTTTTTATGTGTTTCTTGCAAAACTTGTAATTCTAAATAATATATGTAGGATAGAGCAGATATCTACGAAGAATATTGTATGTGAAATAACTGTCATATATAGTACTTGTAAGTATGCAAATTGTATATCATATTACAAAACTTTTGTATGGATCTTGTATTTGCCTTAACTGTCATGCAAATTACTTACAAGTTTCATATATGTGATACAGTTATTTTGTAAAATCCTACAATGTCTTTTCCATACGGATTGTTTCTTTGCATTGCCCTCTGGTGGTGTTTTGTGACACAAGTCCTCCCTATAACACTGCCCTGCTTGGTTGGTTTTGGTAAAAGACACATAACTCTTATTTCCCTGCACACAGGTTTTTGAAAAGTTGACATAGTCAACATTGTGTAACATGCAGACTTAATTGCTGCTGTAACTTTCCTACTTAAAGCTGGGGTTGGCGATTTTGGAAAACTAGCATGAATTTGAAAGTAGCATCTCCTCAGGGCTTTAAGAACACATTATGAGTTGATTACCATCGGGTCATTAGGATCATTTTAACCAGTATTACAAAAAGTGTATCGAAATCAAATCGCCAAACCCAGCTTTAAACAAAGTATGGAATTTAAACATTCTAGCTTCTATGCAGTAATTAATTGACACATAAAGTCACTCTTTTTCGATCACTAAAATCGAAGCATTAATTGTCTTTATTCTGTAAGCACTGAAAAATCAATCAGTGTGATTAACACAGTTCTTTGAATAGCATTAAGGCTTTATTTAAAGTTTTAAAGATTTCATTTTGATTTAATCCACTGTTTATGCTTAGTTTACAGCCTGTAAACATTGATACAATTTACACTGGTAACAGTACCATTTAAATTTCTTCCAATGCTTTATTGACTTTATGTAAATTAATACTGCTTCAACAACTATTTTAACTTCGGTCAATATTTTTTTGCACTTTGACGGATTTGTCAAATTAATTACAAGGATTTTCTTCCTTTGAACAAAGCTTTGAAGCTATACAGAGTTTAATTGACTGTAATACAGTTAATTCATCTTCTACCATTAGTTTGATTTCAATTCAAGATCAGATCAATTCCAGGTCT
Organism: Scarus forsteni; assembly: GCA_036419115.1. Classification (NCBI taxonomy): domain Eukaryota; kingdom Metazoa; phylum Chordata; class Actinopteri; order Labriformes; family Labridae; genus Scarus; species Scarus forsteni. Next base: position 43,922,396 of record JAZDUH010000098.1, read on the forward strand.
TCATTTAAGATTTTGGTTCCTCTTTGTTTTGTTTTTTGTTTTAATTCTTTAATGATACTCTAACTCTACAATCTGTTTTTGTTGTGTTGCAGAACAATTAATCAAGTTTTACAAAAGTAATTCAATCTTACATTTGGATTGTCTTATTGTTCTATTTACATTTGATTGCTTTTCAACTCTCTTAATTGTCCTAAATTATTCTATTTAATTTGATCATTATCTTGTTATTGACAACTTAAAAATGATTATCACTCTTCTCTATGGTCGATCTTCTGTACAAGTTTTATTTCTTAAAACTACAGATTGCCTTCTCCTCTATAAAACCTTGATCTTAATCAACAATTTCAGATTTTGATCCTGTTTTGAATAATTCCTACTTTTACTAAGATTTAACTCTGGAGTTTACTAATCCTCAGATGCCACTCCAGTTTAATATACCTTTGTATTTTTAGACAAGCTCATCGTACTTGTGGCTATGCCTACTAAGTTAGTTTTATTTTCAATTATTTTAAGCATGCATGTTGATTTATTTGACATGTATCCATGCTTGATCACTGTCCTCTGAGACATTTTGCTTGTCAAATTTTAGATCATAGCAATTCTATTGATTCCCTACAATTTTAATTGACACTTTGTGTAATCATTGAACCTATAAAGAATTAAACTAGTGAACTATACATCTTTTACACACAATCTTAATCTCTTTTGTTTTCAAACCAACCATGACAGACACCAGAGAGTCCATCCATGGAGACCCATTGGAGGACAATGGCACAATATTAGCAGAAATGACTAATCAGCTGATTCAGGATTATGTGTCAACAGCTCAAAAGACAAACCCCATTAATCTGGAAGACATTATGGCTGACTTTCTAGCGAAGGCTTCAGTTTCGTCTTTTCAAGACAAGGAGCCCGCTCACATCCTGGAACACGTGTTCCTTGTGATGGCATCAAAGATAAAGCAAAACGAAAATTTGCTGGAACACACACACAGACAACCTAAAGGCGCAAAGAGAAGAAAACATCGCCCTGAAAAGAGCGCTGGATGAGACTCAGCAGTCCCTTAACAAGGCAGAAATACAAATCGCTGAATTAAAAACAGCACCTAAGGAAGCCTGCACCTAAGGAAGCTGAGGAGAAACTTTTCCTTGAAGAAAAGGTTGAGAAACTTGATGAAGACCTTGAGAAAAAGAAAAAAGAGCTGTTGGAAACAACCAGAAAGCTCGATAGAACTACCCATTAGCGGGAAAGGGCAGAGTCCCTTCTTGAACATACAGCTGGGGAGTTAAATCACTTAAAAGCACAGGTTAAAGTTCACGCAACAGCTCTCCAAGCTGAAGAAAGGCATACATCAATGCTGCAATATCAGCTCAGAGAAGCTCAGAGACAGGTGAGCCTCTGTCAAGATCAACAGCAAGAAACAGAAGAAAAGCTGCCTAATGCCCAAATGGAGCTCCAATACTCCCTCCAACTTGGTCAAGTCCAGAGGGAACAATTAGATCAAAGCTTCTTCAAAGAACGAAGGGACACTCGTCCTTTGGAACGTGCCTTTTCGCCCACATTTCTAACTACTCTTGACTATCCATCACAACATCGCGATCGAACATTTCTTGACCCTGGCAAGTCACCACCATTTTAGAGATCATATTCACTCTCTAATGATTCTCTCTTGCCTTGCCCCTCTGACAGGGACCTCCACAAAATTGCTAGAAACATAGTACGCTTCCAGCCTGGTCATCAAGGCACTCATGACGTAGAAATCTACTTGAAGGAAATCGACTTTTAGCTCAGAAGATTTTCTGGTGCTACAGTAGACTACAAGATGTATCTCATGAAAGCAACCTTAAGTCGAGAGGTAGGCAGCTTCATTGAATGTCAGCCATTCCAAATCAGAAATGATTATGGCGCGTTATGTCAAGCTCTGATCTGAAAGTTTACAGACTCATTGACACCGACTGACTTGTTAGCCGCTCTCACTGTCAAACAGGAGAGATCTGAATCTCCGAATCAGTACTACACTCGCCTCCGTCAGGCTTACTTTGGTTCAAAGAACGAACCAGAAATGGAGGAGGACCAACATTTCAAAACTCTTTTTGTTCAAAACCTCTATCCCACAGTCCAAGACCGTCTTGGAGTTGCAGCAATTTCTTAAATTCTGACGAGTCACCAACTTCACGAGTTAGCTGTAAAGAGTTTTGCAAAGCAAAGGCAAATCACTGCTAAGAAAGCAGAGCCATCGTCCATATTGGCTCTGGAAGCAAAGTTTCTGCCCGTGGAACTTAAAGGCGTCTCTCATGGCAACCTCTCACATGCCAATGAGACCCCAACTGGAAGACCTGAGGATTTCAAACCTTGCTGGCCTAAGCATTCTGGCCACACCTCCACTCATCGTCAAACACCATGGTTAAACAAGGGTCGACATCCATCCAAACTTGATCCCAAACATTTTCCTCCAAAAAACTCTCCCGAGAAAACACCAACCCTACTAGGAGGGTGTGAGACATGAAGGGCCTGACCGTTGTGACCCTCACTTCCGGAGGCAACGGTCCACAAACTTGCCTTGTACATCATCCTCCACTAAGGACATGAAAAGTTGTGAAAATCCAGACTCTTCAGAGAAGAGCCATCACTCTGAAAAGGACTCGATAGAGTCAAGACTTAGTGATGAAGAACTTGATACTCTACACAAGTTATTCCAAAACTACGTTGACAAAGGGACAGGATGGTGGATCTTCTCCAAATTTCCACCACTGGTTCAGACCTACCTTTTCATCATGATTCCCTCGTACAGAATGACAAGGAAGAAATTGACCCCTTTAAGTCAGTACCTGAACCTGAGACCCTAATCATGCCAGACCGGGCCAGGGAACTCAGTGTGTCACAAAGTGACTCAACTAGTGATCCATCTGTTGATGATCCAGCAATGGTCAAAGTTGGGCCCCTCTTCTGCCAGTTTCTTGGTAACCTCACTGAGAAAGGCACTGCACTAAAGTTCTACTTGAATATCACTCTTGAACATGAACTTGACCAAGAAGCCCTTCTTGGCACCGCCGCAGACATTACCCTTATGTCCGCAGCTCTCTTTAACAGGTTACGTGCACAAGTAAAGAAATCCAAAAGGGACTTGAAATTGCTCCCATGTGATCTTGATGTAACCATATATCTTGAGAAGCACCACCTTAACAAAAATGACGATGCTAGACCTAACCATTGGTCCGATGCACCTTGTTACACCCTGTGTACATTTCACCTCTTGACACCTCTTAACAAACTTTGCAATGTTCTCAGTAAGAACCGAACCTCATTTGCCAAAGACTCCTTATTGGCTCTGAAAATGAGGCGCCTTGGACTGAAAGGTGTCTCAAAAGACCACCTCTTTAAACCCAACCAAATCCCTGCTGAAAAGTCAGCCTGGGACTCAAAATCTCTTTATCCTCAGCGAACTGACCATACTCCAACTCACAAACCACCCTGGTTTGTTCATTTTAATGTTCAACTAATCTAAACCAAATTAGAACCCCAAAAGGCTTTTGACAAGTACACACGCTGTAAGTGAATCTAAACCTCTCAATATTACAGCACCCAATCAACCTGATCTGGTGATCATATGTTAAAAGCAATCTATCCTTGTGACATTCGAGAAATCTTTAAGTTGTACTTTAAATTCTGAATTAAGTAACAACAGAACTTGAACTTGGCCAGAATTTATAATAGATTATAGTTAAGAAATAAGTAACGCTATTGGATTTGTTATTTTATTACACACTTTATTCTTACTAGACATAACCTCTTTAAGGTAAGTAGTTCTAGCCCCTTCCCCAAGAACCAGACACCAAGCCTGTCTAAGAACTCCTGTGCCTGATCATCTTGCCTGGTTGTCTCGTTGACCTTTGGATCAAGTCAACGCGAAGAAGAGGGGAATATGTAGCAAGATGAATTGAAACTCTTCATTCCTTCCTGACTCTGTCTTCATGGACCATGGTCGTAACTCCTCCTTTAGAGATATGTGGCGCCACCAAGTCTGTCTTTAACTCCTGCAAACTACAACAAGCAGACATCTGCGTGGTTGCTAGAGATGTATTTATTACTCTGGACTTTCTTCCTAAACAGCGATTGGCTGAGACCTAATATTGTGTCTGTCATGACAAATGCATTCTAATGATGTGATTTGTGTGTTTTTAGCTCTAAAAATGCCAAAGTTATGAATAAGTTGGATTATTTGTGAAAGCTTCTGATAAACTAACAGTGCCTCTCAGTGGAAATTGAGAAGAGATCTTCCCCTCCAGAACTGTACTCTGTACTCTGCATTATTTCATTTCACACTGTTTGATTGAGGAATGCTTATAATAGGATTTCTACACCTTCAGTTTTGGTAGCATACCATACCAAAGGCATGTTAACTAATATGTCTTAAGTTAACCACACCTATTTTGTTTAATTGACTTTTTAAAAAGATTGATTATAAGACTGTTTTATTCTTTCTTATTGTTTAGATATATAGTATTTGGTATCAAATTGATCACCAAAAGATTTCCTACCCAGTTGGTGTGCTTATATTGGATGCTTAATCAAAATACAACTCAATTTTGGCCAAATATAAGTTGATACATTTTTGTTACTCATCTAAAGGCCCTCCCCCAGTGAGTCGCTTAAAACAAGAGAGACACATGCTATCTCTCTTCTCTTCCTCCTCTTCTTTGTTGACATTTCTTCGTCACACTTATATGACTTTCACGTGTATTCGGCTCCCCAATTTATCTTTCTTTTGTCGAAGTTTTTTTTGTGACACACCCACCGCTCCAAGCTCCAGCTTCACCTTAAACAGAATCTGCCAGTCTTAAGGTGCGTTCACACCGGACGCTACCTGTACTACCTCTGCGATCAGTCTCCATTCAAAGTCAATAGACAGCCGCGATGGGGCGGGGCAAACCCTCTCATGATGCGACAGCCGGCGACAAGACGACCACTTCACTCGTCACGCGATGTCAAAGTTAAAAAAAAGTTGATCTATTCAGGCGATGTCGTGTGTGGCTGTGTGGCATCAGCCAATCAGCGGTGTGTGTACGTGTGACGGTGCAGTTATTCATCCGGACTACAGGGCGTACATAATAAGTTATGTTAAGGATGAGTACAACAAAAATCAAACTGGCCCAGGGACATAAACAAGCAGACTATAATGTTGAGTGTAGGAGGCAAGTGCTGTTTTGTTGAAGTGAACTTATTAGGAAAATTCTGCTAGTGAAAGAAAACAATTTGACACCGGCCAGGGTGTGGTTGTTTCAACATCAGCTTCCATCTAAATTAGATCCTGCTGTCTCTCCCATTTGTCCTGATGTTTTTTTTTTTTTTTTTTTTTTTCTATAATATGGGCATTTTATGCCTTTATTGATAGGAGAGAGACAGTGGATAGGCTTGTGAAAGGGGGAGAGAGAGCAGGGGAAGACACCCTGCAAACTGGTCACAGGCGGGATTCGAACCTGGACCGGCAGAAGCATGTACATGGGGTGCTAACCACTACGCCAAACCAGCACCCCTTGTCCTGATGTTTTTGTCAGATTTGGGCAAGTGTCTATATCAGGATTAACTGGTATTGTCCATCACCTCAGACCTTCTTGCTGTCCCCTTGACAGCATTCCTCCTCATCTTTTTAAGGAGGTATTCCATACCATTGGGCACTGGGTTATGGATCTGATAAAAACATCCTTGATGTCTGGGTGTGTTCCTGCTGCTCTAAAACATGCAGTTGTTCAACCCCTCATCAAAAACACAATCTTGATTCCTCAGTTTTATCAAATTTTAGGCCGATCTCTAAACTTCCTTCTCTTTCCAAGGTATTGTAGAAGGTGGTATTTGAGCAGCTACAGTCTCATATCGACAAAAACAATAAATCAGAAAAATTCCTGTCTGGTTTAAAGCCACGTCATCGTACAGAAACGGCACTTCTAAGAATCTTAAATGATCTTGTTTTAACAGTTGATGCTGGTAATTCTGCTGTTCTGATCCTTCTGGATCTCACAGTTGCCTTTTGACACAGTAGATCACAACATCCTTCTGTCAGGTGTAAGGACTTGTGTGGGCATTAGGGGTACCGCTCTTCAGTGGTTTGAGTTTCACATACAGGAGCCTCTCTGTCCAGCTTGGCCAGTTCTCCTCAGCCACTTCCCCCTGAGCTGTGGGGTGCCTCAGGGTTCATTTTTTGGCCCTCTCCTCTTTTAAATATACATATTGTCCTTGGGGTCCATATTTAAAAAGCACAGTATTTCATTTCATCGCTTTGCTGATGACATTCAGCTATATCCGCCAGTAATAATAGATCAACAAGCCTCAATTTAGGCTCTCTTAAACTGTCTTGGTGATTCATTCTTGGATAGAAATTAATTTTCTGTCCATCAATAAAAATAAAACTGAGATAGTTTTATTTGTTCAACAAAACCTTTTAGATGGGTATGACAGCACCATTAGCAATCTTTTTTTCTTATTGTCATGGCTTTGCAAAAAACCTTGGTGTTATTTTGGACAAGCAAGCTCAAACTCGACTGGTAGTTAAGTTAAGGTCTTCTTTTTTTTCACTGCACCAGGGACATGGAGATAAGCAGCAGTGTACTGCTAACTGACGTGACCGGCCTCCTGGTGTTAGTTAAGGGCAAAAAACAAACAGCGGCAGTGGCAACGTCTTCTTCGTTGAATTTTCAAAGCCCTACTCTGTAAGATTCAGGCTTTCTGCTCTCTAGTGCCCTCTGTGGACTTAGAGCGTAGCTGCACTGTCGTGAAACAGAGCACCTCACACCAACATGCATTTGTTGACATACCGAGGGAGGAGAAGCGAGCCGACAGGACGTCCAGAAAGACAAATAACTGTAAAGGTACTGTCTGATCATGTTTCTTTTCAAGTGTCAGCTGTCAGTTGTGAGCTCAGCATTTGCATGTGTGTTCTGTAAACTTCGACTGTAGCTCCTAGGCTGCGCCGAATAAATTGCATAAGGCGTTTATTTGGAACGGGCGTCTATTTGTCAAAATGTACTGCTACGTCCGGCGTTTATTTGGGACCGGGCGTTTACTTGGTAATTTACAGTATGCATGTACATCTATCTATCTATCTATCTATCTATCTATCTATCTATCTATCTATCTATCTATCTATCTATCTATATATATATATATATATATATATATTTATATATATATATATATATATGTATATATATATATGATGTATTCATATTTTTTTATCATCATGATTTTATGGTTTCTGTTCAAAAATCCCTTTCCTTTTTTTCATGTCTTTTTACCTCCTTTATGTGAAAAATGTCTACAGTACCAGCTAGTACATTTGATGTTTTTATATGTAAAAATATTTTCCACAATAAAAAGTCTACATGAACTGCTTTGTGTGTCTTCAGTTTTCCATATGTTACATGTTATTTTGATACGTAAAGAAAAAATAGGATAAACTGTAAAAAATATAAGCTGGAGGAAACAGTGATGTACTTTTAATCCTTAGTCTTTTGTGTAACCGTAATAGGAGCGTTAATGTCAAAATACTTCTGCATTATTCTTCTTAGATGTAAAGGCTCATAGTCTGCATTCTATAAATTAAAATAGGATGCATTTTGCAGTGAAAAAACACATTCAAACACAGAGGTCTGAGTCCAGGATGGTCCACCATACAGGATGGTGGCTCTTGGAGTTCCTTTGGTCTTCTTCTGACCTAGTTAATAAAAAAGTGTCAGTGACAAGGTAATGTCCAAAATTGTTATTTTGCACTCAGTTTTCACAATACCTTTGGTATCTCCATGCAACAGACATTTTCAGGCTCTAGGCATTTTTGCACAATTGCCACAGCAGCACCTATGTAGGAGAAAAACAGGATTAAGGAAATGTGCTAGTTAAGCAATCATGATGTTGTGTTTTATTTCAGACTGTATAATGCTAATATACACAGGGCTGTGTCATAATAATATACACTACTGTGTGGCATATAGAAAAGATATGGTTCACAGAAAACTGCTGCTGGCTGCTTAGAATTACAGGTGATGACAAACATTTGCTCAGTGGCAGCACGTTGCTGCCATGCACTGTATGGCTCTATTAAATGCTGTATTCTGGTGGGTCAGTCACATAAGTAATGTTATTTCTGTAAAACAGACTGTTGCTCTGATCGGCCCTGAAGAACCCAAACATTATTTACATATCACAACAACAGAGAAGTCCCCTTCCCTCTGTCTTATTACACTATCAATAGCGATGGTCCATTCAGTTTTACTTAAAAGTGAAAGTTAATTCACATTGGGTTATGTCTAATCCTGTCAGCATTTAAGTCTCTGTAGTAACCTGCTTACTCTACATTATCCCTTACTAAACGCTATTTAACGGCAGTCTAAGTTTTGGTAAGCACTTCATGTCTACGAGGAGCTACATGCTTTTCCTGTGCAGCCATTTTCTCTCAGGGCTCGATCGTCATGGTTACGCAACGTCGTCCTCGCCTAGCGGAAGAGCAGCAGTGGCGCATTAACATATTAAGGTCACGCCCACTAAATCAAACCTTTCTGAATGGAGGGGCAATGAGAGCCTGGAAATAATGCTGTTGTGCTTGATTTATCGGCTTTTTAGACCAAAGTATGTTATTAACGTTAATGAAGACATCAATGATCCATATTACACTGCACAGAAGGATCATGATATGAGACCTTTAAATGTTCTGACAACAAATTAACTCAAAAATGAATTTGTCTGGGTTTGATTGACAGCTTCACACCAGTCCAAACAAAATGCTGTGATTAGGCAAGCTGATTTCAGAGTTTTTTAGTTTCCTGTTTTTTTTTTTTTTTTTTAAATCAAAAAGGTCACAGTTAGTGTGAAACATACCAAGACAAAAAGACCCTCTGAAAATGAGATGCTGTATCTTAAGGTGCTAACCTCTAATAACTGTATATTCACTAGAGACAAATATGATGAGGACAAATTCATAATGGAACCACGGATCTGTCACCGGCTTCAGTTCTTACTATAGTCCACTTGTCTCAGCCCACTTACCTTCCCTTGCCCACAAACCCAACACAGCTTTTTTAGATGGCTGTTCAACATGAGACTGAATCTACTAAAGATTTCCAAAAGCTAAACAGAGTTTTTTTCTTGCCTCCGTCCTCCACGTACTCCGTTGTTGTGTCTTGAGATAACGCTTGTTATGAATTGGCGCGACACAAATGAAGATTGACTGATTGATTGATAACTTTTGAAGTAAAAATATATAAATATTAAAAGTTTCTGATTTTATAACTTGGGTTAAGGGCTGCCATTTTTGATGGATTGATTTTAACTGTACATTCATGTAAATATGCCACCCTTCCCCCTGTCAGCAAGACATTGACTGTTAACTTGTTGATAATTATGGCAAAGTAGTGAACAATCTCATATAAACATGATTTGAATTAGTTACACAGACCAACTACCTGCTGAGAAGCAAACTAACTTTATACACTATTTCCTTTTTAAATGAGATATTTGTTTTTTAAAATTTGGATAACTACCTATGGCATGCCACCAACTTTCATTTATTTCTGTAATATAGTAGATGAACCTATTCAAGATAACATATGCCTCCAGCGTATTCTAAAAAGATCCCAAGTACATCTTTTAGTCGTGCTGTGTATTGGACCACATACAGTATCTCCGCCTTGCCATTCATTGCTGTCCTCCCTGTGGACTGCCTCTCAGATTTGTTGAATAAGAGAGGTATTGGAGAGATGAAGGGGCGTATGTAGCAGAACAATTGTTCCTGCCTCAATAAGCTCTATGAGTGGAAATGAAAGAGATGGAGTGGAACAGTGATTTCAGAACACCTTATTTGTTCTGATAAAGCTGGATATGCATGGCTGGAGAGATTTTACAGCGTGGACTAATCTGACCCATTAGCCACAGACTGACCACATCCATACACCATAATGCGCAATGGATAAAGAAGACCAGAGTGCATGCCAGGGGATTCCTCTCTGCAAACACATTCATCCAAGCAGGAAAAAAATGTTAGCACTCCAAAAGTACCTATGGGCTGGCTTTTATCTCTTCATTCCTCAGTGCCAAATTGGTTCTTGTTGATTACCTGTCTGTGGCCTGATCTGGAAATTTGTAAAAATGCCTTATGTTAAAATGCATTCTAAACGTCTGGCTTTTTATAAATAGCAGCCTGCTTGTGGATTCCACAGTCATATTTGGCAAGTCAGAGCACTGTCTGGCTGCAGCAGTAATTGCACAATTGGTTTAAATCCACTTCATGTCACTCACACAGAGCCATACAGCTTACAGGAAGCAGAAACCTGCTGTGGTAACAGATGTTGAGGAAATGATACGTAACCTTTTTTTTCATGATGCCTTTGTGTTATTCAAGCCCCACATCATGGTAGAAGAGGCCAAAGCTCCTGACCCTGTCCACTGTGAGAAGAGAGAGAGGAGAAAGTCAGAGGAAGTTCACTTCAATTTTAAGACTTGCCAGTATGGATTACAGATAATTAGGATTCCTGGACATATCTCCTCAAGTTCATGGGACTCAATGAGCATATCCGTCTCCAGATCTGTTGGCTTAAATGAACAAGTAAAACTCTGAATTATACTGCTGATCCTTGAGGATCTGTTAGTACAAATGTGAACAATTTTCCTTTTGTAGCCACTGACTTCTGATGTGGACCTCATTCTGTTTTATTGTGGTTGCCTGAATCTTCCATCTTTTGCTAGGATTAAGATTTTCTTCAATTTCAAAATTGTAACTGACAGTTAGACAAACAGAATGAAAGAATAAGAAAGAAAAAGGGCAAAGAAAAGCTGTTAACTAAATCAGGGTCAAGAGAAAATGCAGTAGTTATAGTATAGTAGTAATAACAAGAGTTTATAACTTCACCTGTTATTTCCTTACTGCAAAGCCCTGACTGATTTTTTACTGTTGTTTTTTGTGGTTTGCTTTGATTTGATCTTTTGTGGTGAAGGACAACGGATTAGAGTGATTTGTTGAGGCATATCTGCCAAAAAAGGCCTGTTTGCATTCCACACCCGTCTACAACTGTCCCAGCCTAACTGCCAAAAAATCACAGACCACATGACCACAAAAAAGAACAACTTAATCTTTTTATTTATCAATATCACATGATATTAGTATGATAAAGAGCACTCAGCAGAAGAAGGACCTAGTTTAAATCCATCAAATGCTGGTTGAGTCTCTTGTTAAGTAAACTCCCTCAGGACAGGGACCCTTACACATGTCAGAATACAGGTTTAAATAACCGTTGTTGATATAGTCCAGTATTCCACATATAGTCCGGTGGCTTAGTGAAAGGATTGTGCACTTTTGGATAAAAACGCCATTTTTTGCATGATGATTCCTTAGGGTCAGTTTCAGAATATTAGGATAGGAGCCCCTGACAAATATCTATTTTAAAGGTGCAGTTGGTAGGATTTTGCAAGCCAATGCTAATTTTTTTGTGCTTTGTTTGGATCAAATGTTCAAATATCCATTGAGATCCCTTTATGAGTGTTGTGTAACTGCACAACAGCGAGATTGCTGTGTTTCCATCTGTCTCTGTTATGAGCTGACAAAGATTGTCGACTGCTCCAGGTATCTTTGACCAATCAGAAGAGCCCCTGAGGCTTCTATCCTGGTTGGTCAAGGGGCAGCGCTTCGTCTTCTATCGTGATTGGTTGTAAAGTTCTTCATTGAGGAAGTCATGGCTCCCAGATGCGTGAAATAAAACAAGAATCAATGACGGCGTTGTGTTCGAGTGGAGGGGGACCCTTCAGGATCTCAGGGGTTTCATATCTGACGCAGAAATAGCTACGTCTGATGGACAGGTGAGTTATTTTTTCCTCTTACTGGTATGTTGTTTACTCAGTTTTATGGTATAAAACAAATGTGTTTAGATTCCCTCTTAGACGAGTACCTTATGGGCATTTACTCTATACGTGATAGCACAGGCTGTTTTCCCCATGTGGCTTTGCAACCTCAGTAATCTGGTGAAATCCGGGATGTGCCATGTTTTAGATGTCCCAAAAATTGAAACACGTGAAGTGTCTTTGCACCAGGTGTAAAAGTAAGACATTTTCTCTGATTTCAGTTACGAGCAAGGGGAGACGGCAACCTCATCCACGCCATTCAAAAGACAGAGAAAGAGTAGTGGTCTCTGCCCCCCCACCTCCCCTGTCCAGCATCGGAGACTCTTTCAGACAGGTAAACATATCATAGAGTAGAAGTGTCAATCTAAGGGAGAGAGGGGTTAGCCACCCCCTGTTTCTGGTAAGCAGTAAACTACTCTTTTCACGTGGCCCTAAATTCAGAAAGCCCTTATAATTTCTCCCTGTCTCTGTTAAAAATGAGAACCTGGCATAAATGGTTTGTACTTTTTAACACAAAAAATTATTTTTCGTGTGTCAAAGTAAATATTCTGCATGTCAGGTTTTTTGAGATTTGTATCAAATTCAATTTATTCAGGTCTAAAACGGTGTATTATTTTTTTCTAGCTTCCGGTATGAGAGGACGCTGGCGTGCTTGTTGCCGCTTCTCTACCGGTCTAATTGTCCTGTTTTTCTACTTTACTTCACTCTCAATTTCTTAAAAAAGCCTTGTCTAGACCCTGATGACCTCAACAACTTTCGGCCGATCTCCAACCTTCCTTTCCTCAGCAAGATCCTGGAAAGAGCAGTGGCTACCCAACTCCATCAGCATCTGTCCAACCATGAGCTCTACGAACCCCTTCAGTCAGCCTACAGAACTCACCACAGTACTGAGACAGCTCTGATCAAAATTACCAATGACCTCCTCATTGCCGCAGACTCCGGTAACATCAGTATCCTCATCCTCCTTGACCCCTCCACTGCTTTCGACACTGTTTCCCACACCATCCTCCTCAAACACCTCTCTGACCTCCTGGGCATCTCTGGCTCCGCACTGGCCTGGTTCCAATCATACCTTTCCAACAGAACCCAGTTTGTCACCCTTCACAGCTCCACATCCCCCCTTGCCTCAGTCAACCATGGTGTCCCTCAAGGCTCCGTGCTGGGTCCCACACTCTTCACCATCTACCTGCTCCCCCTTGGCCAGATCATACGCCACCATGGACTCAATTTCCATTGCTACGCTGATGATACACAATTGTACCTCAGCACCTCACCTTCCTCCCAGCTCCCCCCACAGTCTCTGGTCAACTGCCTCCACGACATCAAAGTCTGGATGACAATTAACCCCCTCAAACTGAGCAGCAGCAAGACTGAGCTCATGGTTGTGGCCCCCAAGCCACTGCTCCGGAAGGTTGGGGATCTCCTCATCAGCGTCGATGGCTGTTCCATCTGCCCAGCCACTGAGGTCCGCAACCTGAGCATCATTTTTGACCCCTCCCTTTCTTTCCAGCCGCATATCAAATCTGTCACTAAATCAGCCTTCCATCATCTCAAAAACATTTCCCGTCTCCGTTCCTCACTATCAGACTCTGTTACAGAAACCCTTATCCACGCTTTTGTTACATCCCGGCTGGATTACTGCATGGAGTCCTGTCCGGGGTTCCTAGCAAAACCCTGGACGGGCTTCAATATGTGCAAAACTCAGCTGCCAGGGTTCTTACTCGCACTAAACCTGGCAGTACATCACCCCCACTCTCATTCACCTCCACTGGCTCCCAGTCAAGTTCCGCATCCAGTACAAGATCCTCTTACTTACCTACAAATCCCTTCATGCATTTGCCCCCCAGTACCTGGCTGATCTCCTCCACCAGCACACCCCATCTAGGAGCCTCCGGTCATCTGATGCTGGTCTCCTCTCCATCCCGCGGACCAAATTCAAGTCGTTCGGCAACAGAGCCTTTAGTGTGGCTGCCCCCACCCTCTGGAACTCTCTCCCCGCAGAAATCTGCAACTCTCCCACCCTGGACTGTTTCAAATCACTTCTCAAAACTCACTTGTTCTCCCTGGCCTTCCCTGTTTAAATGTTTAGCTTAGGTCTTTGTTGTTGATTCTTTTTTGTTTGTCCCCTCTACTGTGGAAAGCGACCTTGGGTTCCTTGAAAGGCGCTATATAAATTTATTATTATTATTATTATTATTATTATTATTATACTTATATGTAATTTAACCAATGTTCTGTAACTGTGTGACTCATTTGGCCAAAGATTAGTCTGAATAGCAAAGGTAGCAACATTTTTTTCAAAATGTTGGCTATGAGGCACAGTGAGCCACACCTGTGGGATAAATTGAGCTATTGGTTCCTTTTATACCCCCAAAAGTTTTGAATGTTATATTGATACACTGAATCCTAAAATACGATTTAATGTTATGTTAATCAACTGATATGTCTGGTCAAATGTTAAACAGCTTTCTTCTGTCACATTCTAAAAATGAATGAATAAACTTGGTTTATTTATCAGTTGACTAGCAGGCTAGCTGCTAATGCTGTCCAAGTAAATGATCGATTGTCTTGCTGGTATACGCTAATTCAGCTTTGTTCTAACAAGTATCGATTAAAACAGTGATGCGTAAAAGCTAGATATGAGCACAAGTTGTTTGCTTTGAAAACTTACCTCAGAATCAGACATTGTCGCTGCAGTTGTCTTGCTCGTCGTTGAGAAAGCCTTAGACAGTTGACTGTACAGGAGTGTTGTGATTAACCTGACAAGCCAGATGGACAGCTCCATATATCTGCCACAGAAATATGCAGGATTTCAGAATCAGGCAGGTCTGTCTGCTCTGCAAGGCTATGTTGTGATACCTGCAGGCATGATGTCATGCTCGCAGGCATGTTTTTGTGGGAGGGCTAAACTAGCGTGAGGGCGTGATCTTAGAGAAAACAGGACGGGAGGGGCTGTGCTGGTTTTCAAATCACCATCTTACCTGGCTGTGTACTTTAAGTGTCAAATTGCAAGACTATTTATATCAATGAAATATGGAAAAAATCTGCCTAGTATTTTTCAGACTATATGCATCATAAAATGATCAAATTACTTCCAAATGTGATAAAATTGACTTACTTTGACATTATTAAAGTCACAGAACATGAAATTTTATCAATAACATCTTTATTGCCACGATGAATAAAAATGTGCATCATAGTGTGAAAACATGTGAAAGAGCTGTGCATTCTGACTACCTGTCACAATTGCACAGTCTCAGCCAGATGGCAGTGTTTCATGAGTAATTCATCACAAAAAAAACAGAGGAAAAAAAGCAGAGGATAGGTATAAGAAATATAAAAAATAGTTACTTTGGATAATAAGAAAACAAAAAAGAAACAAACAATGCTGTAGTAAAAGTAGTAAAACTATTAAGACAACATGGGCTATAATACACAGTATAATTAAGAAAGATATGGTACAGAATGATTTTCCCAACTATTTTATTAAAGATAATAAAGACAATTGTGAAAAATCCAGTAGTAAATTTATTTGATAAATTATTTTGAGAATTGGCGCCTATTCTCGCAAATGCATAAATAAATAAATCCAAAATCGACAGAAAATTAAGCTATGGGCCACTCAATCGGAGGTAAACAGTATTTTTCTCGGTACAGCAGAGAAGGAAGACATACTGAATACTGTAAAAATGTGCAAGGGTTCAACTGACTGTGAAGACATTGACATGATACTCATAAAGTGTGTAACAGAATTTGCTAATGAACCAATTCTGTATAAATGTAATCTTCCTTTTTCAACAGGAGCATTTCCTGATGAGATGAAAACTGTCAATGTGATTCCACTGAATTAGAGTGGAGATTAACTTTGTTTCTCAACTTCAGACCAGTATTCTTGCTTGCACAATTTTCAAAAACTTAGAAAAAGTATTTGTTGCCAGGTTAGATGCATTTCTTGACACCATAGATCAGACTATACTTCTTTTGTACTTGGTAACTTTGGTATTAGAAGACTGGACTCAAAGAAGAAGTCATTTTAAAAAAAAGAAAAGAAAAGAAAAAAACCATTTTTTTCAGATAAATAATATAAAATTGAATGCAAAAAACATCACCTGTGGGGTGCACTGTAACAAATTGCTGTAGTATCTACAGTAAAATTTAACAGTATTTTCTTGTTTTTACATTTTACAATGTTTAACTGTATACTGCAATGCATTATGAGTAAAAACAAATTACAGTAACCTGCTGCATAACTTCCCAGTTAAATATTGTAAAATTTATAGCAACTGTGTTCTTGCATGTAAATTACAGGTATTGGTACAGGTGTTGATATTAGGATTTTAGCGGTTAGAACTTTTTAGAGGAGGGGAAGCAATGGCAGAGCCTGTATAGTCACCAGAGCAAGGTTAAGAATTCAGTGGATTGGTGAGTAACATTTGTTTCCGTGACAGTATTTTTAACTTTAGCTAAGACGGATGTAGCATTTAGCACGAGAGCAGTCTGCATCGTTTTCACATCGCATTTCACTGATAAACAGGCAACATTACAGCTAAGGTAAAATGCATTAATGCACTGGGCTTTGGAACAGGGATTGGGGTAATGTTGATGTCTGCAGAGAAAGTTGTTTTCAGTTAAGTTTTAAGTAAATGAGGTTCTCCCTCACTTTCCCTTCTTGCTCTAGGGAGCAGAGTCTCCCGCTCTGCTCCTGGCACACTTGCAACCTGTTCACCTGATTACCCTGCCCACTTAAGATGGCTCCAGTGGAGAATTGAGGTGGGCTTTACACAAGTACGAATTTGTAAGACTCCGGTAAAATAAACTATCGGTCTGGTGATATTGACACACGGAGACGCGTATTTGTCCATGACTCCGCATCTTTTTTGAAAACGGGTCTGCAAGTGGATATCTGCGTATTCGTCTTCATGCCGTGGTTGGTATAAACAGATGAGTCCGAGAAAGACGGTGACCTCATAGCACCCCTCCTCCTCCCCGTCCCCCAACCCGCGCTGTCACACACACCATCAGCAACAACAATGGCGGGAGCCGGGCTGATTCTGATCTTGTTCCAGCAGCTACAAATATTGCTACGACTTTTATACCAACATTTGCTTACGGAACACCAACAACAGCAGCTACGGCAACAACAGCAACAAGGTCTCGAGACGCAGCATGTTACGTGCACATGAGCACTTGTTGATGTGGAATCCACCTCGGAGCAGAACCAGACGGGCAACCCAACAGGATTTTGCGTTGTCATGTAAATGCACAAGCCTATGTACAATACGATGTGTAAAACAGCGATACATGTTTTGAAGCCGACGCCAAGACAATACGGGGCCGTCCTCGTGTGAGGAGGGCCTGAGTTACATACCTCGGTTTGGGCCCGTCTGAGTCATTCCTGCCCTTTGTATTTCGGCTCTAAGCCTTGTCCCATGCAGGGGCATGCTCATGATTTTTGTAGTCTTTGCTTCTCTGTGTTTTTGTGGACTATTTGTTTCCCTCTGCTCTCTTTCCAGGTGCCCGCCATGAGCCCCCACCACCTTGTACATATGTTCCTGTGTTTTTTCGTGTTCATTTCACCTGTTAGACCTTCTTTGGCTTCCTCCCTTCTTGAGCTTTTGGGTCCAACAGACAATTCTGGTTCTAAACCTGACACTGATGGGGAAGCACATCAGCAGTTTTCCATGAATTTACCTCTAAAACAACTCAGTGTGGTAATGTTGTGTTATTATCTCACATTGCAGTGAATGTGCAGGTCACAACTTGTCCACCAGAGCATTGCGGATTTGTTGGATTGTGTTTTTGATGAATTTCATGAGAGAAACCAAGAAATTCCATTAGTTCATAATGGTAGATTAGCAGCTCTAATCTGCTCCACAGATCTTCAAACACCTTGTACTGACGAATAAAGGCAATTAACCCTTGCAATGGCAATGGGCTAATTTGACAAAACGTTAAACTGTCCCTTTCATTTTTCTTCATGTTACTGTACGTGCATCTTTTGCACATCTATTAAAAAAAAGAATGCCCTAAATTTTAATAAAAATATTTTGTAGCAGCTCTGACACTGTATTATTATTTGTTTAATTCACAATCTGCATAATTTGCAAAGCAGCTAATGTAAAAAAACATTATTAACTGTAAAAACATTTTATAACAACTGTATTATTTATTTACAGGTATTTACTAGCAACTTTAGTTGCCAGGTAATTACTGTAATTTATTAGAATACAAGAAACAGTTGCAAACTGTACTACATTTAATTGCTGTTTTTTAAGAAAGAATACAGTAAGTACCTGTAATTTATATACAGTTAAAACTTGTAAAAAATGTACAGGAATTTGTTGAAATCGTTTTTTGTTTTTTTTTACAATAATTAACTGCAATTTTACAATACTTAGCTGGCAACTTTTTTGCCAGTTATTTACTACAAATTCTATAGTCAGTCCTTTACAGTGTACCTCAGGGGTCATTCCAAGAACCCAAACTATTTTGTTTGGATGCAAATGGTATTGTTCATGTTTAATAATTTCTTGATCGATTTTTTTCGCAGATGATACTGCCTGAAAAAATAAAACAAGTACTGGACGTGGTCAAAATAGAGTTAATGAAATAAAAGAATGGTTTGACATTTATCAATAATTATTGAATCTTAAAAATACATACTTTATGATTTTTAGTAATAAAGGGAAAAACTTAAATGCTCCAATATACATTGCCTGGCTAATAAAAACCCCCAAAAATAACCTTTTGAATTTAACTAAACAAACAAGGACAAGCCTCCTATTGGATAATTACTGCATGGGTGATTATCTTTCAGGTGGAAACAAGTTATTTTACCCCAGTTGATGTACTGAGCAACTTCTCATTTTATAAACAACCATGTTGATAGATACATTCTGTGCTTGTGGGAAAGATGTTAGTCTGTTTAATCATTTGCATGCATAAAACAACCAATCAACCAATCTTTATTTGTGCAGCACCAATTCATAACAAGTATTGTGTTGCCAAGACACTTTACAATCGAGCAGGCTGAAGACAAACTCTTCATTTTATGGATACACATGTATGCATAGATACATATATACCTTTATAAAATACATATATGCTGTATATTTATACAAATATATACATACAGCACCCAACATGAATCCAACAGCCAATCGGGAATCCTTCATCATGGTGGCAAGAAAAAACTAAAAAAAAAGCACTCAGAGAGCGCAGACCTCCGCCAGCACCACAGTCCTGAGCCATATTGTGATTTTGACCATAAATACTAGTCCTACCTTTATTTCATCGAAATATTTAGATTCCTTGACCATGAAAACATACCATTAGCAATTGGATTCATAACAATATCTATTTTAGTTCAGTAGTTATTCACAGAAATCACATTTTTCACCATGGCGGCCAGACGCTGATTCAGATCAACACCAAAATTGAGTCAGTTCTTCCTTTTCCCATGCTGAACATTTCCTGAAAATTTCATCAAAATCCATCCATAACTTTTTGAGTTATTTTGTTCACAAACAGACAGACGGACAGACAGACAGTCAAACAAACTCTTCTGAAAACATAACCTCCTTGGCGGAGGTAACTAATGTTAAGCAGGAGGAAATCTTCAATGTGGATCCTATTCTTATGATGTACAGTCATGCACACTATGCTGTGTTGGGTGTGTGGGCAAAAAAAGGGAGGTGGATAGATAAAGGTGGAAAAAAGTTAGAACTAAAGCTAATAAAAGATCCATGGGCCAATCATTGACCTGTTGTCCTGTTGTTTCTGCTGAACACAAATTTATTCAAGGTTAGCCCCTTGAGATGGAACATCTCATTTTAAGGAGGGTCCTCATTAATTATTGGTCTTGTTTCATTGAAGCTAAACCTTTAAAACTTCATCAGTCCAATGAATCTAAGTAAAATGTCCTCTTTATAGGAATATCAAACCTTTCAAAAAGACTCCAGCAGGCAAAACGTTATATTTAGAGAGAGTTCATTAAGAATATGAATCATAAATGATCAGTGAGTTCACAACCACGAGGGCCACCCTCTCAGTGCATCACCAATCTGCACATCCCGACCAGAGGAATTTCCCCTTTTTCAGGTGGAGAGGATCCCTTCATATGATGTACAGCATGTCGGCTACAGTGTTGCCCCTCAGGGGTCTTTGAGTAGTAAGTGTGAACATGGAATGTAATTTCAGGACACGGGATGCAAACCCTACACTCCTAGGCTCCTAAAGCAAGGGATACCAACCTCTGCAGCTGTATTATCGATTTGAAGATGCATTTGTTTTGAACTGCTTTTAATCACTGCAGTTGCCTTTGGACATGGTGGATCTTTGATAAATCAGATCAAGCAATAAAAAAACACTTTTAAGATTTAGATTTTTGATACCAAAGTAGCCCAATGCGATAAACTCAATTATATATCTATGAACTGCGGCAAAATAAGCCATAGTGTTTTATGTGAAAGTCACGTCAAGTCAAGTTTATTTATATAGCACTTTTCCTACAACATATGTAACTCAAAGTGAAAGCAATTATACCAGCAGGTTAGAAGAGTTAGGAGAAACTTTTTCACTGATCTACTAAAGCTCTGTGTGAATAAAAACACATGCAAACTTGATAGGGCCCAAAAAGCTGATCTACTAACAGAATCCACCAAGGATTGTGTCTGTCCATTGAGCAAAATAGCATGCTCAATCAATTTATCGTGTTTGCCTTCATGAATATCCAGAATACATGCAAATGTTTGGAACGTGCAAAATACTGAGGAGAAGCAAATTTAATTATTTAGCACCCACAATGTGGCTTATCAAACATGCAACTGATTGCATGCAGTGTTTTTACGTTCAAATTTAGCACGTTTGAAAGACAGGTGCAAAATAGTTACAGGGGGGTGGTCACTGTAGCGAGAAACAGTGGTCACATTAACAGAAAATGTTCCATCACTGACTGAATTTTTTGATGAATGACAAAGATTTGGAGGCTGTCTGTCATTATGATGGACTGGAAAAAAAGGGACAACTTAGGCTATACAAACACATTCATAAAGTAAACCCTCTCAGAAGAGGTAATTTAACCTATTTTTAAAAAGTCCTTCATAGCCATAATCACTCTGTTTTCACTCAGAACTGACTGCATCACACTCTCCATGTACTTACAGTGAGTTTAGAAGCTGTCAGTGCATGGAGAGTGTGATGCAGTCAATGCACAAAAAGCAAGAGTATCTGTGTAGTCTGTGTGCATAATTGTAAGACTGTGCTTCATGAGAAGTCACTGATGAAACTGAAACTATGTGAATGCTGTCATTTAGATTTAGTAGAACAGGAGTCAGAAAAGGAAAATAAAAAATGGCAGATAAAAATATGACATAAGGGAAAAGCGCTGAACTTTTCTGTCAAAATGACAGACTCTAACTCCATGGCTTCATACTTCATTGTTGCGATAATTTGTTTGGTCTTTATTTGCGATGACTTTGGAATTTAATTATTGATTTACTCAAATAACACTCAAACGGGGCACCATCCTATTTATACAAAATAGGCAAAATTTTAGTCATTGACTGATTTATTTATCGGCTAGTTTGATTTTGGTAAACAAGTAAATCACACTACACCCTGATCAATCTTAAACCTGAAGGGAAGAGCTTTCTTTACAGGGATGTCAGACTTTCAAAACAAACTCCAAAAGGCAGGACTTTAACTCTAGGGAGAGTTTATTTAAAATCAGATAAAATGACATTTAAATGAATTTACAGGATACTAAACTAGATGAATAATTAATCTTTCTTTAGTAGTAAGGGCATAAAATATAACTGTATTTAACCTGGTTTATGGAGTGATAAGGAGAGGTAGGAATTTGTGGGACAGTGTCTTAAGTGTTTAATAAAAAGGGATTTTGACTGAACGATCGAGATAGGTTACACCACCCGTCTGACTGGGAATGTCCAGAAGAGCTCTTACTTTGATGCAGCACAGGTCTCTCGCGAGTCCGAAGTCACCAGGGGATGATGTGGCTTGATGCAGTGGCCTCTTGAAGAAGGCAGCCTGTGGATAGGCTACTTCTGGTGCTCCTGTGGATCTCGGGAGAGGGCTTCGCACTGGGATGGAGCAGCAGCTTCCTTGGGGGGGCTCTCTGGTTCCTCTCAGATGAAGATGCGGTGGCGCAGGAATCTCGGCTCGTTCAGCGGATTACTTTAATTAACTCAGAAAGGGACTTTTGTTGGCCGGGAGAAATTACTTCTTAAGTCAAATTACGTGATGGTAATAGAATGAATGAATCTTTGAAACACTTGCGCCAAAACTCAAAAACGGCGAGCAGTGCTGACTTCACAAAAACATCAGAAGAGTCATGTCGACAGCTGAAGAAGCGTCATGCAGCAAAGAATGTGGAAAGGAAAATGTAGTGGAGTGAGCACATGGCAAGAGAAGAAGTTAAAAATTTAAAGTTAAAAAGAGAAGAGTAAAAGAAAAAGTGCCGGACTGAGACTGCGCCTCCAGCTTTAAACCCTGGTAGTGGGCGTGTATTATCGCACTGGGGCAGGTCCCTGAAAGCTTTCACAAACTTTATAAACTTAAGTTTTTGCTAATTGGGAGTTATAATCTGGGAATTACTCAATACAACCAACATGAAGAGCAAGGTCATCTCATTCTGAATGTTCTGATACCCAACACCTATTATCAAAAATATAAGGAAATCATTCAATGGATACATATATCTATATATATACATATATATATATATATACAAATGTATATATATATATATATATATTTAGATAGATAGATAGATAGATAGATAGATAGATAGATAGATAGATAGATAGATAGTTCCAAACAAAGGAGAACAGTCTTTTATGACCGTCCCTACGACTGTGGGGGTCTGATGGTCCTCCAGGTGAATGGCTTCTATCGCCATTTGGTTGACAGTTCCATCCTGTGTCTGGCCCAAGTGGCTTAGTGACTATGAAGTTGGTAAACAGTTCATACAGGGGTGAGGGCACATGGTGACCCTGAAAAATTATACTTCCTGGGAGATCTCTGTCTTAGGGAGTTTAACAGAAAGATCATCTCCCAACATCATTTTCATTTGCAGCAACTCTGCTCCAGCAGGTAGCTCGTGTAAAATCCTTATATAAAGGGGGTCGTCCACACCACTTTGCACCTTTTATCAATTGTGCACGCAGTCATAGCAGGTCACCAGCAACATGTCCACTAATTGCATGTGCAATTTCATGTACTTTAGCACTCATTATTTCTTCTTGAATTTTTTCACCTATTTCTTTGTGGATCAGGCCCTTAGAGTAGGTTGTTTACATAATATAATAGTAGATAGTTGGTGTTTTGTTCAGATATCCACGTTTTAAAACATCCTTGAGACCACAATCTTTAATGATCCTTACACAATAAGTGTTTTGCATGTTTCATGTTAAATATCTTCAGGAATCAAATTTGATAAATGTTATGACTGAAAACTGTGTGTTCTAACTCAGTGCAAAAAAAAAAAAAACATACTGCATGAGCTGTTCAAGTAGAGCAAAAGAGAGAACAACTCACTTAATCGTAATTCCAGAACCTTTTGTCAGCTTAAGTTTTAAATGAGGACCTGCTGTTCTTGAACATGTCTTCTGTCTTTAAGAATATTTATGACAGAATATAGTTTGCGTATTTGATAAGGAGTCATTAAGTACAAGTGCACTTTTTGATTTACTGTAATATTCAGATAGGATTGGAAGGGAAGGCCCCACGATCCGAACCCAAGCAGTGCTGTCATTGGACTTCTGTGCTCATCACAAATTGTCCATGACAAAGATTATTTTCAAGCATACACATGTCCATATCTGGACTGGGCACCAGGACACCCTTGGCCACAGTTCAATGATCAACTTTGTTGTCATGTCATCGGATTTGTGGCTTCATGTCTTACACGTGGATGAAGTTAGGCGAGTAGCTGTCAACTGATCACCATCTGGTGGTGAGTTTGCTCTAATGGTGGGGAACCTGGCAGACTCAAGCATGTTGTGCGGGTTGGCTGGGAATGCCTGCAGAGTCTCAGAAGGAGCTTCAACTCCCACCTGTGGGAGGGCTTCAACCATGTCCCAAGGAGGAGGGAGGGAAGTAGTACACTGTCATCACTGTCAATGGAGGGAAAGGTGTGCTGCTGACCTTCAATCAGGACATTGTGGATCGGTGGAAGGAATACTTCGAAGAACTTCATCCCACCAGTATTTTTTCAAGTGAGGAAGCAGAGCCAGAGCACTCTGCAGTGGGCTCTCGTATCTCTGGGGCTGAGGTCACAGAGTGGTCAAAAAGCTTCTCTGTGACAGGGCCCCAGGGGTGGACGAGATCCACCCAGAGTTTCTCAATCCCAGGATGTTGTGGGACTATCATGACTGACAAAAATACGCAGCATTTTGTGGACATCAGGGCAGTGCCCCAGGATTGGAAAAATGGGGTGGTGGTCCCAACCCAGAGGACTGGAGGGGATCTAAGGGGATCAGACTCCTCAGCCTCCCTAGTAAGGTCCATTCTGGGGTACTGGAGAGCAAGGTCCAAACATGGTGCTCAATCAGAAAAGAGTGGTGTGCAATGTCTTGGTAGGGGATTAGATCCTGCTCCATGTAGAGGAGTTCAAGTTTCTTTTCTCGAGGTCTTGTTCATGAGTGAGGGAAGGTTGGAACAGGAGATCGACAGGTGGATCGTGTGATACCAGTAGTGATGCTGACCCTGCGCAGGTCTGTCTTGGTAAAAGGGGGGCTAAGCCGAAAGCTCTCGATTTACTACTCAATCTTCACTCCTACCCTCACCTATGGCCACCAGCTGTGGGAAGTGACCAACAGAACAAGATAACAGGTTTAAAAGGATGAAATGCGTGTCCTCTTTGGGGAATTCAGGCTCTCGCTTAGAGATGGGTGAGAAACTCTGTCTTCTGGAAGTAGAGCCACTTCTCCTCCCCATTGAAAGGAGCGAAAAGAGGTGGCTTGGGCATCTAATCAGGATGCCTCCCTGATGAGGTGTTCTAAATAATTTAGAATTTGGATGGATAGATGGATGGATGAACAGATTGATGGATGGATGGACAGATGGATGAACGGATGGATTATTGGATTGTGCCTGTAGTGGGGTGCAGTGCAAATAATATATGGTCCATTTAGAATAATCATAAACGAAATGGGCCAAAGTAAACTTTCCTGAAGCCCTGTGCCTTACTAATAACTACGCCGGGTTTTCCCCATTTGCAACACTTTCTCCGCTATGACTGTGAGCAGAACTCTGCAGGCACAGCCTTCTGTGCTGGATGGCAGATCATCATGCTCTGCCTGTAACCAGAGCGCATAACCAATCGGATAGTGCTGTGTGTGGGACAAAGCAGAGACAGCAGATGGAGTAGCGTGAAGAACTCCTCCCCTGGCATTGCAAGGGGAGCTGGGAAATGTAGTGACAGAGGCTTGGAAAATTAGATGCCAGTTTGCAAATAAACTGCAATATCCATAATGCTGTAAATGAATGGGATTTGCCATAATAAACTTGAATGTTTTTTGTGATTTCAATCTGGATCGGATCAGCACTGAAATGCATTGGCTTCTTCCTTGGACCACACCACACCTCTGGTAAAAAAATTACATGTAAATCCATCCAATTGTTTTTTTTACGTAATCTGGCTAACAGACAAACAAACAAACAGACCCTGGCGAAAATGTAACGTCCTTAGTGAAGGTAAAAATAGAAATGAAGAAGAAATAAATACATATCAGTTCTGAGAATTCAATTTTTCAAAGACCACCTAACTCATAATTTTACTTCAGCTCATGTTATATAATATAAACTAGTTCAAAAGAACTGATACAAATACACAAGTCCAGAACAAAAGTGATAAGGGTATACTTTAGATTCTCATCACATTCCAAACACTGAACTCAAAGCAAATGTGATCTCATTACCATTTATCAGCTGCAGGCTATGGTACCTGTGGAGACAGAAATTAAAATGAATGAATTAATACTGCATTAATTTCACAGGATGATATTTTTTGGAGCAGGAGCTTTGGCACTTTACATATTCATCAACAGGTGACTAAAAGACATACCACATATTGTTTGAAAAGGAAATGAATGGAAAAAATGTGTGTGGGACGTATTTTTAAAACAGGATGTTATCTCTCTCTTGTTGTTTTCATTGGTTGGCAGTGAAACTCACAGTGTTACACTAACATTACAAACACAAAGTAGCAGATTTAATGAGAGAGGGAGGTAAATGAAGGAAATAGACAGCTTGTCTAAATTATGCTGCTGAATTGTCATTCTTTGCTGATATGATTTGATATTTAATGTTTCCACTCATTCTGCAGCTGTAGTAGGCTACCCTGTAGTAGGCTACCTTGTTTTTAATCTGTCCTTATATGTTGTTGGTTCTTACTTTGAAAATAAATTTATTTCCCAACTTAATTCTAACACCTTTATATGTTTTTTTCAATTTAACCCAAGGTTATAAATACATTTCAGATAATTAAACACAAACACTTAACTTAATTTTATTATGTTTATTATGTTTATTTATGTAAAGCTCAGAAGAAGAAGAAGTCCTGCTTGTGTGGGCATGTGTCACAGTCATGGAGGCCGTCACTGTAGGCTCTGCTACTACAGTGGCGAAGTCGGTGAACTCCGTGGTGCTGCCACACACCTGTGGACGTATTTGCAAGAAATATTTCGTATGCTGAAGTCAAAGGTTCTTCTAACCGAATTAAGTACCTGTTGTGCCTACCAAGAGTCAGTGAAATACTGGCATTCAAAACCTCCCCGCCCAACCAGAAGAAGCACATCAAGGAAGGATAAAATTAATTTCATTCAGTGAAAACTAATGTCAGCTGTCACAGTCTCAGTCTCTGCCTCAGACTGCCACATTCCTGCAGCAGTCTAATCAGCTGAGCTCAACTCAGCTGTACTCTCAGCCTCAGTCTGCCACATTCCTGCAACAATCTACTCAGCTGAGCTCCACTCTCCTGTGCTCTCTGCCTCAGACTGCCACATTCCTGCAGCAGTCTAATCAGCTGAGCTCAACTCAGCTGTGCTCTCTGCCTCAGTCTGCCACATTCCTTCAGCAGTCTAATAAGCTGAGCTCAACTCAGCTGTGCTCTCTGCCTCAGTCTGCCACATTCCTTCAGCAGTCTAATAAGCTGAGCTCAACTCAGCTGTGCTCTCAGCCTCAGTCTCAATCTCCAGTCTGCCTCCACTGCTGCAGTGTAATTGGCCCAGACTCACCTCACCTGTGTTCCTGCTCACATCTGCACCTCGTCTGCTGCAATCAAGCCAGCTACAAAAGCCCCAGCTCCACTCTCAGTCCTTGTCAGACTGTCGTCGCACTCATGCTGAGCACTCCAGACTTGTTTCCCGGATTGATCACCCGTTGCCGACAAGTTTCGTCCCAGACTCTGCCTCAGACGCCTGACCCTCGGCTTGACTTCAAGGTATCGACTAGCTTCTGTCCTCGACTCACCCGTCTGCCCAAGTCCCCGGCTATCGATCCTGCTTCTGTCTCTGATGCCGAGTCCTGCCTGTCCCACACCGTGCTGGTCAGCTTGGTAACTGATCCCTGCCTGTCCTCGACGCTGAGTTCCTGCCTGTCCTACGCTGTGTTCTTCGCCTGGTATCTGATCCCTGCCTGTCACCTGTTGCCGAGTCCAGCCTGTTCTACGCTGTGTCCTTCGCCTGGTATCTGATCCCTGCCTGTCACCTGTTGCCGAGTCCAGCCTGTTCTACGCTGTGTCCTTCGCCTGGTATCTGATCCCTGCCTGTCACCTGTTGCCGAGTCCAGCCTGTTCTACGTTGTGTTCTTTGCCTGGTATCTGACCCTCTGCCTGTCTGCGACAACATGAGTTCACCTGAATCACATCTCCGAGTGTTCCTGAACGCCTCTGCTGGTCTGTGTGAGTCTAACTTCCATCGCCTCCTCCTTTAAAGACTGTGTGAGACTCTGTCAGTACATCTCCTGTGTGGCGCAGTCAGTAAAGCACCCGATTCCAGATCTTGCTGTCGTGGGTTCGACCCCCGCTCAAGTCACAGCCTTTTCCCTGTTTAAACTGTGTGGGTCTCAGTTTTGGACTCCTCCTGTGTGTCGCTATCTAAGAAGTGTTTGTCTTCAAAGTCTGCTGTCGCGGGTTCAACCCCCGCTCAAGCCGCAGCTACACCCCTGTAAAGACTGTGTGAGCCCCTGTCAGTGCATCTCCTGTGTGGCGCAG
Organism: Scarus forsteni; assembly: GCA_036419115.1. NCBI lineage: Eukaryota > Metazoa > Chordata > Actinopteri > Labriformes > Labridae > Scarus > Scarus forsteni. The sequence continues at coordinate 43,950,507 of JAZDUH010000098.1, forward strand.
TCAGTAACGCATCCAACTACAGTTCTTGCTGTCGCGGGTTCAACCCCCGCTCAAGCTGCAGCTTCTCCCCTGAAAATACTGAGTGAACCATTGTCTGAGCATCCCCTGAGTAGCTCAGTTGTTAGAGCACTCATCTGCAGATCTCGTGGTCACGGGTTCAAACCCCGCTCTGAACTGTGTTTGAATTGCTGTCAAATAAAGACTGTTCATTGTTCACATTCAACTGCTTGCTTCTGGGTCCTACTACAACCGTTACAGTCAGCTATATGTAAGTTATCATAAGCATGAGGTAACTGGCCCCTTAAAGCCTGTTGTGTCATATTTGATAGCCTATATACTGTACATGTAGGACACCTCCATCTAATCAATATGATAAACAAATTACTCAGAAAAAAACATTTGAATACAATCAGATAAATGACAAAAATCTTCTTCAGTGGATTATCAGTTGCCAAAAACACCTAATGTACCAAATGAGATATAAAAATATGTAGGATACATTTTATGGGAATTTTAATTTTGGGGATTTCATTAGAAAATGAGAGAAACATTTCAGCTCCAAAATATTAAAATTTTCTGGCTATATTTTGTGTTTTCAGGCTTTAAAGGGTAAAAGACCACATTAGGTTAATTAATGGCAGGTTACAGAGAAACATTCAAGATTAGTCACGTCTACTAAAGCACCATATGTGTTGTTAAATTTGGGATTTAATTGATTAAATTAATTAATTTTAATTTCCTCGAAACTCAGTTTTTAGGCTGATGTTATACATTGTAAAAGTAGGCTTACTGTCAGGATATGGCTTGTTCTGTTATTCCATGTGTTCTCTCCTGAGTTGTGAAGGTAGTTTCTTGTTTTGCTTTGTTTTTTGTTGTGACTTTGGTTGGTATCTTTGGAGCTTCAGATATGGAGTGGTTTTTTTTTTACTTTATAGGATTGAGATTGTGTTTATTGTTAGTTTCTTTTGAGTTTTATTCCTTGACACTTACATTATTGATCAAAGTCAAAGTACTTAAATATCCACCCAATACGTTTTCTTTTTAGTTGATCACCTTGAAACAAACTGTTGACAAACGACCAGCTAACAAAAATACAGTATAGGCTACATAACACAAACAAAGCAGTAAATAAAAGTTAGTAGTGTTAGTGATTAGGTGGTAGAGGTGGCAGTCCATCAGTGTTTATAGTTATTTAAATTAGGTACAGATAATAATGAATAATGTTCATTTGACTGTTGTTGAATAACATTTAGACCCTGTAGCTTAAGTTGTTTTACTTCCACTTATCATTGCTCAATCTTACTGAATTAGTCATCCAGCAATTATTTTGCTGAATCAAATGAAATAGTTTGTTTTTAAACAATGGTATTTTGTCTTTCATCACAGGTTCAGTCCTGCTGAACTTGCCTTCCTCACAGAGTATGCTGCTGCCATGAGCCCAGTTGCCCAGGCAACCAACATACTGCTAGCAGAAGCAAATGCCACAATGGGTTGGCTACTTCCAGCCATCAACCTATTGACCATCCAACTTGACAGAGTCAGGTTGCAGCTTAAGTACTGCAGGTCTCTGGTGGATCCTTACAGCTAACTTTCATTACTGTATTTTTATATTGTCGAAACTCTTTCAATGATTTCAATTATATTTATTCAAAATATATTTAAAGGGTGAATCCACAATCAAAACAGGTAAGACATCATGGGGATAGTGTAAAGTGTATATTTTGTGTCTCTCCAACTAATTTATCTGTGGTTTCTAATTTAAGAAAAATCTTGAATTATGGATGCATGGATAGTACATAAATTAAAATGACAAATGTTAAATTTAAAACTTAAATTAAGAGATATATGTTAGAGTTGCATTAGATCTGTAATTTGTATTTTCATTGTCACTATTTCAGGAATTGACGACATCAGACATCAGACACATCGAAGAACCCTTCCTTCAGCTAGCAGATGCCAACCAGTCTAGTTCATCTGATGATGATGATGAGGACCTTTTCTATGCCCTGCAGTCATGTCAAGCACAAGATGGTGCCAAACAACTTGATGGATTGCTTGGCCTGTTCATTAGATCACATGAACTTGCTGAAATTATTCCCATACGGAAAAGAAATACAAAAACCTTATAAAATTATTATATGCCTGCATGTTAAATATTTATATTTTATATGTGTAAGACTTATATGATTTTCTCATGATTTACTCATGAAAGTGGCCACTTTTGCATTGTTTTTATACAACATACTTATAAAAATTATATATGTTGTATAAAACTTCATATATTTTACATATAAAAAACTTAATTGAAAGATATGCTTTCCTTATATAGTCCATATATGTTATTTAGTAATTACCTACATATTTTTACTATGTCACAGTATTAAAATTATATCCATTACATATGTATTTTTTGTATAATAATTGTAATTAATTTATATGAAATTTTCCATTGTCTTCTTAAGATTGTCATTCATCATTTTCTCTATACCCTGCTATCCGTTTTGGGGTTGCAGGGGGCTGGAGCTTATTCTGGGGGGCCTATCCCAGCTATATACATTCGAGAGGCGGGGTTCACCCTAAACCCAGAAAGGCCCTCTCAGCCAGGAATCGAACCTGGAACCTTCTTACTGTGAGGCACGTGCTCTACCAGCTGCGCCACCATGCTGCCTGAATATTTGATGTTCTCAAAATGTAAAATATCCCTTTCATCTAAAATAATTATACCACTGTGACAACCTTAACTGTGATGGTGTGCCAGTCCTCCAGTCCTCTAAATTCAGTATATATATATATATATATACATATATATATATATATATATATATATATATATATATATATATATATATATATATATATATATGTACATATATATATATATATATGTATATATATATATATATATATATATACATATATATATGTGTGTATATATATATATATATATATATATATATATATATATATATATATATATATATATATATATATATATATATATATATATATATATATATATATACATATATATATATATATATATATATATATATATATATATATATATATATATACATACATATGGGTCAATGACATGCCATGCATATTTTTCTGTCCAAGCACAACATTTCCTTACAGAATAAATTCAGCAATTCATCACATGTATTACTTTAAAGTACAAAATCTATTTCATGTTAATATATCTCCAGCACATTCATACAATTTGTTATTTTTTCTTTTTGGGCACCTCAAACACCAAAAAAAATCAGGTGGTACAACCGTCCGAGCAAATGAACACACTGATTAAACTATAAAATTAGTATGTCAGTGATGCTAAATTAAAAAAAATGTATGCTGTTGCATTATTTCATTTTTGAAACATTTCAAATAAAATACTTCTTGCAAATAAAACAGTTTTTAATCTGTTGAGGTAGCTCAAAAACTTTTGTCCCGCAATCTGCAGTTTGCTAAATATCAGGATGGCGCAACTGTAACATTGGACTTTTATTTTGAAGTGAAAACGAGATAACAGTAAAAAGGACATTGCATCATCTAGAGGACCCCAACTGACACCTGAGACCAAGTGAAAAGTTTTGCAGATATGTCTCAAATACTGATAAAAATTTATATTGTTAGTTCATCGGTAGGCTGATACAATTTCCATGTTAGGTGGTACTACCAATGTAATACTATTGAAATATCATTTTAACTTAAAATACCAAATTTTATCTAAAATGACACATACTTAAGCACAAAGGTTAATGCTTGTACAGTTGCCTTGGCAGATGCCTGTTTAAACTGAAAATAATTTATAATGTCAGGCGACGCAACCTGTGAGTCAGTGGCACAACTGCAGGGAATGTCACTTTAAGAGATAAATAGTGGTGCTAGAGTCATTAATAGTTACATTTCTATTTTATTCTTCAATTTTTTAGTTAAAAATGTCATAATTTAATGCTTTTGTCATAATTATCATTTTTTAATGAGAAAAATAATTTATACCAATGCTATTAAGGTTCCTACTAATCGATCAATTCTTCAATGATTCCCTCATTGATTTCTGTAGATTTTTCCTGTGAGCAAATGTTGGCCTGTAGATTTTCAGTGTCAACAATGTCAAACAAATGTCACAGCATAGATAACTTCTTCTGCAAGTTGCTGGTATTTCCACTCACTTAAGGTTGTCAGTAGGCGCCTTTTGTAAAAGATTAAGCCACAATTCTGATGTTTCTGAACCCTGCCAGTGGGAAGAATTGATAAGGGAATTGATTAAAAAAAAGACTCTTGATTCTGATTATTTTTTGGAGCTGTTAACGATTTTCAACTGGAATTGGTGTTCAATTTCCATCTGTAGTAAATATTGAATTAACTAATCATTTACAAAGGTAATTCTTTTTTCATCATTGATTTATCTTTAATTGATACAGTTGCATGAAAAAGTATGTGAGCTCTCTGGGATTACTTGGATATCTGCTTAAATCGGTCATAAAATATGTCCTGATCTTCATCTGAGTCACATCACTAGACAAACACAGTCTGTTTAAACTAATATTGCGCAAAAAATAATACGATTTCATGTTTTAATTCAACACAATATGGAAACAGTCACAGTGCAGGGTGGAAAAAGTATGTGAACCTTTGGCTTTAATAACTGGTTGACCCTCCCTTGGCAGCAATAACCTCAACCAAACATTTCCTGTAGTTGTAGACCAGACCCATCTTCTACACCATGTTTTCTGTTATTTCTAATGCAGTCAGGTGGCACAACTGTTCCTCGTCATTTGGTGTGACCAGGTAAAATAGTAATTTAAACCATCAAGTAACAAGCTAAAGTGAACAAAAGTAGATAAGTGGGATGAGAATAGCTATTTTATTGAATTCATTTATTTGCAAATTTTTGATTTAGTTTTTTTGTCTTGAAATATGAAATCAAATGACAAAAATGCTTAATATCTGGACTGTGGAGTGTAACACGCTTGAATTATTGTATATAAAAAAAACACACCCACAATTTAATAATGTATGAGTCACTGCAGAAACTTACGGAATACTTGCCCAAACTGTCACATAGAAAAAAACTAACAAAAATATACATATACTTACATATTATTGGTTGCACCACCTGACATTTTCTGGGGTGGTAGAGTTAAAAACACTTCAAAAAAGTAATTTGACATGAAACATGAAAAATGTTAGTTAACGTCTAAAATCCATTTAAACGCTTTGTCCTTGTCTCAAAAATCTGCATTATATCCATTTTCAAAGAGCTTTTTAAAAATACATTTTTGACCCCTTAAATTTGTCATTGACATATATGTGTGCGTATATTTGTTTTTATAAATACACACACACACCAGGTTTTGACTAACACCATACACACAGGCCTTTGAAATAATCAAGAATCAGAGATCACATCTATTTGCCATTTTACATAGGACCTCCTGTGTTTTTTATGTTTCTTGCAAAACTTTTAATTCCAAATAATATATGTAGGACAGAGCAGGTATCTACTAAGAATATTGTATGTGCTGTATGTGAAAGAGCTGTCATATATAGTACTTGTAAGTATGCAAATTGTATATTTTTCATTTTACAAAACTTTTGTATGGCTCTTATATTTTCTTTAGGATAGAGCAGGTATCTACTAAGAATATTGTATGTGAAATAGCTGTCATATATAATACTTGTAGGTATGCAAATTGTATATTCTTCGTTTAACAAAACTTTTGTGTGGATCTTGTATTTTCTTTACTTGTCATGCAAATTATTTACAAGTGTCATATATGTGATACAGTTATTTTGTAAAATCCTACAATGTCTTCTCCATATGGGTTCCTACCAGTGTGCAAACTTTCTGTGAAGCTGAACACTCCTCTACCTGCCTCAGTAGCCTGCAGCTGAACAGCATCGCAGGACTTGTCTTCAGCCCAAGAAGAGAAAGAATGAATTCTCGCAACTTTGAAAACCAAATTCTGAAGATGAACAGACACCTTTTCAGTTTCAGCAAACAGCTTCATCCCAGATGAGAGACACGTGTAGTTTGTCAATGTTGCTGACACAGAGGTTGAGAGAGAGCTAGTCACCAGTGATGATGGCAGAGGTTTAATTTTTAATGTTGAAAAAGTTCAAGGCTCTTTCCCTGTGCCTGGATATTGTGCTTCTGCTTTGACATGCAATGACAAATTTTGCTGCTCCTATGGCACTGATGCTGTTTTCTTCAATTAAATGTTACATTTTTTTCTTGATTAGAGAGGGTATAAAATCATCTGTTTGTTTCATTTTTGAAGTTGGTTCTTAATTCTTTCAATATGTCACATTTTAATAGGAAATGCTCTGTTTCATTCTCTCATATAACTCAAACCTCCCTTATCACTCATTGCTCACTCACACTGTTGATTTGTATAGATTCAGCTGAAATCAAATCCTTGTTGTGAATTCATCCCTTGATTGTATTGTACAGTATTTGATAATATAAAGTCTAATATACCTTAAGTTGTTGCTTTTTCTGTGAAACTTGAAACTGTGAAATTAAATTATTATTGTAGAACTGTATTCATTTTCCGACTGTTCATTTGAATGCTTGTGCTAGATTAGGCAGGAAAATCTGTTGGCACACCAGCCCCACCCAAAAAAACAAAAAAAACAATCAACAGCCGCCACTGGGTGGTTCATTAACATATCAAGGTCATGCCCACTAAATCAGACCCTTCTGAACAGAGGGGCTATGTGAGCCTGGAAACAATGCTACTGTGCTTGATTTATTGGCTTTTTAGACCAAAGTATGTGACTAAGGTTTCATGAAGACATCAAGGATCCATATTACACTGCAGAAATGGAGCATAATATGACACCTTTAAGATCTATTTTGGGCTCAATTGCCGCACAAAGACAAGAAAACAGTATAGCTCCCTGGTTTTGTCCTGAAACTTGTGCACTTAAACAAGCATCCCGTAAATTACACAGAATGAAGTGCTCCAATAAAAGGGAGGAGTCACTCATAGGTTGCCTCTTTAAGAATAAATTCTGAATTTTAGAGATAAAATGAGCAACCCCTTTGCCCTTATCTGCTGCATCATTACATTTCATTACCCATACACTGACTTAGACTGCTTTTCTCCTATTGACATTCAGGAACAAAATTCTGTTGTCTTCTCCTCCAAACCATCAACCTGTCTTTTAGACCTAATTCCAACAAAGCTGTACAAGAAGGTCTTCCCCTTAGTTTGTTTATCCTTTTCGAAAAAAAATCAAGATATCTTGCCAGGCTACATGACAGTCTTTCAAAGTAGTTGGAAAAAAAACTGATCTTGAAAACTACCCTTATTTCCGGCACGTTAGCTAACTTTAGGTTTGTGTTAAAATGTTGATTTGCTATAAAGATTCTCGACATTCAGTCACCATAGCAAAGAGACTACGTCAGTTAAATTAACAAATGATTTACTCTCAGCCTTGGATGGTGGACTCCTCTCTGTGCCATCTAGGTAGATCTCAGTGCAGCTTTTTACACCATAGATCAGGCATCACCAAATAGCGGACTGGGAGAGAGAGAGAGAGAGAGTTTAGGACAGAGAGCAATATCTCAAATATAATATTTAGCTCCCTTTCACTTTCCTGTCACATTATATTACAACAACACAACGGAAAAAAGCAGTTACAGATGGCAGGCGATTGTACTTTTAAGAGTTAATGTCTTGAATTATGAAGATGTTGACTTTTTACTGGAAACAGAGACCTTCATTTTTTAGGCTGTGACCTCTCTCATTTAAGAAAAAAGAAAAGGAAAAATATTTGGTCAGTGCTCTGTATGGACTCATTTTTTTCCTAAAAAGGCCCACCATTTGTTTATTGTTTTCTGAAGATATTGACTTTTTAACTTGATGTGTAGGCATTTCATTCTTGGCCGGGACCTCTAATTTAGGAGTAAAATAGGGTTATTTGGCTCTGTTTGCACTTTTAAAAATATATATATTTTCGGTTTTTCTTTTTATCTAAATAAAGGCCTTAAATTAAGTTGCCTAGAATTATTTCATTAATTAACCATTTCCTCCTCGACTGCCAACCGAGTCCGAATGCTACAGAAAGTGAACAGCAACTTAGCCTTCTGCTTTCCCTTTTAAAAACGAGGTAAGACTTTAAAATTTTAAATGTTTTATCAGACATGTTTTGTTGTTGACTTTTTTAGATATTAACCTGAGTATTACCTATTTTGACGAGTACCGAGTAGCTTTCTCTTCTTCGCGCCTTTTTGTTCGAATATATTTTAACGGCAAATGTTGTATTTTCGCCGGTGTTGTTATAACTGGCGAAAATGTTATAACATTTTAAAAGTGTAATTTTGATTCTCTGTATAAAACAGTATGTGAAGGAGCTTTCTTGATGGAACTTCTTCTGTACCTGGTCGCTGTATTTCAGGACAAAATTTGCCGGGACACCGCGGTGGGTCTGACCCGCCTACACACCCTCAGAGCCGGGCAGTAGAGGCAGGGGAAGGGGGGAAGATGAGGGCTCTCCATGGACTGTTGGAAGGACTTAACGTCTGAATGCATGCTACTGTAAGTTTCACACACTGTTTAATGCTAATTCTTTGAGAAGTTCATAAACAAGAGAAAGAAAACATGTATTTTGTGTCAATACGTGATGTAAAGTCTCTGATTCACTGTTGGCAGGTTCAGTCAGCCACAGCTCACTGTTAGACAGAGAGGCCGCATGAAGCCGTCGAGTATGCAGGTATGTTCATTCACTGACTCTGTTTATTTAGTCAACCGGAGTACTTGGGTAAAGCTAGAAAGATATTCACAGATTCTGACTTTGCGGGTCAATAACTCATGAATAAAACAACGTACTTACAAACCAGACCCCTCTTTCTAATCACTGTCACGAAGACTGTGAGCTACAACCTAGTTTTTCTCCGAACGAGCCATCATCCGAGCCACACAATTTCAATTGATCTCAATACGCTGCTGGTGAAGGCTCGGCGGCTTAGGGACCGTCGGCAAATTACCATTTCGGAAGAAAGGTGTGAAAGAAAATTCAATAACTTCTCCAAACTGAAAAATGAAGTCTTCAAAACCACAACAAACATAAAGGACCACATGTAATTCATACTACAGGTCATATTTTTCAAGAGTAAAATACATTACAGGGCGTGATCACTGAAAATACAGCAAATGCCATCAAAGTTATGAGACCTACCAACAAAATGAGAACAAAACATGAATAGTGATCTCCTTTACTTTGAACTGAAGCTGTTACTTTAGCAAAAAAGTTTTGATTTGATTTATTGAATTGCAGTGGCGGCTGACCAATAGAGGGCGCTAGGGCGCCGCCCCCCCAGTGGAGAGTGTGATATTAAATGTATTTACTTTATTTTGAAAAAATGAATATTACCAAAAATTACTTATCTAAATATGTAATATAACATAAATATAACATAAATATATATCCATTAAGATATAAAGTAATTAATTTTCATTAATGTAGAACAAAAGTAAGCCTTCTCGTCTCTGTCTCCGTGTCTCAGGGGCGCTGAAAATATCGCCCCTGAGACAGTGACGACTAGCCAATAAGGGAATGTTACTAGGCCAAAATAAGCGCCTATCAACGTGAATTTGGCCAATCAGCGTGGTTGAAAATAATCTCCGAAGGGCGATTCTTATTTCGCCCCTCGGGTTTATTCGGCTTGTGTCGGCCATGCCCGGAGTGACTAATCGGGAGGACCGGGACAATTTCCGGTGGGCCGGCCTGACGTTTGGGCCGTGAGGGCCGGTGTTAATATACATTTTTTAATATTATTATAATTTTTGGTTTGGTGTTCATTCATGGCACTGAGTATTACCTCCATGCTGTTACCGCTGTCCCTGTGGGCCATCTCCCTCGGCAGCCTTTTTTTTTCAGAGGCATCCTGATGTAACAACACGTCCGCGCAGGCTAAAAACAGTTAGCTCCGCCAGTCGGAGTCTGTGAGATGAGCCAGAGAGTAGCCGCGGTGCTGGACTGCCGACAAGATGGACAAAAAGCGCAAGGGTGGCGCGGAAAAGAGAAGAATTAAAAAGAGGAAAGCGCTTGAAAATGATGCAGCAAAATGTGCAAAATAGCGACTTTTTTAACAAAACGAGCTCGCGGTCTGAAACGACAGAGGATGAAGATGAAACTGGTAAGGGAAGGTGTTGAATAAAATGACACTTGCACCGTGTGACGACGCCACATAACTGGGGAAACTTTGTCTTGTAGCCCCTCAGAAGAGATGCAGCAGCACCAAGCAGCAGCCATGAGCCCAGCACAGGTGCAGAGTGGGCAGGTAGGATTGTTCACTGAGTGAATGTCAGAATTAATGTCAGAGTAGGGGAGAGTGGGGTAAATTGAGCCAGTGGGTAAGTTGACCCAGCCCCTGTTTCTGGGAAACAGTCAATAATTCTTGTCATGAGGCCCTAAATTCAGAAAGCCCTGATCATTTCACCCTGTCTCTGTTGAAGAGAAGCACCTGGTACAAACAGTTGGTACTTTTAACACAAAAAAACTCTTTTGGTTTGTCAGAGTAAATTTACAGCATGTCTTTGAGCTTTTTTTATTAGTTCCAATTTATCCAGGTCTAAAATGGTGTAATATACATATTTGTTATTTACCAATGTATAAAACTATATGACTCATTTGGCTACGGATGAGCCTGTAGTTTGCGTCGAATCGTAGTGGGAGGTTGTTAAAAACTGAGTGTTGCACAGTACTGCCCCACCAAGAATATTTTTCACCAGCCGCCACTGTTGAATTGTTTGAATTATTGTGTCAGGACAATAAAAGCTGTAGTAACTTAAAGCTAGGGTCTACAATCTGAAAACCAGTTTGGCTGTTGAGACAGATTTGAAAAACGCAGCCTGCCCCCCCTTCACTCACCCCTCCCCTGCGTGTTCCAAGATCCCGCCCCCCAGCTCGTGTCGCCTCTTAACAACACGCCCCCTCTGGCAGAGCAATAAGCCGGCAGCAAATATCAGCAGCAACAATGAGATTTCTAGCTGAAAGTAACAAACACGACAGTCATCCCCCTTGTAACACACAGAGGTAGCCATTTCAATTGGACCGGCGGCGAAGCGGGTCTGGCGTCGCCAGAGCAGAGCCGATTGTGGGCGAGGATTTACATTTCTCTGCGTGTATTCACCAGCTCAGTTTACAATGCTAACGATGCGTGGCTAACTTGTGCTAAAATCTATTGACAGAGCCTATCCGTTCAGACCAACAACGTTCAGTCATTAGCCAGTATAGGCACAGACTAACCAGAGTTATTCAGCAGACATCTCCCACTGTAGTAAACAAAGCTATTACCTGTTCAACCAGGGGCGGGCTGGTCATCTGGATGTTCTGGAATATACAAGAATGGCCGGTGCTGCGGCCATTCGGCCAGTGCTGCTGGTCGGCCAGTGCTGCACCGGCCGCCGGCCACTGGTGTCAGAGCTGATCGGACTAAATTTCACTCCCTTGCTTAAAAAAATAGAGAGCGACCTCCAGCGCTGGATAAACTTACCACTGTCCATATTAGGAAGAATAGCAACCATTAAAATGACAGTACTTCCAAAAAGAAACTACCTTTTTTCAATGATTCCAATTCATCCAACTCTTCCTTGGTTCAAGGCTTAAGATTCAATGTTCAGTAAGTTTTATTGGAAAAACAAAACACCAAGGATCAAACTTACAACTCTGCAAAAACCTAAATTACAAGGTGGTTTAGATGCTCCACACATCCACCACTGCCACTCTTTGGCAAATCAACTTCAGTAAATTTATAAATGGACACATCCAATTCAATCAGATATCACCTGGTTGGATATAGAACAAACAATCTACAAAAACTTTAATAACTTACTTTTTGTTTGTTATATTTAAAACAAAGTCACCCTAATGATTGAGCATCATCTTTGCTCTGTACTACAGCTTTTATTTTATTTCATTTATTTTATTTTTTTTTTTATTTTTTTTTTCCCCTTGTCTGCATTATCTTTACAGCTGGGCACTGTGTCCGGTGGCAGCATTGGAAAGACCAATGCATTTTTTTTCTAGCAGTGAGCGATATGTGAATATGATTCACTGCTATAGTGACCATCACCAGCCCTCCCTGTAGGCTACTCCATCATATAAAACTTTATTTAACCCCTGATGGGAGCTGAAGGGGAGGGCTGTGCCACACCACAGTGTGAATGAAGGGGAAACAGTGACAGACAGGACAAGATAAGACAAGACAACTGGGAGAAGATCAAACAGGTATTGTAGTTAGTTTAAGATAATAGTTCAAGTGCTGTGCTGATCTAAGTCCATACTGGAAGTAAAGGCTGTAAGAAACCAGAGACACCAGAGATGTGGAGTCTTGATAAAAAAGGGGGTGGACCCTTAGGGGTGAGATATGGAGGAGAAATAGGACGTGAGAAGATGCGTAGGAGTGCCCAACTCAGCATGTTCTGACGGGACCAATCGCTTCTTTACAGTTAGTCTCAACAGGAGCTCGAGTGATACACACATGCGTGTCAGGTGGTCACCGAATACCCAAGCAGCCGCCCATACCCAGGGAGACCGCGGCCAGGGCCCCCCCAGAGCCGCCAGGGTACCCGAGTAGAGCTGACTTAATAACAAGTTTATTGAACTTAAGAAGTTCAACTGAACTTAAATTTCTAAATTCAGAAAACATAAAATTTTAAGGCAGCCCTGACACTTACGTTTTTAAGTTAAAACAACTAGCCTTTTTTACAGTGTATAACGAAACCCCTTTTTTTCTAAAATAAGAGTTGCAGTACAGAGGAAAGGAGATACTTGATAATCAGGGTGACTTTCGTGTCAATATAACGAACAAAAGTTAAGTTATGAAAGTGTTTATAGTAATAACCTGGTAAGTAATATTCGTCAATATAAAAAAAATCATATAAAATACAGTGAAACCTATTTCTCTAAAATTAGAGCGGTAGTACAGAGCAATGGGGATGCTTTATCATCAGAATGACTTTGGTGTCAATATAACAACAAATGTTAAGTTATGAAAGTTTTTATAGTCATAGCCTGTTAATTAATATTCGTCAATATAACAAAAATCATATAAAATACAGTGAAACCTATTTTTCTGAATTAGAGCTGTAGTCCAGAGCAAAGGGGATGCTCAATCATCAGAATGACTTTGGTGTTACTATAGCCAACAAAAGTGAAGTTGTTAATGTTTTTATAGTCATAACCTGTTAAATAAGTAAGGGATAATATAGAGCGAGCCGGTCACTATAGAGAAATAAACCCCGACAGGGTGATGCAGGACGGCACCCTGAAGGGGTTTATTTCTCTATAGTGTCCCGCTCGCTCTACATTATCCCGCTTATTACACGGCTACTCACTAAAGAAATCAAAAGTTTGACATCAAATGCTTATCTCAATATGATTTTATTGATTTACAAAAGTTTTCATTGCATCCGCTTGAAAAAATAGTCTGTTCCTTTCTACGGTTGAAACAGTAACGGAAAGCAACGGTAACTCTGAAGCGAAGATTAGCTTATTTGTAATTCACATTAAACTGAACGTTTCCATTGATTGTGACGTGGCAAAAGGTGAATGGGACGTCCTTGGGAATATTGATGCTGACGTCTCTGTCCTCATTCATGTCCATATTTCCTCCCTGCTGTGGCTCTGCAGCTGACATACCTAGAAACAGTTTTTCACCGTTACAACTGCTCTCAATATTATCTCATCACTGACGCTTGAAGAGAGGCACTCACCCGATCTGTTGCTGCTGCCAGAATTAGAGGAAAAATTAACGACGTCTTAAAGCAGGTATAAACGTCTTTCTGCGGATTGATACGACATGACGTGATTCGCCCGAGTCGATCAGAAGCGTCCTTAACAACGGTCTGCTATTCATAGCAACGGTCTGCTAACCAGAAATAACAGACCGTAGAATGTTGTAAATGACCAATCAGGATCGAGCCTTTGACAATGCCGTGAAATAATATTCGTCAATATAACAAAAATCATAAAATTCATCCATATTAGAAAAATCATATAAAATACAGTGAAACCTATTTCTCTAAAATTAGAATTGTAGTACAGGGCAAAGGGGGGATGCTCGATATTTGAAAGACTTTGGTGTCAATATAACAGACTAAATTTAAGTTATTAAAGTTAACCCTTTAAGGCCCAAGACCATAGACGATAGACAGAAAATTCTCTTTTTTGGAGCTGAAACGTTTGTTTCACTTTCTGCTAAAATCCATAAAAATCAAAATGTCCATAAAATTTAACATATAGAATTTTCGTATCTCATTTGATACATTAGGTGTTTTTGGCAACTGATAATCCATTCGAGGACATTTTTATCATTTATCTGATTGTATTCAGATGTTTTTTTTTTATTTGTTGATCATATTGAGTAGATAGAGGTATTATAAAAGTATGTATCAAATATGATACAATTGGCTTTATAGGGTTAAATAGTCATAACCTGTTAATTAATATTCGTCAATTTAACAAAAATCATATAAAATACAGTAACCTATTTTTCTAAAAATAAAGCTGTAGTACAGAGCAAAGGGGATGCTCGATCACCAGGATGATTTTTGTGTCACTACAGCCAACAAAAGTTAAGTTGTTAATGTTTTTATAGTCATAACCTGGTAATTAATATTTGTCCATATATCAAAAATCATATAAAATACAGTGAAACCCATTTTTCTAAAATTAGGGGTGTACTACAGAGCAAAGGGGATGCTTGATCACCAGGGTGACTTTCGTGTCAATATAACGAACAAAAGTTAAGTTATTAAAGTTAAATAGTCATAACCTGTTAATTAATATTCGTCAATATTAGAAAAATCATATAAAATACAGTGAAACCTATTTTTCTACACTTAGAGCTGTAGTACAGAGCGAAGGGGATGCTCAATCAACAGAATGACTTTGGTGACACTACTACGACGGAGGATAAGGGCCACGTTGAAAACAAAAAAAATGTAAGGTTACGAGAATAAAGTCGTAAAGTTACTAAAATAATCTCATAAATTACGAGAATAAAGTCGAAAACTTAGGAGAATAAAGTCATCTTTTAGATCAAACGAGGAAACATCTGCTTGGCTATATTTTGAAAGATATTCGCAGATTTGGACTTTGCGGCTCAATAACTCATCTACAAAAGAATGTAATGTCAAACCCGACCCCTCTTTTTGATCACTTTAATGAAGACTGTCAGCTACAAGCTCGTTTTCCACCAAACAAGCCGTCAATACGCTGAAGCTGATGGCTCAGTGGTTTAGGGACCATCGGCAACTTACCATATCGGAGGAATAGTGTGAAAGAAAATTGAATAACTTCCCCATACTGAGAAGTAAAGTCTTCAAAATCACAGCAAATACAAAGGATCGTATGTTATTCATACTACAGGTCATATTTTCTTTTAGACTTCTGAGTTAAACTATTTTACAGGACTTTCTGATTGAAAATAAATCAAATGTCATCAAAGTAATGACATCTATCAATCAAGTCATAACAAAACATAAATGGTGATCTCCTCTTCTTTGAACTACAGCACTTACTTCAGCAAGAATGTTTTGATTTGATTTAAATTATGTTCTGTATATTTAATTGTGTTATGCATGGATAATAATAACTGCAGTGATTTTATTGTTGGTAAGTGTAGTGACACTAAAGTCACACTAAGGATCAAACATCTCTACAATATTATACCACATCTCCATTTTTAAGAGAAATTGTTCTTAATTAAATTTTTATGACTTTTTAAATATTGATGGATACTCATTTATAGGTAATGATGAAAAAAAACTGTCATAACTTATCTGTTTTTTGTTGTAGTGACACCAAACTCTGCCTTATGATCATGCATCCCTTTTGGCATGTACTACATCTCTTTCTTTAAAGAAATTGATTTTTATGAATTTTATATGTTTTTTTTTTTATCTTGGCGTATATTAATTAATAGGTAATGGCTATAAAAACTGTAAAAACGTAAGTGTTTATGGCTGTGTTGACACCAAATTCATCCCAATGATCACAAATCCCCTCTGCCTTGTTCTACACCTCTTATTTTAAAGAAATAGTTTTCCTGTATTTTATATGATTTTTTTAAATATTGGCATGTATTAATAAAAAGGTTATGACTATAAAACTGTAATAACTCAACTGTTTTTTGCTACAGTGACACCAAACCCAGCCCGAGCGATGCATGATCATCAGGCTGAGTTTGGTGTCACTGCAACAAAACACAGTTAAGTTATTACAGTTTTTCATCATTAGCTGTAAATGAGTATCCATCAATATTTAAAGTCATATAAATTACATTATGAATAATTTCTCTTAAAATGGAGATGTATTATAATAAGAAAGAGATGTTTATCATTGGTGTGACTTTAGTGTCACTACAGTTACCAACAATAAAATCATTGCAGTTATTATTATCCATGCTTATTTCACGGCATTGTCAAATGTTCGATCCTGATTGGTCAATTACAACATTCTACGGTCTGTTATTTCTGGATAGCAGACCGTTGCTATGAATAGCAGACCGTTGTTAAGGACGCTTCTGATCGACTCGGGCGAATCACGTCATGTCGGGAGCACTTCCTTCAGTGGGGGTTGGGGGGAGTTGAGGGTGTTGGAGTGTGTGTGTGTGTGTTGGGGGGGGGCTAAACAGGCTCAGAGGGGGGTCGTGGTGGGGCAATGGCTTTCACAGCTTGGGGGTAGAAGCTGTTTCTGAGTCTGTTTGTATGGCACTTAATGGTCCGGTACCTTTTCCCCGAGGGGAGGGGGGAGAACAGGAGGTGGCCTGGGTGTGTGAGGTCCCCTGCGATGTTGGAGGCCTTTTTCTGGATGCGGCTGGTGAAAGTGTCCTTGAGGGGGGGTAGTGTGGTCCCGATGGTCTTCTCGGCTGCCCTAACGACCCGCTGAAGGTTCCTTCTGTCCTGCATCACCCTGTCGGGGTTTATTTCTCTATAGTGACCGGCTCGCTCTACATTATCCCTTACATATCAATAAACACAATTAAATATACAAAACATCATCAAAATCAAATCAAAGCATTCTTGCTGAAGTAAGTGCTGTAGTTCAAAGAAGAGGAGATCACCATTTATGTTTTGTTATGACTTGATTGATGGATGTCATTACTTTGATGACATTTGATTTATTTTCAATCAGAAAGTCCTGTAAAATAGTTTAACTCAGAAGTCTAAAAGAAAATATGACCTGTAGTATGAATAACATACGATCCTTTGTATTTGCTGTGATTTTGAAGACTTTACTTCTCAGTATGGGGAAGTTATTCAATTTTCTTTCACACTATTCCTCCGATATGGTAAGTTGCCGATGGTCCCTAAACCGCCGAGCCATCAGCTTCAGTGTATTGACGGCTTGTTTGGTGGAAAACGAGCTTGTAGCTGACAGTCTTCATTAAAGTGATCAAAAAGAGGGGTCGGGTTTGACATTACATTCTTTTGTAGATGAGTTATTGAGCCGCAAAGTCCGAATCTGTGAAAATCTTTCAAAATATAGCCAAGCAGATGTTTCCTCTTTTGAGATGACTTTATTCTCATTAATTTATGAGATTATTCTCGTAACTTTTCGACTTTATTCTCGTAATTTATGAGATTATTTTAGTAACTTTACGACTTTATTCTCGTAACCTTACATTTTTTTTAGTTTTCAACGTGGCCCTAATCCTCCGTCGTACAGTACAGCGAACAAAAGATAAGTTGTTAATGTTTTTATAGTCATAACCTGGTAATTAATATTTGTCAATATAACAAAAATCATGAAATACAGTGAAACCTATTTTTCTGAAATAAGAGCTGTAGTCCAGAGCAAAGAGGATTCTTGATCATCAGGGTGACTTTCATGTCAATATTACGAACAAAAGTTAAGTTATTAAAGTTAAATAGTAATAACCTGTTAATTAATATTCATCCATATTAGAAAAATCATATAAAATACAGTGAAACCTATTTTTCTAAATAAGCGTGGCCCTAATCCTCCGTCAGTACAGTACAGCGTAACAAAGATAAGTTGTTAATGTTTTTATAGTAATAACCTGTTAATTAATATTCATCCATATTAGAAAAATCATATAAAATACAGTGAAACCTATTTTTCTAAACTTAGAGCTGTAGTACAGAGCAAAGGGGATGCTCTATCATCAGAATAACTTTGTTGTGAATGTAACAAACCAAAGTTAAATTTTAATATTTAAAAAGTCATAATCTGTTTATTAATATTCATCCATATTAGAAAAATCTTATAAAATATAGTAAACCTATTTTTCTAAAATAAGAGCTTTAGTACAGAGCAAAGGGGATGCTCAATCATCAGGACGACTTTGTTGTCACTACAGCCAACAAAACTTAAGTTATTTAAGTTTAATAGTCATAACCTGTTAATTAATATTCATCAATATTAGAAAAATCATATAAAATACAGTGAAACCTATTTTTCTGAAATTAGAGCTGTAGTAAAGAGCAAAGGGGATGCTTGATCATCAGGGTGACTGTCATGTCAATATAATGAACAAAAGTTAAATTACAATATTTAAATAGTCATAACCTGTCAATTTATATTCGTCAATATAACAAAAATCATATAAAACACAGTGAAACGAACTTCCGCATCCGGTATGCCCGAGTAAAGATGCTAAACCCGAACGCTCTGACCAATATATATATATATATTTAATAGCCTGTTATACTGATAGGACTCCACTCTTAGATTTGAAGTTTAACGAGGAAATATTACGGCAATGACCTCCGCTCAAAAGTCGAACAGAAAAGACTCAAAAATGGGCAAAGGCAATGATGGGAAGGCTACTCAAAAGCAGCTAACGCTAGATGCTAGCCTAGCTCAGAACGACGCTGAGAGCAGTGACATGCTCATGCTAACGGAGCTCTGAAAGTTTCGTGAAGAATCTGGAAATGCACAAAGAGGCATAATTGAGTCTCAGACACGTATGGAGGCTTCGATTGGTGAAATCAAGAAAAGACAGAGTGAGTGAAACCGAAGATCGTGGCATACGGCAGGAGCGGGCGCTTGCTTATTTACTGAGGAGGGACGCTACATTAACGGCAAAGCAAGATGATTTGGAAAATAGAATGCGCAGGAATAACATCAGAGTTTACGGAATAGAAGAGGAAGCTGAAGGAAAAGAGCTGATTCCGTTTGTTGTTAACTTTCTTAAATCAACTTTGAAGTTGCCTGAAGATTTAGATATACTCATTGAGAGAGCCCATAGAGTAACCATGCCGAAACCAAAAGCAACAGCACCACCGAGGTCCATTATTGTTCGTTTTTTGGACTTTAATGTTAAACAAGTGGTGCTACAACAGGCGTGGAAGCAACGTGAGTTGGAGTTCCGAGGGAAGAGAGTTTATTTTGACCAGGACTACTCCTCTTTTTTTTAAATGTATGTTTTTGGGCATTTTGTGCCTTTATTGACAGGAGAGAGACAGTGGATAGGCTTGTGAAAGGGGGAGAGAGAGTAGGGGAAGACACTCTGCAAACTGGTCACAGGCAGGATTCGAACCTGGACCGGCAGAAGCAAGTACATGGGGTGCCTGGTTGCTAACCACTCCGCCAAACCAGCACCCCGACCAGGACTACTCCTCTGATGTGCAACGAAAAAGGAAGCAAGTACGTGAAGTGATTAAAAAACTTAAGGAACGTAACATCAAAGCCCAGTCGCCATACCTGGACACAGGTGTCAAAACTTTCCCCTCTCTTGTGGAGGCACAACCCACTCTCAGGGATCTGGGAGTCAATATTGTGGTGGATGAGCGGGATATTTTGGAGAAAGAGTTGGTACGCGATGCATGGCAGACCCGGGGCAGTCTGAAGAAGGATGGACAGGAGCTGACCCCGGAGGAAATCAGAGCCATCATAAACATTGGGGATTAATATGAGGAGAACTAAATAAGAAGGCCAGATTATCCTCTCATTGGAAGTAGCGAAATCAGTGGAGTAAATGTTACATAAGATGCATAATATGTAGGCTTAATAACATAATTAGTTTCCTAAACTCATTGGTCTAAGAGCTAACTGGAGATTGTTTCTTTACTTACACAACTGGGCATTTGAAGCAGCAGAG
Organism: Scarus forsteni; assembly: GCA_036419115.1. NCBI lineage: Eukaryota > Metazoa > Chordata > Actinopteri > Labriformes > Labridae > Scarus > Scarus forsteni. The sequence continues at coordinate 43,970,596 of JAZDUH010000098.1, forward strand.
AGAAGAGACCATGCTGACTGCTGCTCACACACTGTGTGTATCTTGCCCAGGGAACAAAGTTTCCCTGCCCATTTTACATCGGGAATGTGTTGCCTGTCTTAGGTACATCAGTTGTTAACTGTCAGGGAGGCAACACAAGGTATTACTGGAAGTTCATTCTTGTTCTAAGTTCCTTTTTGTGTTCTTCATGTTCTTGGTCTCTCGGCAAATGGACTCTAAATGGTGATTTGTTGATTTATTTTTATTCAGCTTTACTTATTCATTCTATAATGGTACAAGGAAATGGGAATAGGTGGTAACTGTTAGTCTTATTTTTATTTAACCATTACTACTTTGGGAATTGTCAGTTACAATATAAATGGTTTAAACCATGTTATAAAGAGGAGGAAAATTTTGACTCAATTAAAAAGGTTGAAATGTTCAATTGGGTTATTACAAGAGACTCACTTAAATGAAGTAGAGCATGCTAAGCCTAAAAGAGAATGGATAGGACAGGCGTTCAGTGCATCATACGAAAATTACAAAAAGCGTTGTGTAGCAATAGTCTGCCATAAATCTTTGGGTTTTGTCTCAGAAAAGGTTCTTAAAGATAAAAATGGACAATGGATAATGGTTATTGGTTCTATTGGAGGAGTTACTTTAACTATTATAAACGTTTACGCCCCTAATGAAGACGATCCAGGTTTTTTTTTAAGATATAGCACAAATTTTAGCGGGAAATTCTAAAAGAGTAATAATAATGGGAGGTGACTTCAATTGTGTTTTAAATAACTGTTTAGACAAATTTCCATTTGAACAAAAGCCCCAATCCTCCAAATCAAAGGTACTGAATAATATGATGGATGAGTTGGGACTTGTGGATGTATGGCGTCTAAAAAATCCAAGAGTCAGAGATTACACACATTTCTCTAATGTTCATAAAAGCCACTCAAGAATTGATTTTTTCTGTATTTCTAAACAAGAGGTCCACAAAGTGAAGGATTGTCATATTTAATCCCAATCACTTTCATATCATGGGCCTGTTGTAATGTCTTTGAACTTAGACCAAGACAAGCCCTTTAAATTATGGAGATTAAATGTATCACTCTTGAATAACTCTGAGACAATTCAATATATTAAAGGTGCTATGAGGAGAATTTATCGCCGGCGTTATGCTGCGTTCCTGAAACCTCGGAAATGGGAGCGACATCATCTCCCACTTATCGGCGTTCCAGTTGAAGTCAGAAAAAAACATGCCGATCTACCAGGCTATTGTTAGCTGTTGTTAGCACGCCCCGTGTTGTTGTATGAAGAATGTGATTATCACTATGGCAGCATTTTTGCAAATATAAATCTAACAATACTATGTATACAGCTGATCTAGAGCGACACACCCCAGTCAGAAGTGCAAATAAATTGATTATTACAGGAGCTAAATAACTGTTCACACTGGGGGCATCCATCTTTGATTGACACCTCGGGGTGGCGAGGTTTCACCGAGTTCCCAGTGGGAAATTCAGACTTCGGGGGACGTTCCAGTTTTAGTTTCCCACTCGGAGCTCAAAATTCCTACTTCTGACTACAACCTGAACGCACCGGAGACGTGAAGCCAAATGTGTTTGTTTGTAATGGTAAATGCAGCATGGATCTTTGTCGGAACTCTTCATTGCTTTACAAGTTCTTTTTCAACAACTTACAGGGTGCAAAGCGACGAGGTAATGTATCTCTTTCTAGTTGCGTAGCGGTAGTTTTTGATGTGTGACGACAAGCAATGCGGGGAAAAGTTTTATTGTAGTTGTAGACGGCTATATATCGCTACTTACAGCCCAGCGCTCTCAGACGTGTAATATAAATAATAAAATAATATAAATTTGCTCTAGTTTTAATTGTCTGGTTCCCCGAAGTTGAGTATCCAGGCCAGTCCAGCCCTGTACGACCCGGCCAGGAGGCTAAGGAATAGCATTTATAGATAACCTATGTAGATGCTATAAAACTCATTGATAAGTGCGTATTTCGATCAGGCATACATCTAAAAGTGAGACTTTTTTGTAATTACTTAAAAACTCCTCACAGTCTCTTTAAGGATGAATTACAATTCTTTTTGGATACTAATGACACAGATGGGGTTTCTAATTCTACTTTATGGGATACAGCAAAGGCAGTTCTGAGGGGCAAAATCATATCAATTTCTTCAAAAATCAAAAAAGAACGAGAGAAGAACCAAATTAGATTAGAAGAACAAATTAAAAAATTAGAAACTGATCGCGAAAGGACAAATAATGACACAATTTTACAAGAACTGAAAAGATATAGACAAGATTCGAATGACTTATTAACATATAAGACAGAAGGTGCATTACGCTTCACTAACCAAAAATATTATGAACAAGGAAATAAAGCAAGTAGATTACTTGCATTTCAATTGAGAAAATCACAGGCAAGTCGAATTGTCCAAAAAGTTATGTGTCCCACATCCAAAAAGATGGTGTCACACCCCAGAGCCATAGCCAATGCATTCTCAAGTTATTACAAATATCTGTACGATTCAGAACCCATTCAAAATAAAACAGAAAAAATGACACAATTTCTGAAACAACTCAACCTTCCCAAACTTGACGAGACAGAGGCTAAAGCTATAGTGGGGACCATCACTAAAGAAGAAATAAAATTTGCTATCGGAAAACTCAAAAATAATAAATCACCTGGTGTAGATGGGTTCCCCGGGGAATTTTATAAATGCTTTCAGACAGAACTTATTCCTCTTCTACACAGAGTGTTTAATTATGCTTTAAGTGCTAAAGAACCACCAAAAACATGGGCCAATGCGATTATTTCTGTGATCCATAAGGAAGGAAAAGACCCCACACAATGTACCTCATATAGGCCTATAAGCTTACTTTGTAATGATTTTAAAATATTGACTGCCATTTTGGCTAGACGACTTCAAAAGATTATCAACAAAAACTCATTTACCCCGATCAGATAGGATTTATACCTAAAAGACTAGGAATAAATAATATAAGACGTACACTGAATATAATTACAGCAGCTCAAGTGAGTCCACGCCCGTCAATGCTTCTCAGCCTTGACACTGAGAAGGCATTTGACCGGGTGGACTGGACATTCCTGAAGCATGTTTTGGTTGAAATGGGTTTTGATACAAATTTTATTGAGTGGTTTGAAGTATTGTATACAAGTCCTTCCTCGAGAGTACGTGTTAATGGTCATATATCTGAATCTTTTCCTTAAAAAGAGGAACACGCCAAGGGTGTTGTTTGTCACCAATTTTATTTGCTATTAGCATAGAACCATTGGCAGAATTAATAAGGAATGATCCATCGATTTTAGGTATATCAGATAAGATAAGGACCCATAAGTTATCATTGTATGCTGATGATGTTATATTGTATATTAGAGATCCATTAACATCTGTTCCTGCTCTTTTAAATTGTTTAAAGGATTTCAGTGTTGCTTCAGGATACAAAGTTAATGAGTCAAAATCAGAAGCCATGATGATAAAGGGGGTTTGGCCCTCGGAATTATCTAAAAGGGTTAAATTTAACTGATCTTCCAATGGGTTTCGATATTTAGGAATTATTACTACCCCAGATGTCTCTCATCTATATAAGGCAAATTATGGGAAATTAATTGATCAAATTCAAAAAGATTTACAGAGATAGGAAATATTGCCACTTTCTTTTTTCGGTAGAATCGAAACCATTAGAATGAATGTTCTCCCCAGGTTTCTGTATCTGTTTTTATCCCTTCCCATCTGGATCCCAGCAGTTAATTTCAAAAAGATACATAAAATGATTTCTGCTTTTATTTGGCAACAAAAAAAACCTAGAGTTAAATTCTCACAGCTGACCAGTGTGGAGCGTGTGGAGGTCTTAATCTACCAAATTTTAAAATTTACTATTTGGCAGCTCAGTTACGTGGAGCAGTGGAATGGATAAAACAGAGTCAAGAGACTACATGGTTAACTTTGGAGCAAAGTTCCTGCCCTAGATTTTCACTGCAGGCTTATGTTTTTTGTTCAAAAGAGTTATGGACGAAATATAACATTACAAATACTTGGATGAAATGCACTCAAAAAATTTTAAGCAGTAATAGAAAACAGACAAACACTCCTCAGTCTACATCTAGGGCAATGAAAATTTCTCACATTATAGATTTTTTGCCTGGTCAATTGGATTCACGGTTTCGTGAGTGGGAGAGGAAGGGTCTTGTGGTTATAGATGACTTGTTTGAGGGAGAACATTTAAAATCCTTTAGTCAGATTCAGGAAAAATATGGTTTGATTTCATCTGATTTTTATAGATTTCTGCAGTTGAGAAGTTATTTGATGTCACATAAAGAATGGTCACTTCTTCAAACACAAGCCACTGACTTGGAAAGGTTTTTCATAAAGATGATGAAAGAAGATAAATGTGACAAGATTGTGTCGAATCTTTACAAATGCTTACATTTAAATATATCGGGGAGTACTCTTCAGCTTAAGGAGAAGTGGGAATTAGAAATGAATGTAGTGACTGGGGACCAAGAATGGGAACAACTGTGTGAAAATGGACACAAACTGACTAGCAGCCCAACATGGAAGGAGTTTATTTGGAAAGTGAACGTTAGATATTTTAAAACCCCATTTATTATTTCTAAGTTTGACAAAACTAAAACAAACTTATGCTGGAGACATTGTGGGCAAATTGGAGATCACACACACATTTTTTGGGACTGTCCGAAACTTAAATTATTTTGTGAGGGAATTAGGGGGGAAATTTCCAAAATATTACACACTCACATTGAATTTGACCCACTGATTTTTATCTTTGGAGTGCTCCCTGCAAATCTTGCAAATCTTTTAAATAAGGATAAAAATTATCTTTTGAAAATTCTTGTCTTGATAATAAAAAAAATGATAACTGTATCCTGGTATAAACCACTTCCTCCAACAATAAATCAGTGGAAGGAAAGAATTGTGAGGGTCTATACAATGGAAAAAATAACAGCAAATCTGAACCTTACCACTGATTTGTTCAAGAAGAGTCGGAATCCTTTGATAATCCATTTGAATCTGAAATTGTAGCACTTAAGAGTCTGGTGGGGGGAGGTATTATTTATATTTTTATGAAATTATAAAAATAATTGTCGACAGATATATTAGGTATGCAAACAAGACTTTTTCCTCCTTGTAACAATGGATTGATCTGAGTTACCAGTTTGCCGAGATGTTATGTTTATTTGTTTATTTTTTTGTTTAGTTATTAAAATCTATCTATCTATCTATCTATCTATCTATCTATCTATCTATCTATCTATCTATCTATCTATCTATCTTATATATATATATGTAGCTTTCTACATTAAGAATACGTAAGGATTGTACATATTGTAAAGCCTGAAAAATGAATAAAACTTGGTTCAAAAAAAAAAAACAGTGAAACCTATTTTTCGAAAATTAGAGCTGTAATACAGAGCAAAGGGGATGCTCAATCAACAGAATGACTATGGCGTCAATATAACAAACAAAAGTTAAGTTATTTAAGTTTTTATAGTCATAACCTGTTAATTGATATTCCTCCATATTTGAAAAATCATATAAAATACAGTGAAACCTATTTTTCTAAACTTAGGGGTATACTACAGAGCAAAGGGGATGCTTGATCATCAGAATGACTCCGGCATCAATATAACGAACAAAAGTTAAGTTAATAAAGTTTTATTGGTCATACGCTGTTAATTAATATTCGTCAATATATCAAAAATGATATAAAATACTGTGAAACGTATTTTTCTGAAAGTAGAGCTGTAGTACAGAGCAAAAGGGATGCTCAATCAACAGAATGACTTTGGCGTCAATATAACCAACAAAAGTGAAGTTATTAAAGTTTTAATAGTCTTAACCGATTAATTGATATTCGTCAATATATCAAAAATCATATAAAATACAGTGAAACCTATTTTTCTGAAATTAGAGCTGTAGTACAGAGCAAATGGTATGCTTGGTCATCAGATTGACTTTGGTGTTAATATAACAAACAAAAGTTAAGTTATTAAAGTTTTTGTCGACATTCCATTTTAGTGAATAAACGTCAATACAAAAAAATCACAGAAATTACAATGATACCTATTTCTGTACAATACCAGCTGTAGCACAGAGTATACAAGATGTTTGATAATCAGGCCAAGTTTGGTGTCACTACAGTAAACAACACTTAAAGGGACTGTGAGGAGAATCTGTTTCCGGTGACATTAAGACTCTGCAACCCATGTGCACATGCGGCGAGTGCGTAATGCTGCATTCCAGTAACCTCGGAAATGGGAGCGACATCATCTCCGACTTATCGGCGTTCCAGTTGAAGTAGGAAAAAAGCATTCCGAGCTACTTGGCTATTGTTAGCTGTTGTTAGCACGCCCTGTGTTGTTGTATGAAGAATGTGATTATCACTATGGCAGCATTTTTGTAAATATAAGTCTAACAATACTATGTATACAGCCGATCTAGAGCGACACACCCCAGTCAGAAGTGCAAATAAATTGATTATTACAGGAGCTAAATAACTGTTCACACTGGGGGCATCCATCTTTGATTGTCAACTCGGAGGTGGAGAGGTTTCACCGAGTTCCCAGTAGGAAATTCAGACTTCGGGGAACGTTTCAGTTTTAGTGTCCTAAATTCCTACTTCTGACTACAACTTGAACGCACCACGAGTCAAAGCGTGTGTGTTGTGATGCTAATAAAAATGCACCTCAGACCTTCCTCAGAACTCTGCATTGCTTTATAACTTCTTGTTTCAACAACTTTCAGGATGCAAAACGACGAGGTAATGTATCTCTTTCTAGTTATGTAGCGGTAGTTTTTGATGTGTGACAACAAGCAGTTTTTGGAAAACTTTGAATCGTAGTTTTGTAGCCGGCTATACAGTTGTGCCCAAAAGTTTACACCCCCCAGCAGAATTTCTGATTATTTGGCCTTTTCTCAGAAAATATGAATGATAACACAAAAACCTTTCTGTCACTCATGGTTAGTGGTTGGGTGAAGACATTTATTGAAAAAAAGATTAGTTTACTCTTTTCAAATCATAATGACAACAGAAGCTTCAATATTGACCCTGTTCAAAAGTTTACACCCCCTGGCAGTTTTGGCCTGATAAAATGCACAAAATTTGACACAAATGGGTTTGAATGTCTACTAAAGGTAACCATCCTCTCTGTGATCTATTAGCTTGTATTCACAGTGTGTGTTTAAAAGCTCAGTGAGTTTCTGAGCTCCTGACAGACATGTGCATCTTTCACTCAGTGCTGCGTTGAAATTTCTGTGTCATGGGTAAAGCAAAAGAATTGTCAAAGGATTCAAGTAGAAAAGGTAATCCAACTGTATAAAACAGGAAAAGAATTTAAAAAGATATCTAAGGAACTGAGGATGCCAAGAAGCACTGTTAAAACTCTAATTAAGAAGTGGAGAGAGGGATTCTGTTGAAACCAAACCACGGTCAGGCAGACCAACAAAAATTTCAGCTCCAACTGCAAGGAAAATTGTTAGAGATGCAAAGAAAAAAACTCAAATAACTTCAGCTGAAATATAGGACTCTGAAAGAAATTGGGGTGGATGTTTCAAGATCCACAATAAGGAGACTCTTGAAGAAACATGGGCTGCATGGTCGGGTCACCAGAAGAAAGCCATTTCTACGCAAATGCCACAAAATATCCCGCTTACAATACACCAAACAGCACAGAGACAAGCCTCAAAACTTCTGGAACAAAGTCATTTGGAGTGATGAGACCAAAATTAAACTTTTTAGCCACAACCATAAACGTTACATTTGGAGAGGAGTCAAAAAGGCCCACGATGAAAGGTACACCATTCCTACTGTGAAACACTGAGGTGGATCACTGATGTTTTGGGGATGCGTGAGCTACAAAGGCACAGGAAAATTGGTCAAAATTGATGGAAGGATGAATGAAGCATGCTATCAGAAAATACTGGAGGAAAATTTAGAGTCATCGGCCCAGAAGCTGCGCATGGGACGTTCTTGGACGTTCCAACATGACAATGATCCAAAACACAAGGCCAAATCAACCTGCCATTGGCTACAGCAGAATAAAGTGAAGGTTTTAAAGTGGCCATCTCAGTCTTCTGACCTCAATATCATTCAGCCACTCTTGGGAGATCTCAAACGTGCAGTTTATGCAAGACAACCAAAGAATTTACAGGAACTGGAGGCTTTTTGCCAAGAGGAATGGGCAGTTTTACCATCTGAGAAAATAAAGACCCTCATCCACAACTACCACAAAAGACTTCAAGCTGTTATTGATGTTAAACGAGGAAATACAAAGTATTAAAAACTGGGGGAGTAAACTTTGGAACAGGGTCATTTTTTAAGTTTCTGTTGTCATTATGATTTAAAAAGAGTAAACTACACTGCAAAAAGCCGGCCTTCAAAAACAAGAAAAAAAAATACAGAAATTGAAGTTTTACTACTTAAAATAAGCAAAATTATCTGCCAACAGAACAGGAAAATTTGGCTTGACAAGACTTTCAAAAACAAGTAAAAATATCTAGCCTCAATGAATCCAGAAAAACCTTAAAATTAGTGTTTTTACACTCAAAATAAGTGTATTTTTCTATACACTGCAAAAAGGGTAGCCCAAATATAAGATATAAATACTAAATTTGAGACAAATTTTACTTAAAACTAGTGAAATTATCTGTCCATGCAGCAAGTAAATTTGACTTGTAATCTTGAAATAATATTTTTAATCTAGAAATAAGTTCTCCCTGGAAGTGTCCAAAACATTGAAATAAGCTGAAAATGCCCATTTTTAGTTAAAAATACTTGAAATCAAGCTTAATACTGCCCAATTATAAGTGAAAATTACTTAATCTAAGCAAATAATTCTTTTCAATATAAACATTTTCTTATTTGTAGCAAATAAAGGTTTAAAATCAAGAAAAATAGAACAAATTCAGGTAAATATCACTCAGTATTAGTGCAGTATGATTACAAGAAATCTTGATATAGGTTAATTTATCTTGAAATAAGCCTAAATCTATATTAAATCTACGTTATTAAAAACCCATAAACTTAAAAACAAATCTTACTCTAAGACAATACATCTTGACAGACTCTACTGAAATCACAACACTGTTTGATTTGCATCAACATTTATTAAACTTCCAGGAGTAATAACTACACCATCACTGTGTCAGGGTTGTTCCAAAATATTAAAATCAAAATTAAAACACTTTAAGGTAATTTGCAGCCCAAACAAAGAAAACTAATTTGGCACAGAAATCACACACATTGTTAGTGCCTAAATAAGATGATCTTCCAAAAACAAATAGTAGAAATCATTTTTTTATCCTGACTCAGGTAAAGTGCCATACAGAATTTGAGAACTTTAGAAAGTAAAAGTATACCCTTTTAAAGATGTGCGGGACCTCTGGTATTTAAGTAATCAACCATAAGACACAGTAAGACAAGAAGAGCAGCTGGTCATGTCAGGAAACTACTGAAAAGGTGCTACAACCAAAACAATCAAAGCACAACTGTCCTGACAATAATGTCTCCATCTATTTTTCAATGAATAATTTCCAATCAGCTATTGCTTACTTATATGCTCTAGTGGCATCTTGGTCATGGATGGCATCACCAACTACCTCAGCCTGAATGACAGAGAGGAGTGTTGCAACACATTTTGGGTATGTCAAGTGCAAAGTGTAGAAGTTTGCCATTAACACCAACATTCCTTCCCAAACATCCTCCTGGGGAGGGTGCTCATGTGTACGTTTCCCACGGCGACAATGCCGACTGTTCCATCAAAGAGCAGCACTGGTGAGGAGAGAGGCCGCTTTTCCAGGTATTGCACAGGGTCCTCACCTGGCTGGAATACATGGAAGGACAATATGGTGAAGGGTTTGAGCATTAGTAGTGTTGATGTCTTGAATGACATCAAGAGCACTATCAACAGTTTACAATGGTCCAACAAATTTACTATAGAAACAGAAGAAATGAACATCTACTGATTCACAAGAAGAAAAAATGGAAAGTGCTGCACCAAGTCACAAAAAGTGTCAAGTGGAAAAAAAATGTCAAGGATAAAAAGGAAAGACGGGTCTGAGGCACCAATTTTGTACAAAAAAAAAATCTGTTTTTGAACAAGGACTGGCTAAGATAAAAGAACTGAGGAGCCCTTATCTGGGCATCAGAAAGATACTGCAGGTGAATTGATCAGTAGATGCTTCATTTGATCAGGTAGCATGATCAATAGACATAACATGACATACTAATATGAAAATAATAGAAGGCAAAATTAACCATATCAGTCGAAAGAAATAAGAATAAATTATATTGTGCAAAGAAGTAAGAAACTTGTACATCAAAATCACAAACAAAATATAAACAGTTAAAACAGAACAAATAAAGAAAAAATGGAAAATTCATAATTGTAGGCGTAGGAAATTAAAGGAAAAAGCTTTGATGAAATATCTAGACAAGAGTGAGCTGAACATAATCAAAATAACTGTTTTAATTCCAAATAGTTTGATGAAACTCTAACAGCATCACAGAGGTTTAATATGAGAATAGCATCACAGAACAGAAATTGACATCAGGGATGCACAATAAACACAAGGCAAAGGTGGTTCAAAACACAAAGGATGAATGACTGATGTAGTTAATATTGTGTTCTATTAGTTTTATATTAGTATAAGATGTCCTTTGGATCAAGTTACTCGGTTCTGTGACTGAACTACTAATATCTGCCTCATGTCCTCATGAAGGCTCCTCTGTGAGTTGAAATGTGTTGGCTCTTTATTTTAGCCAGTCCATGTTTAAGTAATGGATTTTTATAGTTTTTCATAAAATCAAAGTGCCCCTGACATTTCTTCCAATTTTGGTCTTCATTAATCAGTTTACATTGACAACTGAACTTCAAATTTTTTAATTTAAGAACTGTGAAAACGAATAATTTAATTGAACCTCTTGCTCTTGTCAGGTGTGAACAGCAAAACAATGTGAGAAATTGAGGGGCACATCTCACTAGCTGGTTAAGGACCAGCAAAACATTCCTCACCTTAAGGATATGAAGGAGAGCATCACTGGCATTTCTAAGCTGCTTTGGTGGTGGAGTTGGTGAGGGGAAAAGTGCTGAGAGAGCATTGAAGAGGGCAATGGTGAAATCCACTATGGAAAAGAGAAACTGCACTTGAACATGGTTGATAAAACAACAGATTTAGTATATGGACCAGCAACCTACCTCCACGTACATCCATGGCAAAAGGAGGTTTCAGGGTTTTCTCCCACATGCCATAGAACTGCACCTTAGCACAAAAGTCTGCCCTTCTTCCTTTCATCTCCTCAACATATTAGCAGTTGGTGCCATCAACAATACGACGCAGCTCATCCACTGCCTGGAAAAAAAATGTGTTCAGTTATTCTCCCACAGATCAGTAAAAGAACAAGGCAGCCTACACGGACAGAGGCAAATAATTCAAGCAAAAGTAGTTAACTAAGAACCTACATTTTGAAAGTCTTTAAAGCATGGGTATGCCTCAAAGGTTTTTGCAGGACGGTCTTCTTCCTTTGCAACATCTGCCACAATGAAAGCCCGTCTGGCCTCAAACTCAAGATCCAAAAGCTGAGCGACATCTCTTTGGTTTGGTCTTGCATTTGGCTTCTTGTACATGTTGCTCAAAGTTCTTTAGTGCCTCGCCTGCATCTTTCGACTGTCCTTACCTGTTAAAATTGATAAAGCAGGGCAGAGAAGAGCCAGGAAAAGATGTCAAGATAACCACTTTGACACAGTCAAGAAATCAGAGTTCTTTCATATGTTTAAATGACAAGACATCCATTTAAAAAGTAATTGTCGTCAGTATAGACATAATATTAAAAGACTGCATCACTACTACTCTCACTAGTCTTGAAAAAAGAATGCAAAGTAAACCTATCAGAAGTTTTATTTCATCAACCCTCAAGTCTGACAGGCAATAAAGTTCAGTAGAGCAGTAATTTCTTTATGAGCTTTTAAATTTTTTTTTTTTAAAGCTTGTTACTCTATCCATTTCATCATTATATTTTTAATAAAAATGCATTATAATACATAACTTTTCTTAAATGTATGTTTGAGATGTTTCACTTTAACATAATGGATCAAATCAAATTAGGTTACTGGCAATATAGTAATTTGTGTAATGCTGCTCACAACAGGTGGATGAATAACAGTCTCTCAAGTAATTTAACAAACAAACAAAAAAACAAAGCTGAATTTTCACCCGCGCACTGTGGTCCACTAGCTCAATAAAGAATTAAATTAAAGCAAACAAAGTTTTGGTCACAGACCATCACACCTCATGCTGTTTTTGTAAATTACATTTTTTTATTGAGCAAGTGGACGACAGTGTTTGGGTGATTCCCTCTTTTACATTTGTGTAGTTGCGTTGTCTCCTGCTGTACACAACAAGTCTTCTTTTTGGGTGTGCTAGAGATTTCTTGATTTGTGTAATTTGACTAAAAAAATCAAAATTTAGTAGACTGAGAGGTAGCGAAGAGTGAAGGCAGGCTTACCAACAACATCTTCTGCAGGTGCAGCTGGTGGAGCTTTCACAGTCCTGGGCGAGGAGCCTGCAGCTTAGGTGGGTAGTAGTGGCGGAGCCTGGCTGCTGTTTGACTTCTTAGGCACACTGAAGGGTGGCTGTGGCGGGGACGCTTTTCCTGGGGAAAATAATTCAAAATTTTCTAAACTTTGACAAAGAAAAATTACATGAAAGCACAACCAAATAGACAGACAATACGGCATCTGTCTTGCAATCATTAATAAAATGGAGGCATGTACCCTCATTAGAGGTTTACATGTACAGAAACTAGCATACTTTCTTTTTTTTCCACTTTAAGCACTCACCTGCACTGGAGTTGTCCTCGCTGATGTCATCATTACTCTCAAGAAGAGTTGTATTAGCACTTGAGCTGCTTGTATCACCACTGATGTCAACATCTGACCCATCATCCGTGTTGTCTGAACCTAATAGAGCCTTCTTGGCTCTGCCTCGTTGTGGCATGGAACCCTGAGTCTTCCTTGGGGACCGCATGTTTTGGAGTCGCTTGTGTGTTTTGGTGTAGACGGTCAGCTGTGGTAAAAGAATATCTATAAGTTCTGTGTCTTGTTGATGTCCCAATCGATACATGTTTTTCAAGAAAAATAATTAAATAAATAAACTTACATAAGGTATAAATGTGTCACTATCACGTAGCATGGGGTAATAGTCCACAGTCTTCTGTGCCATTGCTTTCATTTTGAGTTTGGAGGGGTATTTTACTTCTTTTCCCATGGGACTAGCACGCAGGATAGCAACCATGCTGGTGATAGTGTTCCATATGAGTCTGCAACAGAGGTCTTTGGACATCTGACAGTCTTTTTCCTTTCCATTGTGAAGCAATGTAAAGTACTGACTGCGCATCATTTCCAACTCTGTATCTGTGTGTACCACATACTCTGGGGGGTCAGGCATCTTCATTGTTTTGTCAGCATTTTGAGATATGGGAGTGGAAGCTTGAAGCTGACATGATGACATGGCACTATGTGAAGGAATAATCTCACAAGCGTTGGCATCTTGGTCTATAGCACTTTCACACTATTGCAATCGTTAAGGATAAAAAGTTAAATACAAATAATGGCATTGATCATGTGAGACAATATGGATTGTAATAATTCCATCAGTTGGATGTGTATTTACCTTTTGACTGATAAAATCCCAAAGCTTCTTTCTCCTGAGAAAATTTTCAGGGCCAGGGAAAAGATCCTTCAGGTCATCCCGGCTAAGGCTTTTCAGAGCCTCCTCATCAACATTTGCGGCTGTGAATTGATAAAACATATATGATTTCAAATTAGACATTTTTTTAGCTTCACTGGATGTGGCTGCATGTTAGAAGAACATAGACATACGTTTGTTGGTTTGTCTGTGCAGTGAAGCGCTGCCTTTTGCTCAATTGTTAAGTGTCGCAATTATCTCTAACACACCAAAAATATCTGAAAGTCTGTCATTTTGACATGTGTTGGAAGATGAAGCTAGATTATAGACTGGAAAAATAAACACATCTTAAACTTTTACCTTGTTTTATGTAAATTAAAACAGTTTTTTATTTCCTACGTGTGGGTTCTATCTCACAATATTTGGGATTATGTTATATTATTGTTTTCACATAATTAAACATTTATTCTTGGGCTGTCAAAGACCAATTTAATTAATTCCAATTAATCTCATGACTGTTCATCGTTAACATTTATTGATTTATAGATATGTGTGTTTATTTAATCTATTCTAAATGTACCTTATATGGATATTTTAAGTATTTGATATTCTTGTCTACATGATTGGACAAATATGCTCTATTTTGGAGGATGTTTGTTTACTGTACTGCAACAATCCAAAACAAGTACAAATACTGTCCACAATGTATTTTACATAATCAATATTACGCTGAAAAGCAAACTCCAGGGGTGGCCGCATGAATGTAAAATACATAGGTCCATCAATGTCCTCCATGCTTTGTTATCAGCCTTAACCCGCAGAACCTGATAAACATCAACAGTTAGCTTCAGTAGGAGCTAACAACGGCTAATGATAGTGTTAGCTAGCTTGCTGACGAGTAGCTCTCTAGTAGACAACTGAAAAGCGGTTTTATGTCTTAGTAACACCATCGTCCTACAGTGTTATTTTTACACATTTAAGTCACCAGTTTAGAAAATCTCACCTACCTTGAATAGCTGCTTTCCTTATTTACATAAAAACGTCTCTGGTCTCCTTCAGAGCGGGGAAATCGCCTCAGCTCAAAAATCTGACGTCACAGCATAACGGACATGAACTGAAAATGCGCAGGCGCAGAGCATACCGAAATAAAAAAAAACATACTTTTATATTACATATTTAACTTTGTTTTTGTCCTCCAAATATTTGTATGAAGATGTTGTTTTCAATAGAGTGTTTTAATATAAAAACAGATAATATAAAATAATCACTTAACCCATAATGCCTCTGGCTTAAGAGGAAGAGCCAAGAACGAGCGTAAACAGTGCGCAATGGCGGCGTGGAGGTGCATGACTTGTCCCGTTTTTGTTGCATTAATTCTAAAGGTGCTCCTCAGTCACATCAATGCACTTCACGATTGTAGTCCGGACTTTTGGGTTTACTGTGGAATCGATGGCTGTGAGCAGGACTTCAGAGTTTTTAACTCATTCTTCCGCCACATTAAACGGACTCTCCCTCTGTATCTGACGGCCGGATGCCCACCAAACGGATGGAGGACGAACCACATCCCACTCTTTTGGACAGGAAAACTTTGGTGTGTCGGTATTTGCCAGCTGTGTCTTCCCTTCCACATCCAGCCCCGTGGACCATCCTCCACCCGGAGCATCAGGTCCCGCAGCGCAGCCTCCTGTTGTCGGCCCGGTCTGTGTAAGTGTCAATCTAACTTCTATCATATTTAAATGTGTTCTGACCTGTGATGGCAAAGTAAGGTTACTCTTACTCTTTTTATTTTGAACCATCTGTATGTGTTTTTTTCTTACAACGTACAGATAAAGGCAACGCGAAACGAACAGTGTAATTTTTTATATGTAAAATTTCAAAGTTTTAATTCATTTGCAGAGTATTGTTTGTGTCAGAGCCTGTGATGGAGAGGGTGATAGATGATAGTTTTTACCCAGTATCACACAGCTGTGCGTGCATCACACAGCGCTCTCTATCAGCTGATCGGTTTTGGGAATGCAAATAAATCCTCTCGTTATAATTCTTTAAACACCTTGCAGTCAAACACCAGGCGGAAACAACAGCACAATATGAAGGGAAAAGGAGAGGAAAAACAGAGAGGAGTCAGATGTAGACCTTTAGGTTCAGTCCAGTAACAGTGACTATGTCCATATGTGTAACGATCTGTGCATTTATTTAACTTAAATCTTCCTGCTACTGTATGTAGAGGAGAGGCAGCAGAGCCTCTGACAGCTGGATGAGAGTGATGGAGAACACAGTACAGCTGTCCTGCTGTGATACATCTCATTGTGAAGATTAAAATTAACACTAAAAAAGCCATCACAAATAATAACCAGCCGTAAATAGTACACGTAGTTTGACAAAAAATTTCTGCAGGGAGACATCATGGTTTATTTATTATATCTATTTTTATTTTCATAAATCATTTTATAGACCTTGTGGTTTATCGTTATAATATTAAGTTGATAAATATACCGAGATAGGCTATGAAACATGATTTATTTGTATAAAAATGAGAAATGTTTTTAATATAAGACATTTAACACCCTCCTGGGCTAGAATGGAATGGTCCTTGTTTTAAACCAGATATTTTACTATCAGGTGGGTAAAGGAATTAGGCTTTTATCATTGAATATTCAAAATTTGGAGTCACCCCTAGTCATTTACTTTTAAAAAAAATGAGTAGTAATCACAAGTCTTTGAGTTACTTGCTTATTTGGAGATGATTTTACACTTGCACCTCTCTGGATACATTTCTTTCCTCTTTTTTGCAAATGGTGTTTGTGTCTATTTATTTTTTTTAAATTACTATAACCGTAGCTTTTTTATAAGTCAAACACAACCATACCAGTCCCCAAGATCATGTAAAATAAAAATTAAAAAAAAAATCCTATTTTTCTCTTAAGGAAGAAGCTGTTGCTGTAGCATCCACCACCGGACCTGATGTTTCCAGATCTGCTGCTGCTTTTGCCATTAGCGTCCGGGAGCAGTGCCACTTGTCTAGGGGAAATTGTAACAATGGACCAACACATTATGCAGTTAATATATTAATATTTTTGTTTATAATGACAATTTCATTTGATTTGTTTGTTCTTGTTGTCGGTTTGGATTAAAAATGTTAGAAAAAAAATAATACAAATTTCAAATATTTCCAGAGAACGGTCAACAATGTCATCTCAGGGGTGCAACAATACCAAGATGTTCTCCTGGATACTCTGCGAGAGAGAATGAGAGGAGTCTTTGAAGACTACCCTGAGACAGACACTCACCTTCAAGATGCGGCTTTGGCTACATTTGACACTTTCATAGGTCTTTTCTGCAGCACTGCATATGGACAGAACGGAGCCATTTGTGAACTATTTAATCCAGTTGACCCAGAGGAAGTATGGTGTCCCAGAAGATTTGTTAATTAAAACAAGGTCTTTCAAGGGTTATGGCGATAAGAAATAAAAGTTTTTACTATGTACCGCTAATTCAAAGTCTAAAGCAGTTACTGTCCACTTCTAGAATCTTCACCATGTTGACCACTGCACCACAAAGCAGCAGAGAGGGATTCATTTATGATTTTATTGACGGCACTCTTTATATCTCACCCTTTATTTTCTCAAAAAAACAAATGCACTTCAAATTATACTTTACACGGATGAAATTGAAATATGTAACCTCTTCGGGTCCCATTCTTCTGAAAATAAATTGCTTATGTTTTATTATATTTTAGGTAATATTGATCCAAAATTTAGGTTAAAGTTGTCTGCAATACGACTCCTTGCTATTGCTAAGGCAAATGATATTTCTCAATGGGGTGTTGATGTTGTACTAAAAAGAATTATTCAAGATCTGACACTGCTTTACAATGGTGTAAGGATTGAAATGCCAGATGGGGAAATTGAGTTGTTTGGTGCTGTGATAGCTGTATGTGGGGACACACTTGCCCAGCATGAGCTTGCTGGCTTTAAAGAAGGAGTTGGTTTTTCTCGTAGCAAAGGTCGACACTGTGAATGTGACTTTGAGGATCTGCAAAGTATTTTTGAAGAGAACAAGTTTGTTAAAAGAACTCTGGAAAAGCACATCAGGCAGTGTCTTGAAATAGAAAAAGCAAAAACAGATTTCTTGAAAGCATCCCTTAAGACCACTTATGGAATTAACAGAAGAAGCAGTCTAGTGGATGTTCCTGCATTTGACCTGATCACACAAAGTACACAGGATATAACGCATGTTATTTTTGAAGGCGTTGCACCAGTGGAAATAGAGCTTGTATTGAAACACCTTATTCTGTCAGGAAAAATGGAATTAGACATGTTTAATTCAGCCATTCAAAACTTTCCGTACTCACCTCTTGATATAAGAAATAAACCTTCTCCCATATTGAAGGTGCACATGAACAGAAAAAAACTCTGAACTGCACCAAATGTACTGAAATATATGTGCATATTTGCTATTGTTTCATCTGAAATAAAACAGTGGATTCAAATTTGCATTTGTCATTTGTTTTTATTATGCGAAAGGACTTAGTTGCGTTCAAGTCAAGATTTCTCATTTCATGCTTGAAATAAGTAATTTTTACTTTGAAAAGTGTTTTTATACTTGTGTGTGTAGATGAGACAGCTTTGTAATAGTTGATATTCTTGTTTCAAGCTTGTATTACTCAATATTAGTCAAAAAATCTCAGTAACAAGCTTAAATATCTTACTGAGATAATTAAGGAGCAATACACTTAAAACAAGCAAAATATGCTGACATAAGAACTGCTTTGTGAGAAGAATTATCTTATCAGACAAAAAACAAGCAAATTTCACCCTGATATAAGATATTTAATCTTATTTAGATTTCAGTTTTTGCAGTGTAATCTTTTTTTCAATAAATGTCTTCACCCAACCACTAACCATGAGTGACAGAAAGGTTTTTGTGTTACCATTCATATTTTCTGAGAAAAGGCCAAATAATCAGAAATTCTGCTGGGGGGTGTAAACTTTTGGGCACAACTGTATATCGTTACTTATAGCCCTTGTTCCTCATGTTGAGTATCCAGGCCAGTCCAGCCCTGTCCGAACCGACCAGAAGGCTAAGGAATAGCATTTATAGATAACCTATTTTGATGCTCTAAAACTCATCTTAAAGTGTGTATTTGATCAGGCATATATCTAAAAGTGATACTTTTTTGTAATTACTTAGAAACTCCTCACAGTCCCTTTAAGTTACTACAGCTATTATTGTCCTAACACATTAATTCAAACAATTCAATAAATCAAATCAAAACTTTTTTGCTAAAGTAACAGCTTTAGTTCAAAGAAAAGGAGATCACTATTCATGTTTTGTTCTCATTTTGTTGGTAGGTCTCATAACTTTGATGGCATTTGCTGTATTTTCAGTGATCACGCCCTGTAATGTATTTTAAATCATAACTCTTGAAAATATGACCTGTAGTATGAATTACATGTGGTCCTTTATGTTTGTTGTGGTTTTGAAGACTTCATTTCTCAGTTTGGAGAAGTTATTGAATTTTCTTTCACACCTTTCTTCCGACATGGTAATTTGCCAACGGTCCCTCAGCCGCTTAGCCTTCACCAGCAGTGTATTGAGACCAATTGAAATTGTGTGGCTCGGATGATGGCTCGTCGGAGAAAAATGAGGTTGTAGCTCACAGTCCAGGTACCAGGTTTGTAAGTATGTTGTTTTATTCATGAGTTATTGACCCGCAAAGTCAGAATCTGTGAATATCTTTCTAGCTCTAAATGTTTTATATAATTGAAATGCTTCATTTTTCTATACTAGTTAAGAGCAATAACAATAAATAGGTGGGGAAGTTATTTCACAAAAGTACCAAACTTAAAATGATAAAGCAAAGTGTTTAAAGCAAAATTAAAAGTGATAAAACTGTGTTGGTTGAAAACTAATTTGATAGGTGATTTCATTCATTTTATAATTGAAGTAGTTATAGTAACAGTGCTGCTTGACATGACTTTAAAATTACACGATATCAAAATGTATGTTAAGTAGTAATTTATAATCAAATAAATAAAACAGATTAAATATATGTTACTTTACAAAACCTTTGCAGAAACTATTCAACTTTTTTCAAGGTCTAGTTTGTAATTTGATTTTAAACCTTATCACTGTATAGAAATTGGTGTTGAACAGTGAATATTTTTATTGTTTGCATATTAAAGTTTCAATTCTGGTATCCTGACAACCTTACTGAACTCTTAAATAGTTGGACACTAGCAAACTGTAAGAATATCTGATTCATACATCGTGCAGTTTTAGCATCTTCAGCCAGCACACAAAATAAGTATATGTAAGTTTATGCGGAATGTTTTTTTTTGCTCTCTCACCCAGAGCCTTGATGTGAACCTTAAAAGGAAGTGTCTGTTGAAGAGCCTTTATTCTATGCTTTGGGGAAGATTTGGAAACTCTTATCAAATAGTATTTGGTAAGAACATTTTTATGTATCACTCACTTTAGAAATGACATGAAATTGAAAATTGTGACTGATATGTTAATACAAGGTTGTTGTTTCTATAAATGTGCTTGATAAACATACATGCAGCACCAATTTGCCAAAAACTATTGAAATGAATGTTTAATGCTTTATATGACAATGTTGGATGTTTTCAATGAAAATCAAAATTCAAGGATTAGCTGTTGTGTTCTGGTTCTGTTGTGTTCCAATCATCTGTCATTTACATCTTCAGTACCCAATTTTATTCGTGTGGAGTTTGTTTTAGAGAATTGCTGAGATGGGATAAACTATACAAATGCCCCTGATATTCGTTTTTCCCTGATAAGGCTGTCAAAAAGATGAAGCTGAAGTAGAGCTTGGAAGGTGCACAATGGCAGTTTTTAGAGAAGAGGAGAATCATCTGCAGCCACCAGTTGGTGTCGGTGTTGCCATTGAAGGTTTGGAAGTGCTGAATTGGTTGTCTTTAGGGGGACATGTTTAGTCATGAGGTTAAATACTGTGATCTCCCTCACCATCATCTTGCAGGCTTGTTATTTTACACTCAAAACAATGAAACATTGACTTAAATTAAATTTATGTCAACTGCAAATATTTTTTATGGTGTGTGTATGTTTCTGAACCAACATGATTTCTAAGTGTTTAAATGAAATGCATATTGTTGATTTTCAATTTTTACCTCCGCCAAGGAGGTTATGTTTTTAGGAGAGTTTGTTTGTCTGTCTGTCTGTCCGTCTGTCTGCCCGTCTGTGAACAAAATAACTCAAAAAGTAATGGATGAATTTTGATTAAATTTTCAGGAAATGTTCAGCATGGGAAAAGGAAGAACTGATTCGATTTTGGTGTTGATCCGGATCAGCGTCTGGCCGTCGTGTTGAAAAATGTGATTTCTGTGAATAACTACTGAACCAAATTGATATCATTATGAATCCAGTTGCTAATGGTATGTTTTCATGGTCAAGGAATCTAAATATTTCGATGAAATAAAAGGATGAATATTTATGGTCAAAATCACAATATGACTGAGGACTGTGGCGCTGGCGGAGGTCTGCGCCCTCCGAGTGCTTTTCTATTTACCTCTGCCAAGGAGGCTATGTTTTCAGGAGAGTTTTTACAAAATAAAGATTACAGAAATTCTTTAACAGTAGGAGGCTGTGCAAAAATCTCATTGTCTTCATTTTCTTCCTCATGCAGACATACAAAAATATTGCTGCATCAGTACAAAATAAATGCTGTTTGAAAAAAAAAAAAACTGTAGTTTTTTTCCCGTTATTTAGACTGCAGTGCAAATACAAACATAAAAACTCAATAAAAACTCCTTTGTTGTTGTAACAATTATTTCGCGAATTGCAACCAATCGTCCTGTCCCTGCAGCTGAAAAGCACCACCACAATATGATGCTGCACCACCATGCTTCACTGTGGGGGTTATGTTGGGCAGGTGATGAGCAGTGCGTGGTTTCTCCACACATACCTCTTAGGATTAAGGCCAAAAAGTTTGATCTTGGTCTCATCAGACCAGAGAATCTTATTTCTCATAGTCTGTGAGTCCTTAATGTGTTTTTTGACGAACTCTATGCGGGCTTTCATGTGTCTTGCACTGAGAAGAGGCTTCTGTCGGGCTACTCTGCCATAAAGCCCTGACTGGTGGAGGGCTGCAGTGATGGTTGTCTTGCATGAACTTTCGTCCATCTCCCCACTGGATCTCTGGAGTTCAGCTACAGTGATCTTTGGGTTCTTCTTTACCTCTCTCACCAAGGCTCTTTTCCCCCGATTGCTCAGTTTGGCCGGTGGCTAGCCCTAGGAAGAGTTCCTGTTGTCCCAAACTTCTTCCATTTAAGGATTATGGAGGCCACTGTGCTCGTAGGCGCTCTCGCACCCAACACACAGCATCGAGTGGATTTGCTGTTCATCATGAGACTGGGATAATAAGTTTTCCAAAAATTGCTTGTTGTCACACATCAAAAACTACCGCTACGTAACTAGAAAGAGATACAGTACCTGATCGGTTTGCATCCTATAAGTTGTTGAAAAAAGAAGATGTAAAGCAATGCAGAGTTCTGAGAAAGGTCCGAGCTTCATTTATCACAACAAACACACGCTCTGGCTTCAGTCACGTCTTTGGTGCGTTCCAGTTGTGGTCAGAAGTAGGAATATCCGGGTTCCGAGTAGGAAACTGCAACTGGAACGTTCCCCGAAGTCTGAATTTCCCACTGGGAACTCGGTGAAACCTTGCCACCCCCGAGTTGACAATCAAAGATGGATGCCCCCAGTGTGAACAGTTATTTAGCTCCCGTAGAAATCAATTTATTTGCACTTCTGACTGGGGTGTGTCGCTCTAGATCAGCTGTATACATAGTATTGCTAGACTTATATTTACAAAAATGCTGCCATAGTGATAATCACATTCTTCATACAACAACGCAGAGTGTGCTAACAACAGCTAACAATAGCCTGGTAGCATGTTTTTTTTCTGACTTCAACTGGAAAGCCAATAAGTTGTAGATGATGTCACTCTCATTTCTGAGGTTACTGGAACGCAGCATTACGACAGTCGCCGCGCGTGCTTATGGGTTGCAGAGTCTTTATTTCGCGGATAATAGATTCTCCTCATAGCACCTTTAAATAGCATTTAGTGTGTTTGCCCTCATAAATATGCACAATATATGCATATGATCAGAACATGAAAAATACTGGGAAGAGGAGATGCAAACATAATCATTTGGCACCAGCAATGTAATTTATCAAACTCACAAGTGAGTGCCCGCAGGTGCAAAAAAGGCACAGTGTTACGGACGGAGGGCTGCAGTCATTGTGGCGAACAGCAGTCACATTAACCAAATATTTTTCATCAAGGACTGAATTTTTTGATGAAAAACATAAAGATTATGGAGGCTGTCTGTCATTATGATGGATTGGATCAAGAGACAATTCAGTGTGGTGTCACGCTCATGCAGACAGACGTGTAAAGTAAACCCTCTCTGCTTTGCACTTTTAATACATCGTGGAGGAGGTCTTATGACCTGTGCAAACAGCCTTAATAGCTGTAATCACTCTGTTTCTCACTCGGAGCTGACTTTGTCACACTCTCTGCACACTGACAATAAGTTCAGAGGCTGTCAGTGCACGGAGTGTGACGCTGTCAGCACATAAAAGGAGTCCTCACTCAGTCTGTGTGTGTGTAGACTGCTCTGCACATGAGAGGTTATTGGTGATGAAGCTGAGTAACTATGTGAATCCTATCATTTAGATTGTTTCATTGCAATCAGAAAAGAAAAATTAAAAATGACGCATAAAAATATGGCATGAGGGAAAAGTGACGATCCTGTCTGTCAAAATGACATGTGGCAAAAAAATGACCACGCGTTTGTTTGCCTCAAACTCCATGGCTTAAAACTTCATTTCTGATTTACGGCCACTTTACTCTCCCAAAGTCTCCAGGGTGAAAGCCCATAGCACATGCAAAATCTTCCTTTAGAGAGGGTGGTCCATACCGCTTTTGCTCCTGTTATGAATTGCACATGCAGTGATCATGCAGTGATAGCAGATCATGCGTAACACGCCCACTAACAGCAGGTGCAATTTTTTAGTTTGGACTTACAAATTAGGGCCCTTTATTTTGAATCTTAGTAGATCAGGCCCTTTGTGTTTTATTTGATGCTTACTTCAGTTTTGACTTGCACATCAGTTTGATTAATTTTTACAAAAAAATAATTTTATCATCTAAAGAGACTGTGAGGAGTTTCTAAGTAATTACAAAATAGTCTCACTGTTAGATATACGCCTGATCAAAATACACAATTTAAGATGAGTTTAATAGCATCAAAATAGGTTACCTATAAATGGTATTCCTTAGCCTTCCAGTCAGGTCGTACAGGGCTGGACTGGCCTGGATACTCAACTTCTGGAACAAGACAATTAAAACTAGAGCAAATTTATATTATTTTATTATATTACAGATCTTAGAGCACCGGGCTGTAAGTAGCGATATATAGCCGGTTACAACTACGATAATAAGTTTTAAAAAAACTGCTTGTTGTCACACATCAAAAACTACCGCTACGTAACTAGAAAGAGATACATTACCTCGTCACCTTGCATCCTGTAAGTTGTTGAAAAAAGAAGTTGTAAAGCAATGCAGAGTTCTGAGGAAGGTCTGAGCTGCATTTACCACAACAAGCAGACGCTTCGGCTTCAGTCACGTCTTTGGTGCGTTCCAGTTGTAGTCAGAAGTAGGAATTTCAGGGTTCCTAGTAGGAAACTGCAACTGGAACGTTCCCCGAAGTCTGAATTTCCCACTGGGAACTCGGTGAAACCTCGCCACCCCCGAGTTGACAATCAAAGATGGATGCCCCCAGTGTGAACAGTTATTTAGCTCCTGTAATAATCAATTTATTTGCACTTCTGACTGGGGTGTGTCGCTCTAGATCAGCTGTATACATAGTATTGTTAGACTTATATTTACAAAAATGCTGCCATGGTGATAATCACATTCTTCATACAACAATGCAGAGTGTGCTAATAATCCATATCCATGATCGTTACACCTACAGTATCTATTTTTTATTACCACATAGTCATGAAGTCCCTCTTGAAAATGGGATGTCACATCTCAAGAGGCCTTTAACACATTTATATTTAATGGAGACAAATATGGTTGGGATGCACTTGTGGTCTGGGCACCCATGAGTTCGTCACTACCATAAATTCTTATTTTCAGTAAGAATATCTAAGATTATACTTCTAGAAAATGATCACCACAACCATTCAGACATGAGGACCCTCTTGAAAATGAGATGTAGCATCTCAAGAGGCTACCCTCTAATAAATCAGACCACAGGTTGATGGTACATGAACCTGCCCCTAATTTTAGTTCTTATTCTAGTCCACTTGTCTCCTCTTACCTTCCTTCTTTTGCCCTCACACCCGACACAGCATCGTGTGGATTTGCTGTTCATCATGAGACTGGGATCCACATTCAAGATTTCCTGCTGCTTAACAGAAGGTTTTTTCTTGCCGCCATGATGGAGGGATCCATGATTGGCTATTTGGATTCATGTTGGGTGTTGGATGTATATATTTGTATATATATGTATATGTGTATTTTATATGTATATATGTATCTATGCATATATGTGTATCCACAAAATGAAGAGCTTTATGCTCTATTGTAAAGTGTCTTGAGATAACACTTGTTTTGAATTGGCGCTATACAAATAAAAGATTGATTGATTGATTGATTGATTGAAAGCCAATAAGTTTGAGATGATGTCACTCTCATTTCCGAGGTTACTGGAACGCAGCATTACGACAGTCGCCGCGCGTGCTCATGGGTTGCAGAGTCTTTATTTCGCAGATAATAGATTCTCCTCATAGCACCTTTAAAGAACACCTCCAGAATATGCCAGTTTCTCTCTCAGGCCAATGCAGAGACTTTTATTCATGCTTTTATCACTTGTAGAATTGACAATCGTAATGCTCTTCTTTCTGGTCTTCCAAAAAAGATCATTTTACAGCTACAGCTCCTGCAAAACTCAGCTCTACTGTTACACACCTGTCTAGGGGGAAGGTGCGTAACAAATTTAAAGGGAAAAAAGGGTTGGGAAGAAGAATCGCTTTTGGTCTCCAAATTTTACCACCAAAACAATTACCAAAATTTCCACAATTTATTTACAAATTGAAAAACAAGCCAAAGGCAAAAGGTATATACAAGAAACAAACCAAAAGGCTGAGATCTTAAAAAAAGAGTACAAAACCAAAAGGCAGCAAACGCTGGAACTCAGTTTGTTGGTAGTTTTGGGTAATTCCTTACTCTAACTAATACAAACAAAACAACTTAGCATTACCAATTACCGAGGCTACAAATTAACAAGAATTGTTTTGAAGCTGACAGTGGGCTGAGCTCCTGCTGTCAGAAGAGATGCCGACTTTCATCGCCTGGCTGAGGCGTTTTGAATCTGGAGCCATTGCTTCGGGGCAAATGGGAGGGCCGCTTCTCCCTCAGCCAATTCAGCTTCCTCAGCCAATCACGCTGGGCCACCTGAGGGCTGCTGCAAAGAGCACTCGGGGGACCAAACAAAGGTTTAGACCAGTAGTGGTTTGTCAAAAGAGGGCGTAACATAACTTGTCCTTGGATTAAAAAAGATAGTGCATAAAGCATGTATTTTTACGACACAGTAAAAGTCTGTCAACTGCATCTACCACCATTCAGTAACAGGGGTTTCAATTTTTTTTACGTAGTAACTATTTTGTGAATACATATTGTATGGCGGGGAGCTAATGATTGTCTATGTACGTAATTTTTCTTTTGCTTGTCACTTGACCTGAGGGGTCTTTGGGATTGGCCACTTCAGCTTTGCCTACAGGGCGCACTTCTCTGCACCCCGCAAACTCCCACTTTGACTAACAGCGAATTAGCGTTGTTTTAGTGTTTCTTTTCCTCATGTGACTGGACAGCAAGCACTGTCAATCATTTCAACATGTCACCTCAGCAGCGCTGGATTTACTCATGCACAACTACGGCGTGTGAGATGGGCTAACAGGAAGAAAGGAGGGACAAATTTCTGTTTAAATAGTGCATTGTTCAAAGTAGGTTGCATAGTGATTATGTTTTGCCTTTAGTTTTTTCTTTTCAATGTAGTATGGAGTAGTTCTTTGGTTTGTTTCCTCCAAAGCTGCGCCCTGCCCTTAAAATTTTCAGCACCAGTTACCACTGGTTTAGACACTGGTTAAGCTGGTCAGATGCACAGTGCTGTGTCTTCCTCGACAGCAGTAAATATTGAATGAGTTGACTCATAACTTCTGCACGAAAGTGGCAGCTAAGATAAAACTGGCGTAAATAAGGTCAGGTTCAAATGTGTGCTCTCACGGTTCAAAGAAGCACGAATGCAGGCAAATTCCAAGTTTGACAAGCAACGTTTATTAAAGTTACACTAGGTGAACAATAACAAACGGGAGTTGCTTTGTGTCGCGACGCCCCAAAACAACTGAAGCTCAAGTTGATGTATGCATGTTATATAGCCTCCCGGGGGGATTCCCCTGTCTTCCCGAAGGTTCCAGAAGGCTCCTCCCCATCTCCCTTCGATAGTCACATTCTTTTAGTTCTTCAATACAAAGGTGTAATTTCCCCTCTTGTAGGCCTATATACACTCCCATGGAGTCCAACCTTTATGTATTTTGGCCATAAAGTTAAAATGTGAGGTATTACAGTCATTGTTTTATGGTTTGCTCAAAATGGCTGAATTGATCCAAGATGGCTTCCTTTTCAGGCCCAAATATGGTCGTGCCTTCCTGTCCCTCTCTGGGTACAGACTGTGCTGTTATGGAGAGAGACTGTTCAGTACATTATGTACTTTCTTAAAATACGTCACTTTTGTTTAGTAATTGTAACTTTAAAGCATGGACTCCATTAGCCATGTATTTAGGCTCTATGGTGTGGGTGGTAATTTATTAATAGCATGTAAGACTACTGTGTTTAAACACATACATACAATTACCAAACTTATAACAAAAGTCAGTATATTATACAGTGCAATAATTCTAACTACCTTGTGAGATTATAAAGCATTATCAAATCAACCTACCGCAGCAGATTTAGTTTTGTTTCTAACTACTTTAAGATCCTGAAAAAGCCAAAACATTCTGTACTTAATTGTACTTTCAGTAAGAGCCTCTCAGTAACATTAAGTTATAATGCTAAATCTGTATATATGACTAAATATGCAAGAAAATATATGAACATTTTAAATGCAAATATAATAATGGCTGCTGTGTAACGACCAAACTAAAAGACTATAGTTCAACATAGAAGTAAAACTCTCCTTGATCAGTAAAAGCCCAACATTATGCAAAATCAGTACTTAATATGGCATTTGTTACATCTGCTGTATTAGTATAATACTTCATAACTCATTTCTTACTACTTCTAAACAGACAGATGTTGTTAAAAATGACTAAGTTACCATCATTCAACATCTCATCACTAGGAGTACATAAATAAAGAATTTATAATAAAACATGCATAAAAAACCCCATTGGCGATTATACTAGCAGTACATTTCATGACAATTTTACACTACAACAGCAACATCAGGAACTTTGTGACATTTTCTGCATCTCTTCTGACAGCAGCAGCTTAAAGGATAACTTCGGTTCCTGCAGCTTTTACATTGTTTATAGAATGAAGAACAACAATATACTCACCCAGAAGGCTTTCCTGATGCAAACGGTGCTTCGGGAGATATTTAGATCCAAAATCGAGCAGCGGACACCGATATAATGTAGCCTGTAGGGCATAGATCGCCGCTCCTAAAAACTGCATTAATCGTCCAAAAACTCATGTTTTTCACCAATATTCCATCATGATTCGCGCCGAATGGACGGCCATTGTAGCCTGTGTCTCTCCACACAGCGCTGTGTGGCTGTACTAACCTCTAAACAGACGAGTCTGTTTGCATGGCCTTTTGGCATGCGCAGTACTCTCTGGAGCGTTGAGATCGCTTCCTCAATTTCTATCAGCTCCTTATCTGTATAATCTGGCTCCAAACTGTAAGGACGTCCATCATATTCAAAGTCCTCCTCCACAACATCTTCATCTCATAGATATTCGTCCATTTTGCACAAAACTGGAAGAAGAAAGTCGATTTGTAGCTGCCCTGCATGAAAGAGCATGTAAACAAACTCGTTGGTTCAGCCACACAGCGCTGTGTGGAGAGACACAGGCTGCAATGGCCGTCCATTCGGCGCGAATCATGATGGAATATTGATGAAAAACATGAGTTTTTGGACGATTAATGCAGTTTTTAGGAGCGGCGATCTATGCCCTACAGGCTACATTATATCGGTGTCCGCTGCTCGATTTTGGATCTAAATATCTCCCGAAGCACCGTTTGCATCAGGAAAGCCTTCTGGGTGAGTATATTGTTGTTCTTCATTCTATAAACAATGTAAAAGCTGCAGGAACCGAAGTTATCCTTTAAGTCACTGTCAGCCTCCAAACACTGTACCGTACTGTCTTCTCCCGCTTATCCGTGGTCGGGTCGTGGGGGCAGCAGCCTTTTCTTGGTCACGACCCACAGCTCGTGACCGTACATGAGGATAGGGGTGAAGATCAACCGGTAAATCGAGAGCCTCGCCTTACAGCTCAGTTACCTTTCTCCCACGACAGACCGGTACAGTGCCTGCATCACTGGCGACGCCACACCAATCCGCCTATCAGTCTCTCGAACCACCCTTCCTATGCTCGTGAACAAGACCCTGAGGTACTTGAACTCCTCTACTTGGGGCAGGATCTCGTCCCCGACCCAGAGTGCGCTCTACCCTCTCCCTGGCTAGGACCATGAACTATGATTTGGAGGTGCTGATTCTCATCCCAGCCGCTTCACACTCAGCTGCAAACCGATCCTGTGAGAGCTGGAGGTCATCTGTTGTTATAAATTTTTATCATTTTAATCCTCTTGGCATCCTAGCAACTATTCATTTCAATTACAGTGGCATACTACTTAGTAGATGGACCTCTGCTGAGTGTTTATTTGCTAAGTGGTTAAATGAAAATTACTGTCATCATTTATGTATGTTTGTGTACATATATGCACATATGTGTGTGTGTATGTATGTGTATGTGTGTATGTGTATATGTATACATATGTGTGTATGTGTATTTATGTGTATGTACGTATATACATACATCCTTTGTCAATCTTTTGTCTTGATGTAAAACACTTTGAGCTGCAATTGACTTGTATGAATATATAAATAAACTTTGATTGATTGATTGCTCCTTCTGGATCAGAGGTTCAACAATCTGACAGACCCTCCTCTCCCCTGTAGTTAGGGCACACCCTTCGGTCCCCCTTCTTGGTCCATTGGGGGGTCCCATGTCTCTCCTTCGGGCTGGGCCCGGCCGGGCCCCATGGGCATAGGCCCAGCCACCAGGTGCTTGCCTGCGAGCCCAACCCCCAGGCCTGGCTCCAGGGGGAGGCCCTGGTGACCCACATCTGGGCAAGGGAAACCAGGATCCATATTTGTTCCTCATCATAGTGGTCCTTGAGCCACGCTTCGTCTGGCCCCTCTCCCAGGACCTGTTTGCCTTGGGTGACCCTACCAGGGGCATAAAGCCCCCGACTACATAGCTCCTGGAGTCATTGGGGCACGTAAACCCTCCCACCACGATCAGGTGGTGGCTCAATTCTTGTTAATTGGTAACCTCTGTAACTGGTAGAGCTTAGTTGTTTTGATTGCATTAGTTAGTTTGTTGGTAGTTTTGGGTAATTCCTTATTTTGAGCCAGCCTTTGCTACCTTTTGCTTTTGTACCCTTTTTGTTGACTTTTTAGTTTGTTTCTTGTATATACTTTTTGCTTGTTTTTCATTTGGAAATACATTGTGGAAATGTTGGTAATTGTTTTGATGGCATTTATGTTTGGAGACTGAAAGTGATTTTTCTTTCCTACCCTACTTCCCTTTAAATTTGTTTTAACCTTCCCCCTAGATGGTTGCGTAAAATAATTTACATTATCATGAAATACTGCCAGGGCCATAACATGCACATATGCTGACGAAGACCAGAAAAAGAGCCCACATCATCCAGATATTAAAGTCTCTGCATTGGCTTCCTGTATCTTTTAGAATTGATTTTAAGGTTCTTTTCTTAGTTTATAAATCAGATTTGCTTTTACCCTATGAACCCAGTAGAGCACTCAGGTCTTCATGTAGTGGTCTTTTAATCGTCCCTAACTAATACGTACAGTGAAGCCTCTTTTGATTGTTACGGGCTGCGTCTGTAGAACAGCCTACCTGAGGGCCAGAGGGCAGCAACTACCTTTCATATTTTAAAAAGCAAACTCACGACCTACCTTTTTAGTCTAGCTTTTAGCTGAATGTAGTTATTGCTATTTCTTATTATCTTTATATTTTTTGAATCCTCTAAATCTGTTTTATTTCCATATTTCAGTTTAGATTTATTATTTGGAATTTTATTCTCTTTTAACTGCTTTTCTTTTTACCATCCTACTTTTAACTGCTTCTATAACACATCTGGTTTGGTTATCTCATTTTTCCAAATAATTTATTTACATTTTATTACATTAATTTATTTATTTACCTTCCTTTCCCTATAGTATTTGTATCTAATTTCTTAGCATTTCCTCAGTTTTGTCTTTTGTTTCAGTTTTCTGTTTCTGTTTTCTGTTCTTTGTTTTGTTTGTGTTTGATTATTGTAGTGTATGTGTTGTATGTGAATTGTGAGGGTGGGTGGAATCTTTTATTTTCATTTGTATGCCCTTTTTGTACTTTTATGTCATTTACCGTTATTTTATTTTTTATGTGAAGCACTTTGTGCTACAGACTTTTGTACGAGAGTTCTATACAAATAAAGTTTGATTGATTAATTGATTGATAGAGGAATTACTCAGCACTACATTGGCTGCTAAAAGCGGTTTAAGTCCTACTTATCTGACTGATACTAGTTTGTTTACGAGAACAATAAGTCTTCTGTGTACACTAAACTTAGTTTCAGAGTTCCCAATGTTTTGTGTAAGGTCAAATTCTTTTATCCTTATTTATGCTTAACCTTAATTAATGTAATGAGGGTATACCCCATCAACTCCTGTAACACATACAGTATATGAGTATGGCCTTGACAAACAGTTATGGATTACCTGCTGCTGTGGACCTGCTTCAGTCCACAGCATCAATTAATATTTTTGAAATAGTTAAATCTCCTTCAATGGCAGAGCTTATTCTAAATAAATCTGTATTCAACAAAGACAACTATGATTAGGACAGTTTTCTGGTCTGCCCCCTTTCCCCATTTTCAACAGAAAAGACAGAATTTATCATAATTCAAATTTTTCAAATCAATTCAAACAAATTTACTTGCAATTCAGCTAGATGCTGCTGTATGTTCAAAATTAGTTTTTTCTACATTATAACCATTAAAGATGTTAGTAGAACAAGAACTCTGTCCATGGTTGTTCTTGATTATACCTCAATAAAGGTTACCTTTACATCCACATAAAACGGGGAAACCTCTTTAAAACGAGATGCTACATCTTGACGGGCTAACCTTTTATAAATGAATGAGAGACAACAATGATGATCACAATCACTTCTTTTCCTTTGCCAACACCCCCAACACAGCTTTAGTGTGCTTCAGCTCTAATTCAAGATTTCCCATTGCTAACTACTGTAGATTAGAGATTGTATAATGAAAGCAAGATCAGCAACTTGCACCTTCACACCTACCTGCTGCATACAGTCAAACAATGATGGCAGTGAACTTACAAGTTATTTTCTGCAAGTAGATCCAAAATGTTACTTAGGTCCAGAACTTACTTTCCTTAATGATATTCATGACTGACTACCAGACTACTTGCAAAAACAAATACTGAGGGAATTTTGAATAGTGGTACAGTATGGGATAGAATGATTTAGTTTCCTGTGGCAGGATTCACAACACAGACTACGGTGTCCTTTTATGCCGATCAGAATTTTTTTCAGGTCATTATAGAGAGCACAAGTTGGATGGATTTGTGTCACTTTGTGTTCACTTGGATTTAAGTTGGAAAAAGGTCAGATCTTTTGCAATGTGACCTTCTTCTGGGCAGCCAAATCTGCCTTGAATAAACTAAAGTTATGTGATTATCAAAAGAGTAAAAAGTGATCCAGTTTACCATCAGTATGTTTTGCCTGTTAAAGGCAATCTCCTGCCTCTCACCTCGCTGTTTATTTACAAGTTGTTAGTGTTTGAATTCACACTGCACTAACAGTTTTTAAACATTCGATAGCATCTAGCTGGAAGGGCTTCTACCTGTACCTCACACTCCAGCAACCTGCCTCTCATCAACAGTGTCTGTGTAAATACTGGCACATTCCAACTCACTGGCTGCATTTCAGCAAAGCCAAGGGATATAAGTTAGTAAAGAGCATTTAAAATTTCCAGCCCACAGTCCAAACCACCCCCTCTGCCCTGATTTATTGCAGATCCTGTATTTATCGATTGTCTTTGACCGTATACTTTTTCTCTTACTATTTCATTTAATGTAGGAGAAACATAATAGGCCTATTCCAGTATCCACAGAATTCACTGAGTTACGTGCTGATGCTTGCTGTGTGAATGTATGGCCGCTCATTAATTTCACATTGGTTTTTACAAACAAGACAATAAATTAAAAACAGTGCTTTAAGAAAAGAGGCATTACAGAAGCATACTGTTCATTGACCAAACACATTTGAACCCTACTGTTGCCCTAGCAATCTGTTTCATGTGAACATGAATTTCAGTTATAGCAAAGTTCTAAGTTAATTTAAGCTACTTCAAAGGACATTTTGTTAGGGAATTATCCTATTAATGTTGGACCTAAAAGCTTCAAGGAGGATGCAGGTAAAAGCTGACAGTGATTTTATTGTGAAACAATCCAAGGTAAGGTGAAAACAGTGACCACCCAGTGGCT
This sequence comes from Scarus forsteni, assembly GCA_036419115.1. Lineage (NCBI taxonomy): Eukaryota > Metazoa > Chordata > Actinopteri > Labriformes > Labridae > Scarus > Scarus forsteni. Next base: position 44,004,242 of record JAZDUH010000098.1, read on the forward strand.
ATGGTGAGTATGTACAGGTGACAGCGGTGGTGAGGGCTCGTGGAGATCACACAAAAGGAGTGGAATCCAAAAGAGTCCATGAGCCGGTTATATAGGAAGTGGTGATAAGGTGAAACAGGAAGCAGGTGTGGGGCTGCCACAGAGAGGCTCGCCCACTCTCCTACCAGAGCAAGAGGGCAGTGAGGGTGGGGGGAGATGAGGAGAGAGAGGGAAGAATCTTCTCACATTTCTGATCATTACTCATTCCTAATTTTCATATTATCAGCTTGACCTGCACGATTGAAGAGATGCTGTGAATGGTGCTTTTTAGTGTTACTTCTTCTCAGTAATGTTTATTTTCATTTTTATTACTGTCTTGCAGAACCACACACACACACATCTAAGTAAAGCACACTGAACTTTCAAGGCTCTCCAGCTTTTTTATTAAGCATGAGTCTTGGGGTGAAAACGTTTTTGCATCCTGTCCAATTAACACTCTGCAATTATAGAGAGCAGCTAGTTTGTAATCATTGATAGTCCATAACAATATCTCCATTTGCAAACTATAGTAAAATTTTATATAAAAATTAATTTATGCAAGCAAAACCTCATTCTCCATTAAACCTTCAAGATAACAAAAAATATCCTAATCAGCCCATCAGAAAATATCATTGTTATGTTGCAGTCAACATACAAACAATTTTAACATAGCCTAATAATCACATTACACTTGGCTGGATTTGCTCTTTTCTTTGGACTGTTTATTTCCACACACTGAACCTGCAGGTTACAATAGCATGAGCCATCTGCTGGCCATCACAATGCAGTGCAGCATCAGTTCAATATATAACACAATACATATATATATCTATATATATATATATATATAGATAGATAGATAGATAGATAGATAGATAGATTGATAGATATATAGATATATATGTATATATAGATACATAGATAGATAGATAGATAGATAGATAGATAGATAGATATATGTGTATATATATATCTATATCTATATATATATCTATATATATATGTATATATGTATATATACATATATATGTGTGTGTGTGTATATATATATATATATATATATATATATATATATATATATATATATATATATATATATACATATTATATATATATATACATATATATATATATATATATATATATATATACACACACATAGATAGATAGATAGATAGATAGATAGATAGATAGATAGATAGATAGATATAGTAGATGTTGCAGCCACAGTCATGCCCCCTCTTCTCTGGCTAACCTGTCTGTCAGTGCTGTGTGTGTGTGTGTAAGAGTGAGTCAGAGCAGGATCAAAGATTTGTCAGGCAATTAGAAGCAGCTGTGGAGGGTGCGGCAACCAATCGCCTTGCAAGAGGACAGCTGTCCATCACTATAAGAAGCCCAGGAGCCTGATGATGAGAAGCTTCTAAACAGAGCCTGCAGCTTCAGACAATCTTTGTTAGAATGAGAGTTCCCCTCCCCTTAAAATACAAACCTATAATATAACGGTTTGTAGCAAACCAAATCTGACATAATTTGCAATTAAACACAATGAATAAATCAAACTCTGGACAGAGCATTTGCAACTACATTTTTAGAACTTGTTTTAGGTCTAATGATCAGGTTGTAGTCCTGGACCATCAGTGCCCAGCGTGTGAGCCTCTGATTGTAATTATATATGGAGGAGAGGAACACAAGTGATCAGTGAACACCTCCACTGGCAGAGGACTAGACCCCACATAGACCACATAGAAGTGCTGCAGAGTCAACAACAAAGCAAGGTTTTCCTTTCTAATGGTGGAGTACTTCACCTGGTGTCTGTTAAATTTACGGGAAAAATAGGACACTGGTTGATCAACTCCATCTCCATCCTCCTGCAACAGGACAGCCCCGGCCCCCACAGCAGAGGCATCCACCTCTAGTTTAAAGGCGCAGGAAAAGTCTGGCACAGCAAGGGCAGGCACATGGATGAGAAAGGACTTTGTGCTCTCAAAAGCATGCTGACATGCAGGAGTCCAGGTAAACTCCACTTTTGGACTCATCAAGGAGGTAAGAGGCTGAGCCACAGTGGAGAAGTTTCAGCAGAAATTTTGGTAATAGCCGGCCATGCCTAGAAATCTGCAAAGCGCCTGCCTGGCAGTTGGAACAGGAAACTCCATAATAGCAGAGACCTTCGGGGGTCAGGGGTCTGACCATGCCCAACCCACCTGTCGCTCCAAATAGGTAACTGTGGTCTTTTCAAACTCACACTTGGCCAAATTTAACGTCAGAGACACCTGCTCTAGCCTCTGAATATGCTGCTCACAGGTGACTGTGTACACTACCAGATCTTCCAAATAAGCACAGCAGTTGGACAAACCAGACAGGACTGTGTCAATAAGCCTCTGAAACGTGGAAGCTGCATTGCACATCCCAAAAGCCATTACTGTGTACTGGAGGAAGCAGTCTGGCTTAACAAAGGCGGAGATCTCAGATGCACGCTCTGTGAGTGGGACTTGCCAGTAACCTTTTCACAGATATAGTTTGCTGACATATTTAGCAGTGCCCAGAGTGTCGATATAATCTTCCATACAAGGAAGCGGGTACTAATCAGGCACTGTTACTAAACTTACTTTCCAAAATTCAGCATTAAATCTAGGAGAACCATCTGATTTGGCCTCCAACAAACAGGGGGAACTCCACGAGCAGGAGCTTGGCACAGCTGAGCCATTTTCAAGGACATACTCAGTTTCTTTTTTCATTCGCGCCCTTTTTACCGGATTTAAATGGTACGAATGCTTTTTAATAGGCTTGGCCCCTTTAATGTCAATATCATGCTGCAAGACAGTAGTGTGGGTGAGAACATCACCAAAAAAACGAAGAAAACTATTTACCAGCACAATGTCACCTTGCTGCGCGCATTTAAGATGACCTAGCTGGGAAGGTAGCGTTTTTATCATCTGTGAGTTTGCCAACCTGGCAGTTTGGTGTGAGGAGTGCTGACCTTTAAATCATCCGTATCCTCACATGCGTCAGACGGCTCAGCGGTCTTAACCAGTGCACTGACTGCAACAATGGCATCGGGCTTCAGCAAAACAGCAGGTGGAGCCTTAGCGGACTGAGTCTCACTGACAAAATATTGCTTCAACATATTAATGTCGCACATGTGTGTTTCTCTGGTGTGACTATGACATAATCTGTGTCTCTCAGACAGTCACGGATCTCGTATGGTACAGAAAATTTGGCAGAGAGGGCTGAACCAGGATTGCCAAAACCCTGTCACCAACATGGATATGGCGGAGAACGCCGGAGAACGCCAGAGTGGTCAAAACGGCGCTTCATGACTGATTGAGAGGATTTAAGCCACTCCCTGGCGCACTCTAAAAAGTAATTCAGAGTATCTGTTGACACCACTTGATTTAATACATAAATGCAATTTAAAAAATATAATTAATTGGTTCAGATAAACTTTCTAAGTTGCTAACTTTATTTTTTAAGTTGTGATCAAATAATAATGTTGGTAATTACATAAACTTAATTTAACATGTCATATACACTCAGATTTCATAACTGGTAAGCTTAAAACAAAATTCAAGTTGCCATAACTCAATAAACTTAGCTTGATAACTCAATTGTTATCAACATTGACTTTTCCATTTTAAGTTAAATCGCCTACCCAAACAACAGAATAAGACAGTGCAGGAGGCTGAAGCAAGATTTCATGGTGAGTAAAATGTTTTTCTAATTGTTCTACTAAAGTAATGGGTTTAAATTTGTTACAAGGGACTTTCATTGAGATAATTAAAATTTAGCATGTGTGACTGCTAGCTAGCTTATAGCACTGTTACCACATGTTAGTTTTATTCTTCTCCTGAGCTAGTTTAGCCATGTAACTGCTACCTACAGCACTGTATATGAATATATATATATATATATATATATATATACATATATATATATATATATATATATATATATTTATGTATATATACATAAAGGGAAGATGAATAAATGTTTTAACTGATTCTCTTATTTTATTCAACATAACATGGTCGAGATACAAATAAAGAATCAGGATGTACTTTACAGACAAATTTAAGGTCAATTGTAAACCATGAAAGACATTAATTCCCTTTTCTTTCCCTTTAATAGGACAACGAAGAGTTCGTGACCAGTCTTGAAAGTCGCCTGATGAAAATCGCCATTGTTGGAGACAGGTCGAAATGCTTGTTTTTGCAATGCTCAAGTTCAAAATAAAACTAAGCAGTTGCACAAAAGTAGTGGTTGAACTGTCTTTCTTCAAAGCACAAAAAAATACAATAAAGAAAAAATGAAGAAAAAGTATAAATAGTTTTTTAAATTACGGCTACTTAAAAAGTTGTGTGCATTGTTATTTAACGAGACAAAAAATAAATTCCTTTAAATAATATGGTAAACTCAGTTGACATAACATATTTTTTTGAGTCACTAACTTAAAAACTTGTCCTTTATTCAGTAAGCAGTACTTAAAATAAGCTTTGACTAAAGAGGAAAAGCCAATTCGTCCAATGTAATGTTGTTAATTGGTTCAACGCAATTTCAAATTAAGTTGTCATAACTAAGAAAGACTAATGGAAACTGTTGCGTTGATTTTTTTTGTTGAGGCTAAACATTTATTTTTAGAGTGCAAGAGAATTTGCATAATGCAAACGCTCACGGAAATTACTGACAAAATCTAACACGTTCTCTTTACATGAAGACTCAGACGAGAGAAACTGCTCTAGTAGAGACTTTAATGTGCTGCGGGGCGAGTGGCCAAAAACAAGCTCTGCTGGACTAAACCCCAGGGATTCTTGGACAGCTTCCCGAGCCACAAACAACATGAATGGATCACCCTCGTCCCAATGCTTACCTGGCTCTAAACAATACTTTCTGAGCATGGCTTTTAATGTTTGGTGCCAGTGCTCTAGTGTGCCCTGAGACTCAGGATAAAAGGTGCTAGAGACAGCATGTTTCACCCCTAGAGTTTTGAGGATCTGCTTAAACAGTTTGGATTGAAAATTGGTGCCTCGGTCAATTTGAATAACTCGAGGAAGTCTGAATGTGGAGAAAAACTTTGTTAAAGCTTTTACCACCGAACTGGATGTGATCTTACACAGGGTAGCGGATGGCTGCGCACATAATGGTATGTAGATATTGGTGACCATTTTTTGTTTGTGGTAGTGGACCCACACAGTCCATTTTTATGCACTCAAAGGCCTCTCTTATTGCAGGCATGTGATGGAGTGGAGCTGATGGGATGGTTAGATTAGGTTTCCCTTATATTTGGCAGACATGGCAACATTTGCAAAATGAGGCTACATCAGATTTTAGACCCAGCCAACAGAATTGTTTGAGGATCAACTGGCAGATTTTATTTACACCCAGATGTCCAGACCATTTATTCTCATGAGCAATCAACATAACATATTGACGATAAAGTGTGGGAACAACAATTTGGTAAACAGTACCCCAATCAAAGTCATTCAGAGAAGGAGGCAACCATTTGCACACCAGGATTTTATTTTCAACCAGATAGGCAACTTTTTCACCACTTCCTATGTCGGAACTCACCACACTCGCGAAGCAGCTCTTCAGTGTGGGATCCGCCCTCTGCGCAGCGCTGAGGTGCCTGCCACTCACCGGCAGAGTCCGCCCATCCGGAGGTGGCGAGTCTGAGCTCACTGAGCGCACCCACTCAGCAGCCCCGACAGTCGTAGGCGCGTCAACTCCCTCCGGCTCACAATCCACCTCGTTCCCCTCCAAAACAGCTGACACAAGAAAACTATCAGCAAGTGAAATGTCCTCATTTTTTGGTGCTTGAGCACGAGTGACTGCACACACAGGAAAAAATTTTGAGTCCGAATCACATACATTATCCTGGTCTGTCCGCTGAGGGAAATCACAAACCTCCAGCGCAGGAGTCACTTTTCCACCATCCAAGTCATTACCCATGAGCAGAACTACACCGTCAATGGGCAAAGTAGGGCAGTAGGGCAATTGGAAAATAGCCATTGATTAAATCAGATATAATGTGTATGCAGTGCACAGGCCTCGGGATATAATCCATTTCAATGCCTTGGAGCACAACACCATAACCACAGGAGGATCAGAAAAAGGCAACGCACTGGCCAGAATGACAGACTGAGAGCCACCTGTGTCCCTCAGAATGCGTACTGGGTGCTGATCATCAGACTTACCTGACAAAGACACGAAACTATCAAAAATAAATAGCTCAAAACACTGATCAGGTTTACCTGAGCAAACAGGAACAGAACTTGGAGAGGTGTCGCATTTAATAAAGCCGACACCTGTTGGCTGAGAGCCATTACCATTACTTTCTTTTCTTTTAAGTATAGGTCAAGCAGAGATGAGATGTCCAGGTTTGTGACAATAAAAGCACTCCCTTTCATCCTTTTTGTTGCTGTGTGCTTTGCTGTGTGCTTTGCTGTGTGTTTTGCGCAGCAGGAGCACAGGGCTTGTCAACAGAGCCTGACTGAAACACTGACCTACACGTAAGTGCGTACTCATCGGCCAACACAGCTGCATGATTTAAGGGAGGATACTTTCTGTTCATTTAGGTACACAACAATTTTCTCTGGCAAACATTTCTTAAATTCTTCCAACAGAATTAACTCTTTGAGTTTGTCAAAACTGTCAGCTTTGGATGCCGCACACCATTTCTCAAAAAGGGTTCACTTTTCCCCAGCGAATTCCACATAAGTTTGAGTAGGGGCCTTTTTGTGATGTCTGAATTTTTGCCGATAGGCCTCAGGGACTAATTCATATGCCCTGTCATAATTTAGGCTGTCCTCTAAGGACAGAGTGACAACAGCCTCCTGAGCTTTCCCACACAGTCTGCACTGAAACAGGAGTGGCCACATCTCCACAGGCCACTGGAGAGCAGAGGCAATGCGCTCACAAGTGGCAAAATAACAATCAACCTCTGTCTCACGGAAAGGAGGCACTAAATTAATGTGCTTACCTACTTCGAAATTTTCAAAAGACGAGGAGGTGGAAGGGGTGTACCTCTCCGTAACCACAGTTGCACTCGGTGCAGGAGCTTCGCGCTGTTGGGATTCCAGCTGATGCAAATGGACTGCTATGTCAGCCTCAATCTCCAGCCTCCTGATTTCAAGCTAGAACTGCAGCTGCACGCCTGCCGGCTCTCGGCTTTTTCCTGAGCCTCCATTTTAATACGAGCAAGTTTTACCCTCAGCCTGGCATCCTCTGTAGAGCCAGAGCTCACTGAGGACAGTGGATCATAGCGAGGGAGTGTGAATGGGGTTTTTGCCGGCACATTCTCCTCACCAGGTTGCCATAGCTGGGCGGCCTCCTCCGTGGGTGACACTCCCACAGCACCGTGGCCATCCGCCCCTTCAGGTTCAAGTGCAGCCTCTTTGGTTTGCATCGGTGACACAATTACATCTAATTTAACCAACTTACCTGTAACTAGTGTTTTTAATTCTGTCTTGAGAATTGTTATTACAAATTTTATATCATAATAAACAGCAATATGAACTAAGTTGTCTTTCTGGCAACAATCAAGTTGATCGAGGATCCGCCAGAAAATTGTCTTAATCAAAAGACGACATTATGCTATTTATCTTAACAGCCAATCGCACAAAAATATACTTACGACCTTACCTTATTTTAAATAACTTTTTGAATCCGGAAATCCTTTAACGGATATATCCTGGATGAGCCCCCAATTATGTTACAACTCCAGCTCGATGGGGAAAAGGGAAGTGACATAAGATAACCAGAGGTTTTGTTGAGAAGCTCCTCATCATCAGGCTCCTGGGGCTTCTTGTAGTGATGGACGGCCGTCCTCTTGCAGGGCGATTGGTTGCCACACCCTCCACAGCTGCTCCCAATCACCTTAAGATCTTTGATCCTGCTCTGCCTCATTCTTACACACACACACAGCACTGACAGACAGGTTAGTGAGAGAGAAGGGGGCATGGCAGTGCTGTAACAATATATAAGTAGATAGATGGATATACAGATAGATACATATATACATACATACTTGGCAAAAACTGTTGGTACCCCGTTAAAGAAAGAGCATCACACATGGTCACTGAAATAACTTGAAACTGACAAAAAAAATTATTAAAAAAATACTGAAAAATTAACTAATGAGAATCAGACATTCAACAGAATTATTTTCAAAAACAAAACAATGAAACTGGCCTGGAAAAAAATTATGGTACCCTAAACCTAATGTTTTGTTATACAACCTTTTGAGGCAAACACTGCAACCAGGAATTTCTGTAACTCTCAATGAGATTTCTGCACCTGTCCACATGTATTTTGACAGATGGTGGGATCTGATGCTGATGTACCTTGACCTTGGAGTTCACCTCTAACCTGTTAAGAAGTTTGTCTGGGCTCTTTGGTTACCATTCGTATTATCCATCTCTTCAAATTGTCATTAATTTCCCTACTGCAGCCATGTCCAGGGAGGTTGGCTTCAGTCCCATAGACCTTAAACTTCTGAATAATATGTGCAACTTTTGTCACAGGTACATCAAGCTGCTTGGGGATGGTCTTATAGCCTTTCCCTTTAACATGCTTGTCTTTAATGTTCTTTCTAATCTCCTGAGACAGCTCTCTCCCTAGCTTTCTGTGGTCCATGTTCAGTATGGTACACTCCAAGCAGCACAGTGACTACTTGAAAAGTAGTCACTGCCTTTAAATAGGCAGAGTGACTGATTAAAAGCTTGGAGACACCTGTGATGGTAATTAAAGGACACAGCTTAGTTTAACATGTTCCAATGGTCAAATCATATTCAGTCTTTTCAAGGAGTACCATCATTTTTGTCCAGGCCAAGCTCTCCCTGTGCCAAAACTGTTAAAGATCAAAAAAGGATTGCACCGTAAGCACAAGCTCCCCCAGTGCCAAAACCGTGATGGATCAAAAAACGATTGCACCATAAGCAATTCAAGACTCTGATGAAACAGTGATCTTTTTTATGCCTGTACTCTTTAAAATGATGACACACAACCGCAAGTTAAAATCAGGCTTCAAAGATGATCAATGAGTTCTCTGAAGCTGAATTTTACCAGCAGTTTGCAACATACAGTACCTGTCGCTCTGAAGCGTTTGTTTTTAAAGCTCTTCATGGTCTCGCCCCAGTGTACTTAACTGAGCTTTTAACTGTTCGGGAACCTGGTAGAGTGCTAAGGTCGTCAAACCAACTTTTGATGGAAGTGCCCAGGTCAAAATACAAACACTGGGGTGATCAAGCCTTTTCCATCGCTGCTCCCAGGCTTTGGAATAAGCTCCCTGTTGAAATGCGTCTCATTTCTGACCTGGGCCTTTTCAAATCTAGACTGAAGACATATTTATTTAGGATGGCTTTTAATACCCAGTATGGTGACAATTTTACTTTTACTCTGTTTTACTTTATTTTATTGTATTTTATTGCTCTTATTGCTTTTATTCTTTTCATTGTTTTCATTGCTCTTATTGCTTCTATTTATTTTTAATTGTTTTATTTATTGATTTTTTTCCACCTATTGTAAAGCACTTTGGTTCACTGAAAGGGTTGTTGTAAAGGGCTGTATAGATAAAGAACATTTACATTTACATTTATCATTGTGGGTTTTTCTTTCTTAAGCAAGAAAGGGACCAAGACCTTTTCCATATATATATATGTGTGTGTGTATATATATATATATATATATATATATATATATATATATATATATGTATATATATATATATATATGGACAGAGATATTTTTTTATTTTTCAAAAACAACTTTATTTACAATAGTACACAACAATTAAACAAACTTTTGCATAGCATAATAAAAATCATTCCTTCTTTCTAGATGCTAAAAACGAACTTAAGGTGAGTGTCTCATCTTCTACAGAGCAGATCACTGCTCCATAGCACCATATTTCAACAAAATCTGTGAGATTTGCCATAGCCTTGAAAAACTTCAAATCCACCCAGACTCTGGCTCTCACCAAGGATAGGAGGAGGTCAGTCACTCCTTTCATTGCTTGTTCTCTAGCTGTTTTTCCCTGCTGAGATAAATTGCCAGTTTTGCCTGTCCTGATAAAAGTTTAAAAGTTTCCATTTGGTTGCGTTTGCTTTTTTGTACCCTGCTCCAAAGAGAAATGCTGTGTTAACCATGTTTCATTAAAACCTATAAAAACCCTCTTTAAAACCTCAAATATATGGCTAAGCCTGGCACATTCAGAAAAGCAGTGAGAGTTTGTTTCCACAGACCCACAGAAAAAACATTCATTTGACACAGAAGGATTAAAACGAGAGACAAAAGAGTTCACAGCTATTGCTCCATTTAGAATCCTCCACTGCAAATCACCAGCTCTCTTGTTCAGAGGGCTTTTATAAAAAAAAACCTCCACACTGGTTTGATATGGTCAGCCAAACCTAACCAATGTCTCCACTAGTGTCTACTCTGTTTTTCAGTACATTCTCATTTAAGGTTTGAACACATACACGGACACATTCCTTTCCTCTAATGTTATACAAGTTCAAACATTTGTCACCAGTCCCTTCTGAATATACTTTACTTGAAACACAAGATCTTATTTTAAGGCCTATTTCAGGAAATGGATCACTGTCCACGGGCACCTCCTTCCTGCCACAGTAGTCCTGCAGCATCTCTTTCTCCTCCCCCGTCAGTCTGAGACGCAACAGTCTGAGTGCTCTGTCTACAAAACGTGCTGACTGGAGACCAAGAGCAGAGGTTGCTGCTGCCGTATTGTCCAGTTCAGGTCCAGCTATGTCCACCATTTGTCTCAGTGTAATGTTGCCAGTAGAGCTGAGAGCATGCGTGAGGCCCATTAAGGATGTGTCCTGAACATCCAGGCGAGTCCCGTAGATCAGAGGCCCCTCCAGCAGCCAGTGCAGGGACAGTGTGGGCTCCAGCCTTTTCCATAAGAAAAAGTTCCAAGTTTTAAAAAGGTTCTGATAAAAAGCAGACAAGTTATACAGATTCAAACAGTCACTATTCATTGAAAACAGTGGGGAATCGAATTTTAATCCATTCACTGTTTTGAAAATCCTGCTGGACACTGGTCTCCAGACCACATCAGCTGGTCCAGTGAGGAACTTCCTCAGAAACTGGATTCTGAAGGCGGCCACTTGGCCCTGCCCTCCTTCCTCTTTAGGTAGAAATAGTACAGCTTGTGAAACCCAGTGCAACTTGTCCCAGAAAAAGTCCAACATCACTGTAATTTTTTGAGAAGTCCAGCAGGGGGCTCCATGGATGCCATCTTGTGCCAGAGTCCACAGGATACCAAGTTGTTCATGATGAGCACTCTCCCTCTGTATGACTTTTGAGGCAACAGCCACCTCCATTTCTACAGCTTCCCCTTCACTTTCTCCACCACTCCCTCCCAGTTCTTTTCTAAAGTGAGCTCATCTCCTGAAGAAGCACCAAGATACTTAAAACCATTTCTTCCCCATGTTAGTCCTGCTGGTAGGTTGAGCAGCAAACTTGATTTAAACCTAACTGCCAACCCTTCACTCTTCCCCGAGGTTACTTTTGCAGATGATACTTTCCCAAAATCCTTGACAATGCTTTCTAATAAATACACTTCTCTCTGATTTTTGACCATGACAATGACATCATCTGCATAGGCTGACACAGTAAACCGCTTAGAACAGTGAGGTAAAATTAAACCTTCAATGGAAGAGCGCATTCTACACAGCATAGGTTCAATGGAGATAGAATACAACATCCCTGAAAGAGCACAGCCTTGTCTTATTCCTCTTTTAATTTTAAAAGGTGCACTTGATCCTCCATTGATTTTCAGTACACTCTCAATATCCTGATACAAAACCTTGATCATAGCAATAAAGCTAGGGCTGAGACCAGAACTCTCCAGAACTTTCCAGAGGTAGAGATGCTCAACCCGGTCAAATGCTTTTTCGTGATCTAATGAAATGAGACCAAGATCTATGCCCAGTGGACTAGAGATGTCCACAACATCACGAATTAAAGACACATTGTTATGAATAGACCTGCCAGGCACACAGTAGCTTTAGTCCTGATGGATGATCTGGAGCTTTGGAGAAAATGTTGTAGTCACAACAGAGCAGAGAAACAGGATGCCAGTTCTTTATCTCTTGAAGATCACCTTGCTTTGGAAGGAGAGTGATTACTGCTCTCCTGCAGCTGAGGGGTAATGACCCTTTAGCCAGACTTTCATTTAAAACAGCAAGCAGGTCCTCTCCCAGTACATCCCAAAAAGTCTTAAAAACTCACCAGGGAGTCCATCAAGCCCAGGAGCTTTTCCTCCGTCCATACTCTGTAGAGCTGTGAACAGCTCCTGTAGCTGTAGAGGTTGTCTGATCAGCTGATTGGAGTCATCAGAGACATGAGGTAAACAGTCACAAAAAGAGTTAAACAGCTGTTCATTGTCAGTGTACTCGCTGTTGTAGAGCCCTGAATAAAAACCCACAGCATATCTTCTTATATCTGCAGTGTCCTTCAGCTCCTGTCCTGCTGCTGTTCGCAGACCATGCATACACTTGCTATGTCCATTCTTTTTTTCCAGTCCAAAGAAAAACTTTGAAATCTGGATCTGACGAGGGCTCCTTGGGCTCTGATGCCCAGCAGTTCTGTCAGAGCTTTCTTCTTAGCTTTGAGGACTTAAATATGTCCTTGATTTCCTGTAGAGTCTATCAGAGACTAAAGCTCCACAATATCAATCTCTAGAGCTTTTACACATCTGGTAATGTCCCGTGTGACATTCAGAGTGTACTAGTGGCAGAATGCCTTAATTTCTGCCTTCCCACATTCCCACCACTACCTTAAGCACTTAAAGTCAGGATATGTCATTCTAAAAGTCCTCCAAAAAAACTAAAACTCTCCAAAAAATGTTTTATCAAGAAGTAGTGAAGTGTTAAAATGCCAAAAAGCACTCTGGTGTTTAAAAGAGCTTATAGAGACGTGACACAATACAAGTGATTGATCAGTGAAACCAGCAAGCACAATAAAACATTTTTTAAAAATGTTCATCTGATGTTTGAAACCATAAAAATGATCTAACGTAGCCAGAGAAATACAACCATCTCTGGTATGAGACCATGTGTACTGTCTGCTATCTTTGCAAAGTGACCTCCATACATCAGACAGGTCATGAGTTTCAATAAGGTCCTTTAAATGGTGTTTAGAAGCAGGATGAGGTTCAGTGTGATTCCTATCAACAGAGTCATCTACAGTGCAGTTAAAATCCCCCCCTAGCAGCACAAAGGCCTGTGGAGTGACACTGTTTAAAAGGCTGTTGGAATTTACACATTTATCAAGAAGAGCTCATATTGTTCAAAAAGGGCCTTGACCAGCAGCAGTCTGCCCCGTATAACCTCTGTCACAGTGGAGGAGACTGGTGCACACTTCTGCGAGCTGTTACTATGGCTCAGGATAATTTGACCCCCCCACTCTCTCTGCCAAAAGCTACAATTTTTAGTTTTCATCATCACCATCATCGCTGTCAGCACCAATAGTGTTACACAGTTCCTGTCTCAGTTTGGACACAAACTTTCTCAGTCTATAAGTTTCCTGGTCAGAAAAAGAGCCTTGTCCTTGGTCTCGAATGACCTCTCGTGCTGACTCAAGAAAAAGTCTTTTTTCAGGGAAGTAATTTTCTATTTTTACACCCCACAAGTTTTTGGTTTTCTGCAGAAACAGTTTAATATTTTCTGCACTTTAATCTCTTTTGTTTTTCTGTCTTTGAGGGAATCTACAATCTTACATTTCACAGTCAGTGAGGTCCTCCTCAGCACTTATCTCTGATCCCAGATCAGATTCTTTGGATTTTTTTGCTATTTTTCCTTTGACTTCCTGAGTTGTTCTTTTCTGTTCATCTGGTAAGACATCTTACCTATTCTTTAACTTCCTCTTTGAACAAGAAAACCTCAGAGAAGAATCCTCTTCCTCAATCGCCGCCTCAGCAGGTTCAAAGAAACCTCTCACTTCAACCACAACCTGCCCCCCACCACTTTGTGTCTCCTCAGGACCTGTCTGCACATTACCCCCACCTTTCTGCTTCTCTTCACCTGACTGTCTTTCATCTCCTCCACGCTGTCTGATCACCTGTCTGTATTCCATCTCCTCCACCCTGTGTCTGTTCACCTGTCTGTCTTTCATCTCCTCCACCCTGTCTGATCACCTGTCTGTCTTTCACCCCCTCCACCCTGTCTGATCATCTGTCTGCCTTTCATCTCCTTCAACCTGAGTCTGATCACCTGTCTGTCTATCATCTCCTCCACCCTGTGTCTGTTCACCTGTCTGTCTTTCATCTCCTCCACCCTGTGTCTGTTCACCTGTCTGTCTTTCATCTCCTCCACACTGTGTCTGATCACCTGTCTGTCTTTCATCTCCTCCACCCTGTGTCTGATCAACTGTCGGTCTGTTATCTCCGTCACCCTGTGTCTGATCACCTGTCTGGCTTTCATCTCCTCCACCCTGTCTTTTCACCTGACTGTCTTTCATCTCCTCAACCCCGTGTCTGTTCACCTGTCTGTCTTTCATCTCGTCCACGCTGTCTGATCACCTGTCTGTATTCCATCTCCTCCACCCTGTCTGATCACCTGTCTTTCATCTCCTCCACCCTGTCTGATCACCAGTCTGTCTTGCATCTCCTCTACCCTGTCTGTTCACCTGACTGTCTTTCATCTCCTCCATCCTGTGTCTGATCACCTGTCTGTCTTTCATCTCCTCTACCCTGTGTCTGTTCACCTGTCTGTCTTTCATCTCCTCCACCCTGTGTCTGTTCACCTGTCTGTCTATCATCTCCTCCACTGCGTGTCTGTTCACCTGTCTGTCTTTCATCTCCTCCAACCTGTGTCTGTTCAGCTATCTGTCTTTCATGTCCTCCACCCTGTCTGATCACCTGTCAGTCTTACATCTCCTCCACCCTGTCTGATCACCTGTCTGTCTTTCATCTCCTCCACCCTGTGTCTGATCACCTGTCTCATCTTTCATCTCCTCCACCCTGTGTCTTTCCATATGTCTGTCTTTCATCTCCTCCACCCTGTGTCTGATCCCCTTTCTGTCTTTCATCTCCTCCACCCTGTGTCTGATCACCTGTCTTGTCTTTAATCTCCTCCACCCTGTGTCTGTTCACCTGTCTCTCTTTCATCTCCTCCACCCTGTGTCTGTTCACCTGTCAGTCTTTCATCTCCTCCATCCTGTGTCTGTTCACCTGACTGTCTTTCATCTCCTCCACCCTGTTTTTTTAACCTTTCTGTTTTTCATCTCCTCCACCCTGTCTGATCACCTGTCTGTCTTAAATCTCCTCCACCCTGTCTGATCACCTGTCTGTCTTTCATCTCCTCCACGCTGTAGGTTCGTCTGTATTCCATCTCCTCCACCCTGTCTGATCACCTGTCTGTCTTTCATCTCCTCCAACCTGCGTCTGATCACCTGTCTTGTCTTTCATCTCCTCCATCCTGTGTCTGTTCACATGTCTGTCTTTCAACTCCTCCAACCTGTGTCTAATCACCTGTCTGTCTGTCCACCCTGTGTCTGATCACCTGTCTGTCTTTCATCTCCTTCACCTTGTGTCTGTTCACATG
Organism: Scarus forsteni; assembly: GCA_036419115.1. Classification (NCBI taxonomy): domain Eukaryota; kingdom Metazoa; phylum Chordata; class Actinopteri; order Labriformes; family Labridae; genus Scarus; species Scarus forsteni. The sequence goes on from JAZDUH010000098.1 coordinate 44,019,820, forward strand.
TCTGTCTTTCATCTCCTCCACCCTGTGTCTGATCACCTGTCTTGTCTTTTATCTCCTCAAGCCTGTCTGATCACCTTTCTGTCTATCATCTCCTCCACCCTGTGTCTGATCACCTGACTCTCATTTATCTCCTCCACCCTGTGTCTGTTCACATGTCTGTCTTTCATCTCCTCCACCCTGTGTCTGTTCACCTGTCTGTCTTTCATCTCCTCCACCCTGTCTGATCACCTGTCTGTCTTTCATCTCCTCCACCCTGTCTGATCCCCTGTCTGTCTTTCATATCCTCCACCCTGTCTGTTCACCTGTCTGTCTATCATCTCCTCCACCCTGTGTCCGTTCACCTGTCTGTCTTTCATCTCCTCCACCCTGTCTGATCACCTGTCTGTCTTGCATCTTCTCCATCCTGTGTCTGATCACTGGTCTGTCTATCATCTCCTCCACCCTGTGTCTGATCACCTGTCTGTCTTTCATCTCCTCCATCCTGTGTCTGATCACTGGTCTGTCTATCATCTCCTCCACCCTGTGTCTGTTCACCCGTCTGTCTTTCATCTCCTCCACCCTGTCTGATCACCTGTCTGTCTTTCATCTCCTCCACCATGTGTCTGATCACCTGTCTGTCTTTCATCTCCTCCAACCTGTGTCTGATCACCTGACTCTCTTTCATCTCCTCCACCCTGTGTCTGTTCACCTGTCTGTCTTTCATCTCCTCCACCCTGTGTCTGTTCACATGTCTGTCTTTCATCTTCTCCACCCTGTGTCTGTTCACCTTTCAGTCTTTCATCTCCTCCATCCTGTCTGATCACCTGTCTGTCTATCATCTCCTCCACCCTGTCTGATCACCTGTCTGTCTTTCATCTCCTCCACCCTGTGTCTGATCACCTGTCTCATCTTTCATCTCCTCCACCCTGTGTCTTTCCATATGTCTGTCTTTCATATCCTCCACCCTGTCTGTTCACCTGTCTGTCTATCATCTCCTCCACCCTGTGTCCGTTCACCTGTCTGTCTTTCATCTCCTCAACCCTGTGTCTGATCACCCGTCTTGTCTTTCATCTCCTCCATCCTGTGTCTGACCACCTGTCTTGTCTTTCATCTCTTCCACCCTGTGTCTGTTCACCTGTCTGTCTTTCATCTCCTCCACCCTGTGTCTGTTCACATGTCTGTCTTTCATCTCCTCCACCCTGTGTCTGTTCACCTGTCTGTCTTTCATCTCCTCCACCCTGTCTGATCACCTGTCTGTCTTTCATCTCCTCCACCCTGTCTGATCCCCTGTCTGTCTTTCATCTCCTCCACCCTGTGTCTGATCACCTGACTCTCTTTCATCTCCTTCACCCTGTGTCTGATCACCTGTCAGTCTTTCATCTCCTCCACCCTGTGTCTGTTCACCTGTCTGTCTTTCATCTTCTCCACCCTGTGTCTGTTCACCTTTCAGTCTTTCATCTCCTCCACCCTGTGTCTGTTCACCTGTCTCTCTTTCATCTCCTCCACCCTGTGTCTGTTCACCTGTCAGTCTTTCATCTCCTCCACCCTGTGTCTGTTCACCTGACTGTCTTTCATCTCCTCCACCCTGTCTGATCACCTGTCTGTCTATCATCTCCTCCACCCTGTCTGATCACCTGTCAGTCTATCATCTCCTCCACCCTGTGTCTGACCACCTGTCTTGTCTTTCATCTCCTCCAACCTGTGTCTGATCACCTGACTCTCTTTCATCTCCTTCACCCTGTGTCTGATTACCGGACTGTTTTTCATCTCCTCCACCCTGTGTCTGATCACCTGTCTAGCTTTCACCTCCTCCACCCTGTCTGTTCACCTGACTGTCTTTCATCTCCTCCACCCTGTCTGTTCACCAGACTCTCTTTCATCTCCTCCAACTTGTGTATGATCACCTGACTGTCTTTCATCTCCTCCACCCTGTGTGTGTTCACCTGTCTGTCTTTCATGTCCTCCACCCTGTCTGTTCACCTGTCTGTATTCCATCTCCTCCACCCTGTCTGATCACCTGTCTGTCTTTCATCTCCTCCACCCTGTCTGATCACCTGTCTGTCTTTCATCTCCTCCACCCTGTGTCTGTTCACCTGTCTGTCTTTCATCTCCTCCACCCTGTCTGATCACTTGTCTGTCTTTCATCTCCTCCACCCTGTCTTATCACCTGTCTGTCTTTCATCTCCTCCACCCTGTGTCTGATCACCTGACTCTCTTTCATCTCCTTCACCCTGTGTCTGATCACCTGTCAGTCTTTCATCTCCTCCACCCTGTGTCTGTTCACCTGTCTGTCTTTCATCTTCTCCACCCTGTGTCTGTTCACCTTTCAGTCTTTCATCTCCTCCATCCTGTGTTTGTTCACCTGACTGTCTTTCATCTCCTCCACCCTGTCTGATCACCTGTCTGTCTATCATCTCCTCCACCCTGTCTGATCACCTGTCTGTCTATCATCTCCTCCACCCTGTGTCTGACCACCTGTCTTGTCTTTCATCTCCTCCAACCTGTGTCTGATCACCTGACTCTCTTTCATCTCCTTCACCCTGTGTCTGATTACCGGACTGTTTTTCATCTCCTCCACCCTGTGTCTGATCACCTGTCTAGCTTTCACCTCCTCCACCCTGTCTGTTCACCTGATTGTCTTTTATCTCCTCCACCCTGTCTGTTCACCAGACTCTCTTTCATCTCCTCCAACTTGTGTATGATCACCTGACTGTCTTTCATCTCCTCCACCCTGTGTGTGTTCACCTGTCTGTCTTTCATGTCCTCCACCCTGTCTGTTCACCTGTCTGTATTCCATCTCCTCCACCCTGTCTGATCACCTGTCTGTCTTTCATCTCCTCCACCCTGTCTGATCACCTGTCTGTCTTTCATCTCCTCCACCCTGTGTCTGTTCACCTGTCTGTCTTTCATCTCCTCCACCCTGTCTGATCACTTGTCTGTCTTTCATCTCCTCCACCCTGTCTTATCACCTGTATGTCTATCATCTCCTCCACCCTGTCTGTTCACCTGTCTGTCTTTCATCTCCTCCGCCCTGTGTCTGATCACCTGTCTGTCTATCATCTCTCCAAGCTCTGTCTGTTCACCTGTCTGTCTTTCATCTTCTCCACCCTGTGTCTGTTCACCTGTAAGTCTTTCATCTCCTCCATCCTGTGTCTGTTCACCTGTCTGTCTGTCTTTCATCTCCTCCACCCTGTTTGTTCACCTGTCTGTTTGTCATCTCCTCCACCCTGTCTGATCACCTGTCTGTCTTTCATCTCCTCCACCCTGTGTCTGTTCACCTGTCTGTCTTTCATCTTCTCCACCCTGTGTCTGTTCACCTTTCCGTCTTTCATCTCCTCCATCCTTTGTTTGTTCACCTGTCTGTCTATCATCTCCTCCACCCTGTTCGTTCACCTGTCTGTCTTTCATCTTCTCCATCCTGTGTCTGTTCACCTGACTGTCTTTCATCTCCTCCACCCTGTCTGTTCACCTGACTGTCTTTCATCCCCTCCACTCTGTGTCTGATCACCTGTCAGTCTTTCACCTCCTCTACCCCGTCTGTTCACCTGACTGTCTTTTATCTCCTCCACCCTCTGATCATCTGTTTGTCTTTCATCTCCTCCACCCAGTGTCTGTAAACCTGTCTGTCTTTCATCTCCTTCACCTTGTGTCTGTTCACATGTCAGTCTTTCATCTCCTCCACCCTGTGTCTGATCACCTGACTCTCTTTCATCTCCTTCACCCTGTGTCTGATTCCCTGACTGTTTTTCATCTCCTCCACCCTGTGTCTGATCACCTGTCTGTCTTTCACCTCCTCTACCCCGTCTGTTCAGCTGACTGTCTTTTATCTCCTCCACCCTGTTTGTTCACCTGACTCTCTTTCATCTCCTCCACCCTGTGTCTGTTCACCTGTCTGTCTTTCATCTCCTCGGCCATGTCTGTTCACCCGTCTTTCTTTCATCTCCTCCACCCTGTCTGTTCACCTGTCTGTCTTTCATCTCGTCTACCCTGTGTCTTTTTACCTGTCTGTCTTTCATGTCCTCCACCCTGTGTCTGTTCACCTATCTTAATTTCATCTCCTCCACCCTGTGTCTTTTCACCTGTCTTTCATCTCCTCCACCCTGCTTCAGATCACCTGTCTTTCATCTCCTCCAACCTGTGTCTGATCACCTGACTGTCTTTCATCTCCTCCACCCTTTGTCTGTTCACCTGTCCTTCTTTCATGTGCTCCACCCTGCTTCAGATCACCTGTCTGTCTTTCATCTCCTCCACCCTGTGTCTGTTCACCTGTCTGTCTTTCATCTCCTCCATCCTGCTTCAGATCACCTGTCTGTCTTTCATCTTCTCCACCCTGTGTCTATGCACCTGTCTTACTCCCACTTGCTCTGGATCCCTCAGCAACATCCTCATATGGACATACCCTGATCAGAATCCCCTCCCTTCTACAGTGAAGACATTTCATGTTTTCAGAGGTGACATAAATCACATTATCAAAATCCTCAACTCTCGGATTAAAAACCAAATTAAGTTCCTCATTTCTCTGATTTAAGATCATGTAAACCTGACGTCTGTGTGAGACCACATGACTGAGATGTGGGGCTTTGCAGCCCGAGGTCAGCTTTTTAATGGGAGAAACTACTTTCCCATGTCTTCATAGTTCTCTTTGCAGAAAATCATCACTGATGAATGGTCGACAGTTAGACAGAATGACCTTCTTAGAGGGCAGCGACAGAGAAGACAAGGGAATGGACGTGTCATTTGTGATCACTCCTTTTTCCACAACCGCATCGCCTTATCAACGCTGTCTAGAAACAGCACCACCGCTCCATTCATCCGGGCCGCAGATTTAGCACTCTGCAGTCCCACCACCTCAGCAACAGCCAAAGCACATTCATTCACAGAATAACGAGAGGCACCGGCGATCTTTACATGCCTTCTCGTTAATCCGGTTAACTTAACACTCATTGCCTCCACACTTGCAACACAAACACACTACAGCACGCCGACCAGCCAGAGCTGGTTGGCAAAAAACATGCGCACACGGCAACTAAGGGTTAAATCTGAGCACACCCAGAAAACTATAGACAAGTACCCAGAACAAACAAAACTAGAACATAAATCAGATCAGAAAAAGTTTGGAAATTTAACACTCACTTAAAGCTGTGGTTTACGATTTGAAACCGCAGCCTGCCCCCCCCCTTCCCTCACCTCTCCCCTCAGTGTTCCAAGATCCCGCCCCCAGCTCGTGTCGCCTCATATAACAACAAGCCCCCTCGGACAGAGCTACAAGCGACTAGCATAATATATCAGCAGCAAACTCAATCAAAAACAGCTCAGCTCAACTGAAAGTATCAAACACGACAGACATCCCCCTTTGTAACACACAGCAGTAGCCATTTCAGTTGGACCGGCGGCAATGCGGGTCTGGCGCCGCCAGAGCGGAGCCGATTGTGGGGGAGGATTCATCTTTCTCGGCCTGTCCTCCCCAGCTCAGCTTACAATGCTAACGATTAGTGGCCAACAGGCTAACCCGCTCCGCTACAAGTCATTAGCCAGGACAGGCACAGACTAACCAGAGTTATTCAGCAGACATCTCCCACTGTAGTAAACAAAGCCATTACCTGATCAACCAGGGGCGAAACGGCCGATGCTGAAGGTCTGACGGCCGACTGAGGCCATTTGTTAGCCGTTAGCCCGCTAACAGGCCTCAACCCGCGGGCAGAGCTCCGTTGGGCCCCGGGGGAGAGGGAGGCGGCTTCCCGGTTTCGGCGCTAGGCTTTTCTGGCTCCATGATAGTTCAGTAGCTAACACTGCTAGCTGCTCACCGGACGTAGAGGGGAGGAGGCGGGACCATGGGCATGACGCTGCATAGTGAGGGAGACAGGGGATTGGATGGACTCATGGACCAACTCACGGACCAATCGAACCTTACTGCCTTCAAGGTTTGATTGGTCAACTAGTATGCAGCTTTGCAGCGGATATACTGAATGGATTTTTATAAACGGTGTTATTAAGATGTACAAAGCTTCCAAATTGTAGACCATAGCTTTAAGAGCTCCAGACACTCTCGCACCAACTCCCAGCACACCCCCTCAGAGAGAGAGAGAGAGAGAGAGAGAGAGAGAGAGAGACATATACCTAGAAGTAACAAGTGATGCAAGTGCAATTATCTCAGGTAAAACATAAAAATAAAATATAAATAAATGCTATTTCTTTCTGTGTCATCTGATTGTCCCAGACCAGTGTTTTGCTTTCCAAAACAGTGGTCTGATCACCTCTACAGCAGCTTTACAACAACAGTTAGCCGTTAGCCTCACAAGAACAAACAACAGTTGATGGCCATTAGTCATAGCTACAGCTAACATCCATTAGCTTAACTACCTTTCTATTGTTTCACATTAAATTATACCACATAGATGTATCATTTAACACTCATATGTGACGAACCTCGTCAAAGACAATCCCTATGACGTAAGCTTATAAGAAGAGCATAATTCGCCAAGTATCACTGAGTAACCATGACGACCACAGGCTGACCGGCAATAGCTGCCATTATTTATATAACAGGAAGTGACCTGAGTTCCTGTCAAGTTACTTCCTGTTGTCATCACGTCCACACCTCTGGCTGTTCCCGTCTCTCTTCCCTGATTGCTCTGCAACGCTTCTGCCATCCCTACCTTCTGCATTTAACATGCATAACATACAAATAAAATCTCCTCAAGTGAACTATTTCTCCCTAAATAGACTTATTTACCAAGAATTTTAGTGGGCAACACCAGTTCACTTTTGAAAAAGAAATTTACATTTTTGCAACATATTCAGCTATGAACTTGAATCTGTTACAAACTCACCACATCTTTAATGAGAAAGCTGTCTGACTGAACTTATGTTACTATAAGAATCTTAGATGATTCAGGACAAATTTCCTTCTTCAAGATGCCTCACCAATCCATCCTCCAGCCTCTCTGCCAACACTTGAGGCCTTTACCATAGCTCCTAATACAAACATTTGCCAGTTTAAACTTGAACTACCAAAAAAACTGAAACCTGACGGGTGTTCACATACCCCCTACGTCAATTTGCGTACTCCAGTGCGAGAATCACTGATCTGAGTGAAGAAGAAGAACATTTCAGGCCAACCAGATTCTAATGTATTTTAGACAGGCTTCTAGTTTTGATGATTGATTGTAAGCCTCAGCTCTGTTAAGGAAAGACTTCCTGCAAATGGGATGGGATTCTTTATTTATGTATCATTTCAAAATTGGGAACTTGTAACTACTACAATTTTTAAAAAAGGCAAAAAGGGGTGTAAATCCCATTGACCCATCATTTACTTAGAGTAAATAGAGCTGATGTCATGGACAAAGATAACATGTCCTCTAGTCTCTCTAGCTAAATCTCCTCATCAATGTTTCACACATCAGGATGTTAGAGCAGGATCCAGGTCAAAGCCTTGTTGGATCTCTATCTCAGCCAATTTACACAGGATTACGACAGAATGATACAATCAACAACCTCCTAGCACTGCAGCATGGATTTCTAATTTTTAATTTACCCAAGGCCTGACAAAGGACTGTCTGTTACCATTATTCCCCCAGTATTTAATAAATGACTCAGCAGAGTGAACAATATGTTTATGAGTGTTGCTGCTCAAACAGGGGGGGCTGCTGGAAATGTAAATGGCCGCGACAAAGTATGGCCACAATTTTTACAAATGGCATCTCTTAAGTGCTCCCTCAGTCTTTCATCTCATACCTGCCAATATGAAGACAAAAGGTTTGTGCTATCATGTGTGGCACTGTGTCATAGATCCACATTAGCAGTCTGACTGACTGAGAAGATGTAAATTCCTGCTGCTGTTGCCACAGAGACCATTTTCCCTCATTGGAATTCACAAAGTCATCCCCAATGAGAGGAGCACATTTCCTTATTTCCATACACTCAGTTCTATTCATTTACACAATCTCTGGTGTATCCACCAAGAACATGTACCTTTTCTCAGTTAAACGTCAGACCCAGAGCTTGGCCAGTGCTGCTGCAGGGAGCCTGAACCAGGAAATTAGTTTACACCAGTAATTAGCTTGCTCATTTGGTGGCTGACAGTTGAACAGTTCACATCAAAATACCAAAGGCTGATACTGGTTTCCAACAGTAACACTCTTGCCTTGGTAACCAGTGATTGCCAACCTCTCCAAGAGAAACCAGTTCTCATACTAGTTACGTCCTAACCATCTGTGTCATCCATTTAGAAAGAGATGAAATTCCATTGCCTGTGCAAATTTCCTCCTCTACAGAAAACCATTTCTCTGTGAGGAGATGTCAGACCTCCTGATTATCTCTCTTACATTGCTTTGTCTTTGAGGCAAGGCCAATATTGTGTATAATAAGGGGGGAAAGGCTTTTGAACAATGTCAGCTTGTTTCCGCAGGTGTCCACATCTCTTTCCTTTAAAAGACTCATTAAAATTATGCAAATGACATTGTCACCCTCAATGCTGTCCTTGCATCGTGTTATGAGATAAATGCTCTGCATGAAGTTAAAGTCTGTCCTCTCTGCAGCGCAAACAGAAGCAGACATTTAGTTTCTGACAAGCTATGTGAAATTTCTGTTTAATTAACTTAATTATATTTTTACATAAACTGAGTGTTGCTATCCTCACAGTCCTAAATACGTAATAAAAATTGAAGGAAGTCTCTTGGGTCGTGGTCATATGCTGTTCTTTGAATACTGTGAGCCTACAGTTATTATCTCACCCAATAACAAAACCCTTATCTCCAATTTTGGAGGATGTTACTGTGCTATCTCTGTGATGCTCTGGAAGAGGGACATTTAGTGACCATTTTGAAAGATAAAAAATCGATACAAAATTCAACATCACAGGACTTTGGAAGCAGTGCTTTCTATTTACAGGAATGTTTGTTTTGATGCAGCTATCACAAAATCTTATGGCAAACTGCTGAAGTGACCCACATAAAGAAAAAAAAGCCTATGTCTCTCAAGAAGGATATAAAATATGTGATTTGCATCTCTGATATATTTCCTCAGTTTCTTTACCTTAAGGGGAATAAAATGTGTTAAACCATACCAACTTCGTCTAATATGCCTAGATTAAAATAATCCCATATCCCATAATACTTTGTCCATGAGGCACTTGTATTACTGTTGAGCCATAAAGTATACCCCACAGTCCAAGTGGACCCTCTCCTGCCCGCCTGAAATGGTAATGTCAATGGTAATGTACATCCTCAATGTGCCACTCAGTGTCTTCTAAAATCTAGTGTGCAGTCAGACCCCTCTTGCAAACATTGTGATAATTTACAATTGATTGGCTTATCCTTCAGAGTGGATCAGAATGACTGGCTGTTCATCAGGGAAGTTTGGCCTTGGATGAACATTGAATGAGATGAGTTACTAAGAAGCAGGGGGCATTGTAATACTGGCCAACCTCTCAGCCAGATGCTGCTCTATTAAATAACTTAATTCGTTTCCAGATTATATTCATTATAGGTAATAACTCTGACATTAGATTGATCTCTCTATCCATGGATGTATTGATTATACATCAATAGTTACTATCATTACAACCATATGGACATGAGGACCCTCTTGAAAATGATATGCCACCTAAGGGGCTTACCTTTCATAAATTTATATTCAACAAATAAGATGCTACATAAATATTGATTGATTGATTATGTCTATATTCAGCAGAGATAAATGTGATTTTAGTCCCTGTGTCTGGATGGCTACACCTCTGGCTTTATGTATGTGTATACATATCATAAAATACCAAATAATAGCCGGGGTGTTTATTTGTTTCAGTCACTGAGCAGACCAGGTGTTTATTTGGGACCAGGCGACTATTTGGAACAGGCGTTTAATTCCTTTTCCACAAAATTCTTGCATAGCAGAAACATATGGTAAATGTAATCAAATCATTTATTTACACCAGTATTAATATCACCCTTACAGCAAGATTACAGTACTGTAGTTATACTCTTGTCCTCTTCTTTCAACTCAGCACTCTCTTAAAGGTATGGTCTACCATTTGGAAGCTTGGTACATCTTAATAACACCATTTATAAGGCTGTTATGGTCCTATGGTCCGATCTACGCAATATAAAGACCAAAAAGAATGAAAAAAATCCAGTATATAATCAGTATATCCACTGCAAAGCAGCATAATAGTTGACCAATCCGAATCGCCATTCCCGGCAGTTCTGATTGGTCTGTGAGTCCATTCAATCCCCTGTCTCCCCTGCTCCGCACCGTCTCGCCTATGGTCCCGCCTCCTCCCCACTTCCTCTCTCATGTACCGGTGATCAGCTAGCAGCACAGCTACTGAATGGAGCCGGGAGGCTGCTTCTGTTAACCTCCACATCCAAGAGAAGGAAACGTAAAAGTTTCGAGGAAAAGGCTGAAGGAAGAAATATGAGCAATACGGGTCCCAACGGAGACTCAACATTGGATAATCGTTCGGTGGAAAAAGCTGCAGAATGATTTGGGATTGTTGAACACTGCGCCGGCTGCCGGCTACCGAACGGCCAGCTGCAGCCCCTGGTTGAACAGGTAATAGCTTTGTTTACTACAGTGGGAGATGTCTGCCGAATAACTCTGGTTAATCTGTGCCTATACTTGCTAATGACTGAACGTTGTTGGTTGGAGAGGGTAGGCTCTGTCGATAGATTTTAGCATAAGTTAGCCACGCATCGTTAGCATTATAAACTGAGCTGGTGAGGACACTCCGAGAAAGGTAAATCCTCGCCCACAATCGGCTCTGCTCTGGCGACGCCAGACCCGCTTCGCTGCCGGTCCAATTGAAATGGCTACCGCTATGTGTTACAAGGGGGATGACTGTCATGTTTGTTACTTTCAGTTGAGCTGAGTTGTTTTTGGTTGTCGTTGCTACTGTTTTATGCCAGCCACTTGTTGCTCTATCAGAGGGGGCGTGTTGCTAGGAGGCGACACGAGCTGGGGGGCGGGATCTTGGAACACTGAGGGGAGGGGTGAGTGAAGGGGGGGCAGGCTGCGTTTTTCAAATCTGTCTCAACAGCCAAACTGGTTTTCAGATCGTAGACCCTAGCTTTAACACTCTTAAAACTGGTAAAACTTAATTTAACTACTTACTAGTAGTAAGTAGTTAAGTTAAGGTCTTACTTCTGTTTTTTGGCTGCACCGGGGCCATGGAGATAAGCAGCAATGAACTGCTACCTGACGTGTCCAGCCTCCTGATGTCAAGGGCAAATAACATGCAGCGGCAGTGGCAACGTCTTCTTTGGTTTTGTGAAGCCCTAGTGTGTAAGATTTGGGCTTTTTGCACTCTAGTGGCCTCTGTGGACATTGAGTGTAACTGTACTGTCATGAAACAGAGCGCCGTACACCGACATGCATTTTGTTGACATACAGAGGGAGGAGAAGCAAGCCGACAGGGTGTCCAGAGAGACAAATAAACTATGTGAACTGAAAAGGTACAGTCTGATGATGTTTCTTTTCAAGCGTGCACTGTAAGCTTTGAGCTCAGCGTTCGCATGTGTGTTCTGTAACTTCGACCGTAGCTCGTAGGCTGCACTGAATAAATTACAACTGGCTTTTATTTGGAAACTGGTGATTAATTGGAACCCGGCGTTTAGTTGGTATTTTACGGTAAACAGACCTGATCAAAATCTTAAGACCAATTGAAAAAATGCTCTTAAGACCAATCGAAAAAATGCTGGAATATGCAGTTTGCACATTTGTCCTTAATGAGGTTTTAAGTAGAGCTACAATATGCAAAAGCAAGAAGGGGGAGTGTGACAAAAGCACTTTGGAAAAGTAATTTATTGAAAACAACAAGTAAATTGAAATAGGCTGTTTATCAGCTGATCAAAAGTTTAAGACCATCGCTCAAACAATAACAAAAAAATTCTCCAAACCAGAAGAAAAAATGTTCTCAGTAGGACTCAGCAGAGGTGGAAGGAGTACTGAAAATCTGTACTCAAGTACAAGTACTGTTACATTGCGTAAATTGTACTCAAGTACAAGTAAAAGTATTGGTGTTAAAAAAATACTTCAGTAAAAGAACAAAGTACTCTTCTCATAAACTACCCAGAGTATTAATTACTTTTGAACCAATTGATGTTTTATTGCATCGTCAATAGCAGGCATTTGATTCAATTTAAAATGTATTCAAACATATGTTTAAAGCACATTTCTCAGACGAGCATACATTAGATCAACTTGTTTTGTAAATAAATGAAGATATAAAGCAGGCATTTTTTTGTTAAAGGAAGGATAACATTTTTTTGAACCTGCATCGAACCGTTTCAACTTTTCCCAATACACTGTGAACAACAGACTGGCAAGTGTCTTAAACTTGAAGGGACTGTGAGGAGTTTTTAAATAATAACAAAAAAGTCTCACTTTTAGATATATGCCTGATCAAAATATGCACTTATTGATGAGTTTTATAGCATCAAAATAGGTTATCTATTTATGCTATTCCTTAGCCTTCCGGTTGGGTCGTACAGGGCTGGACTGGCCTGGATACTCAACTTCGGGAACAAGACAAAACTAAAGCAAATTTATATTACTCCGACACGTCTTAGGGCACCAGGCTGTTAGTAGCGATAGCCGGCTACAAAACTACGATACTAAGTTTTCCAAAAATTGCTTGTTGTCACACATCAAAAACTACTGCTACATAACTAGAAAGAGATACATTACCTCATCGCTTTGCATCCTGTAAGTTGTTAAGAAGTTTTATAGCAATGTAGAGTTCTGAGAAAGGTCGGAGCTGCATTTTTATCCACATCAACAAACACACGTTTGGCTTGTGGTGCATTCTAGTTGTAGTCGGAAGTTGGAATTACTGGGTTCCGAGTAGGAAACTACATCTGGAACTCGGTGAAACCTCGCCACCCCCGAGTTGACAATGGAAGATGTATGCCCTCAGTGTGAACAGTTATTTAGCTCCTGTAATAATCAATTTATTTGCACTTCTGACTGGGGTGTGTCACTCTAGACCAGCTGTATACCTAGTATTGTTAGACATATTTACAAAAATGCTCCCATAGTGATAATCACATTCTTCTTACAACAACACAAGGCATGCTAACAACAGCTCACAATAGCCTGGTAGATCGGCATGTTTTTTCCTGACTTCAACTGGAACACTGATAAGTCGGAGATGATGTAACTCCCAGTTCCGAGGTTACTGGAACGCAGCATTACGACAGTCGGCGCGCGTGCTCAGTAGCAGAGTCTTTATGTCGCAGAATCAGATTCTCCTCACAGTCCCTTTAAACAAATTAACATATTCGTTACACTTCACTTCTGAACCTCTTGTTCAGTTTCAGCAGCAGCTGGTTTTCCAAGTTGACAGAATCTATTTGGCTTCGTTTGGCTGTGAAGAGCAGTCCGGCACAGCTAAAAAGTCATTCACATGCAGCAGAGGCAGGTAGAGGTGTATTCAGCTTGAGAGAGAGCTTCTTAATGGCTGAGAAAGAGTGCAGCAGCTCCATGGTGTCTGTGGCACAAGCAAGATAACCATCAAGCTCAACTGGACTTTGCAGCCTTCTTGAGACTGGTCTGGAGAAGAAATCTTCATCAGATGACTCTTTTTGCTGAAGCTCACTCTCATGCTCCCTCGTTTCAAGATGTTGTTTTTAATGTATGTCAAGGCTGTAATTGCAAGTAGATAACACAATTTTGTTATTTAAATTTCAGTGACTATTCCCAAGAACACAAACTTAAATCAGCCAAGTCACAAAGAGGATTCTTTGGTATTAAGGACAGACCATCAATAACTGACAAATTTTTAGTTGTGTCATGACTGAGATGTTATGTTAAATAAAAATAAAAAAGTATACTTACTTACAAAACAATACAGAAAAATTACATCACATAAATCTTTGAAAAAATTCTGGTCTTAACCGCCTCTATTACATCTGCTCTGTCAGTCCAGGAAGTCTTGAACTTGGGTAAGAGGACTGCAGCTGCAGCCAACTCTGGATCCTCCATCATCGATCCAAAACGCTTATGAAGACCATTTTGCAGGGCTTTGATGAATGGCATGCATGTCTTGCTTGATGTCTCCAGCCTGCTAAGTTTGGATGGTAGTTGTTGAATTACTCTTTCACCAGCGGCTTCATGGTGTTACAGTACTCCCTTAGGAATCCAACTCCCGCAGGGCTCAACCTGTAAGATACAACAACAAAACATGACTACAATAGGAATAGACAGCAAACATATCTTATTGCAATCACATTGTTCGGTGTCCAATTTTACTCACATTTTCACCTTGAACTCCTCACAAATGCCCCTTATGGCATCTTCCCCCTTCTCATCAATGATGCGTATTATCCTTTCAATGGCAAGGTAGGTTGAATTCCACCGTGTTGCATTGGGACGAATGATCTGTAGCTCACACTTGTCCTCTACTACTTCATTTGCCAAATGAGACCATCCAGTTTTGTTCCAAATGGCCTGGCATTTTGCAAAGGTTGCACAGGAGAGCCTCTTGTAGGTGTCATTCATGCTTTCTGCCAGGGCAGCATTGGTTGCTGCCACAAGGTTTAACAGGTGACATGCACATCGCTGATGAGGAGGGAGTTGATATTCCAAACCTGAGTCTTCATCAAGGATTGCACTTGCATCATGATATTCAACATGGTCAGTCAAGCCAAGAGCATCTGAGTCTGCTTCATCTTCACCTTCTTCTGCTTCATTTTGTGCCCCAAACACATGGAAGGCCTTGACAAAGTTGGACCCACTGTCCTTTGTGGTTCTTACAACTTTGCCTCTAATTTTGTATTTGGCAATGGACCTCATCAAGAGCACCAGCAAGCATGTCAAATGTGTGAGACCCTCTCAGTCTTTTGCATGCTAGCGCTGCAGATCTTCTTTCCAGGGTCTCTTCCTCTATCCAGTGGCATGTGACTCCAAGGTCACTTTTCTGATGAGCTGACCAGCAATCACTTGTGGTAGCAACATATTTGACTTTGTCCAATGCTGCAACCAAAGTCTTCTTCATGTGATCAGCAGCTTCATGGATTCTGGCACGGACAGTGGGTCTGGAGATGACTTTGGCTTGAGGTTGCAATTTGGTAACCAATTCGTTTATTTTCAGGCTAACCCACGAAAGTGACAACCTCTTTGCAGGCATATCTTAGCCAAACTATTAGCCTTTACACATGAAAAGTTAGAAAGCAATATTAGACAAGGATAGTTGTAGTTCCTCTTACCCCAATGTGTTTTTTAAGATTAGACGCTGAAGTCTTGTAAGCTGATATCACCATAGAAGTCAAACACAGTCTGCATTGCATCTGGACACTGTCTCCTTTTCTCCCTCTGTAGATGAACAATTCCTCCAGGTATGGCCACGGGCACTCGTCCTCTGTATTGCCTTCAGCTGTGCTGTGGATAGTGTCCTCCGTTTCCATTTTAACTTCTTATTTATAAATCAGTCGATAAGTTCGCTTCCACTCTGCTGCGTATCTCCAGACACCTGTGCCTGCTGCACTGGAGTGTCACCCCCATACTTCATGGGTTAATTGGTGCTGTCATGATGTTGTGGGCATATTCTGAGTGTACTCAGTAGTGATTTATGATTTTAAATGTAGCGAAGTAGATTACATGGTGTAAACTGTACTCAAGTATGAGTAAAATTCCACACTTGAAAAAAGTACTCACCAAAGTGCAAGTACCCAAAAAATCGACTTAATTACAGTAACGTGAGTATTTGTAATTCGTTACTTCCACCTCTGGGACTCAGTAATGAGTAGCTCCACCGTTCTTGTTAATCACTTCAAAAATTTGTTTGGGCATGCTTGATGCAACTGTTTCCAGGAAGCTTTTGGGAACATTGCTCCAAGTGGTGAAGATGGCTTCACGAAGGGCATCAACTTTCTGGAACTGATGGCCATTTTTAAAAACTTCCCTTGCCATCCATCCCTAAATGTTCTCTATGGGATTTAAATCAGGGGAACATGCGGGATGGTCCAAAAGAGTGATGTTATTCTCCCTGAAGAATTCCTTCGTCAAGTGAGCATTGTGACCTGCAGCGTTGTCCTGTTGAAAAACCCAGCTGTTACCACACATACGAGGGCCCTCATTCATGAGGGAAAGAGTAGGTCACCAAATTTCTCTCGCCGCAATAATTCGGCCACAGGTGAGAAGCGTGAGTGTTTCTACTGCCATGATTCTGGTCACCTCATTGCTGTCTGTCCTGACTTAGAACGAAAAGACCAAGTTAAGGTTAAAAAGCCCTTGGCTGTAGGCTTAATCCAGTGCAAGCTTGTTGCTTGTGAGCCCGAAATTGTGTGTGACAATTCTAAAATAGATGATGAGTTCAAGCCCTTCATTTCTCATGTTTTTTCCTCTCTGAGTGGCAATGAGGAGGACAGAGTCCCAATCACTATTTTGAGAGACACTGGCGCAAAACATTGTATTGCTTGGCGTTTTCTGATGATTCATACTGTGGTAGAGGTTTGTTGGTGAAGGGAGTTAAAATTAGCGTTTTGCGAGTTCCGCTCCACACAGTTAATCTTTCATCCTCTTTTGTGTCTGGCCCTGTGCATGTGGGTGTGAGACCGACTGCCTGCAGCAGGACTTGATCTCATTCTTGGTAATGATTTGGCCGGTAAGAAAGTGTTTCCCACCTTGCCCGAGGTAACGGATAATCCTTGCGCGGTGTAAGTATTTCACCCCCTGCTACCGCGTTCGATTTGCGGCCTGTTTTTCCTGCATGCGTTGTTACGCATGCCCAAGCTCGCAAGTTTGGTGATTTACCAGACCTTTCTGGTACGCTTTTGAGCGCGTCTGATGATTCTGACAGCCCCTCTTTTAAAAATGAAAAATGTGAAACTGTGACTGTTGATGTGCTGCCTGATGGGGCGTCGGTGGCGCAGTTGGATAGTGCGCTTGGTCAGTGATCGGGGGGTTGCAGGTTCAAGCCCAGCTCCGGGCGACACATGGCGATGTGTCCTTGGGCAAGACACTTAACCCCAAGTTGCTCCCACTACTGCGTCAGTGGTGTGTAAATGGGCATGAAAGGGCGTGAATGTGTTAGAGATACTGATGGATAACTAAGATAGAAACTCTGAACCATCAGTGAGTGAATGTAAGAGCGAATGGGTGTGAATGGGTAGGTGTGGCCTGCGGTGTAAAGCAGCTTTGAGTAGTCAAAGATTAGAAAAGCGCTATATATGCTCAAGTCCATTTACCGTTTACACTCTTAAACACGGAATGCAGCATACTATCACGAGGACTAAAATCTGCCATAACACTCAAAAAAATGCATACAAAATGAACAATTTTTTTTGGCAACAGAATTGGCATGCAAGAACATTGACAATCAAGGGAAGAAAGCTGCACTGCGCAATGAGGTGACAGGCATCTTTAAAACAGTCAAATTACCCCTGAGCAAATATTTGGCTTCTGCTTCTATGTTTAAGCAGAAGCCATAAACACATGAAAGCGACACTATGTAATTTTTACGCCTTCACAATCACTGTTTGAAATTCTGACTAAAAGTGGGGGGACTCTTTAGACAGAGATTTAAGTGTTTTCCCTTTTACCTCTGTGCACCCAGGAGTGCTACGCTAACACTACGTAACCCTTGTGACCGTGACTCGGGGTCTTGCCATAAAGCAGAACGCACTTCCGCTTTGTGGAACAACCAGAAGATCAGCATTAGTACAATTACTAGCTAGTGACCACCTTCGTGAAAGCTGAGGGTATGATAAGAAGCAGGACTGTGACGAATGAGGATCGGGAAAGAAAGAGGAGTAAAAACATACAAGAAGCTGGACAAGAGAAACACTGGACGGGTTTTTTATTGTTGCAGAAAACTTGAGGGAAAAAAACAGCTGAAGTCAGACTCTGAGCTGTTCTATTGCTGTCAGAGGGTGAGTAAAGAAGTCATTAAACTTTTTGTAATTTTTTATTTTGTGCTGCTGATGTTTTACTGTCATTTTGTTATTGATCAAACATCAATTCAGCCTATCAACAGCCATGTTAATATAGCAATGGTGCAGAGTGTTGGACATTTCAGAGGGTGTTGAATGTTCTGAGGTTAGATCACACCCCATTACTCTGTAATATTGCAGCTGATAAAGACAACCTACAGCCTCATTGTATGTGATGATTTCATAGATTAGAGTTAGAGTTCACTGCAGCACTGACTTCAGTATTTCAGATATCAGCTGAGGTGATCAGCATCAACTCCTGACAGGAGACACCAACACCACTACAGGAGTCAGACAACAGCAGGTACAGTATGTTTTTTTAAGTTTCTGCAGTGCTGACAGTTTCTGCAAATAGTTTCACTATCTACTGTTATTAATTAGCCCTTGTGTGCTTGTTCTGTCTGAATAGTTTAAAAACAGTATTATTACTCCTGTCATTTTCATGGGAGGATTTAATGTTGTATACAGTGTTAATTATATAAATCAAATCAAATAGTATACAGAGTGTACTAGTTCTGAGATCTCTTGCTACATATTTTATGGCATCGATGGCGCGGTGGGAAAGTTCGCTTGGTCAGTGAGTGGGAGGTTGCAGGTTCAAGCTCAGCTCCGGGCGATACATGGCGATATTAACCGCAAGTTGCTCCCACTCCTGTGCCAGTGGTGTGTAAATGGGCATGAAAGGGTGTGAATGTGTTAGAGATACTGGTGGATAACCAAAATAGAAACGCTGAACCATCAGTAAGTGAATTTGAGAGCGAATAGGTCGGTGTGACCTGCGGTGTAAAGCAGCTTTGAGTAGTCAAAGACTAGAAAATCGCTATATAATCTCAATTCCATTTACCATTTATATCTAAAAGAACAAAGTGCCCCTCACTTCTCTTTTTTGGGTGAATTTCAGGTCTACTCATTACATTCCATCTAATCGTTATATACCAGAAATTGTGCTCAGGAAAACTTTGTACTTTGACTACTGCAAGTAAATATTCAGAACATATTGATACTCATTGTCTCGCACCTACTTGCTCAGTAGAGTTGAATTGCCTTTTGTGGAAAAATATATATATTTTTAATTGAGTTAAGATGGTTTTCAGTTTTATATTTCACAATAACAGACACTTAAATCATTTTAATATGTGAAGGTAACTTGAATAATATAAATAAAAATAAAAATGATATAAATAAAAATGAGCTGCATCACTTGAAATCTGTGGGTACAGTACATCATTGCCGAAACACATTAGGTCTCCTCTGGTCCGAATGATCTCTCTCTGACCAAAACACTGCTGCTCCTCCAGAGCTCACACATCTCTGATTCTTCTCTTCTGACCTCCATGACCTCCATTTGTCCAAAGTGTGGTCACACACTAAAAAAACTATGTAACAAAACAACTAAGAATTCAGACTTTACATATTTACTAAGATTATGTTGGGATCTATTTAACACACAAGACAGCAAATAGATAGTAATTAGCTAAATATATACAAAATCAGCATTTATAGTGAACTTTCTATGGGAAGTGGTTGTCCCAAACCCTAAGCCCTAAATTTCGACCTCTGAAAATAATACTTAAAACAATTTTGTATTTTTTTTCAAAGATGTTTTCTAAAATATCTTGCTGATTTCTTTTAAACAGCATTGAAAAGATTTGGATGTATTGCGGGTTTATTTTTTTAATTTAAAAAGATCATTAAAAAAATGTTGTCCCACGCTTTCATGTCATGCCCGAAACACAGATAGTTTTACTACATAGGTTGAGCCTGGTTTTTAGCCACACCCCTGCATTTTTGATCAGGCAGAGACTCAGCATCCCTCTACCTCATGGCGTCATAGTGAGTAGTTACCTCTCATCATTTTGGAGTAAATGTGTTCCAAAATCTGAAAATCTGTTGGGAACATTTTTAATTGTCACTACTAAACACATATTCTCTGCAATTAGGTAAACTTTTGGCGGTTTAACGCAACATATTATGTTTTTATGGGTGTACACCTGTTCAAACATCCATTTGCTGGCCATGTGCCTAGTAGCATTTTTTAGCTATTTGCTAAACTTAGCTAAAATTGTCACAACCGAAACAGTCACAACCGAAACAGATGGTAGAGTTTAGATTGTGACACGATCGTTTTGGTTGTGACAACATGTAATGGTCCACTTACTTAAGTCGGTGTTTGATCATTATTACCTCTTAAAACATGTAGATAATGCCAATTCATGTTTTAAATTATACAGCATCAGGAGAAAGCAACAGGAAGAAATGAACAAAACACCAATATGGCAAAACAAAATATTTGAAAAACTAGACTTTAAGCCCAAGGGTGTTCACCATGTTATTCTTAAGAAGTTGTTTGTTTTGTTTAAAGTTCATTCAAGTTCTTGCATAACACTTTCTGGTGTGTGTATTTTTTAAAAAAAAGATGTTTTGAAGGGACTGTGAGGAGTTTCTAAATAATTACAAAAAAGTCTCACTTTTAGATATATGCCTGATCGAAAATACACACTTATCCATTTCAAGGAGGCACGGGATAGAGGGAACATTGCCTACTTGAGATATGATCGCCTTGTGTCCCACCCACCGAGGGAGCAAGGGGCTGTGTCGCCCCCACACTTGTCCTCCACACCAACCCTAAATGAAGAGGAGTGGTATGTAGGACTCAGAGATGAAGGCCTTCTGATGTTTTTATTTTATTTTATATATATTTTCTTTTACTTTATATTTTTAAATGTTAAACTTTTCACTTTCTTTAAATATCAATGACTACATCAAACACTGATATGCCCTGCATAAAGCTGGGCCTCAGCAAGGGCCTCGTCTTGGCTCATGTGAATGTATGTAGTCTGCGCAATAAGTACCATGATATAGAGCGTATTGTCAGGGATAACTGTATAAACATCATCGCTATTTCTGAGACCCACCTTGATGATTCTTTTTCTGATTCACTCATAGCTTTACAGGGTTTCTCCATTTTTAGAAAAGATAGAAATATGTATGGGGGTGGGGTGGCTGTTTATGTTCAAAATGACTTACCTGCTAAAATACGTTATGATCTGATGAGTGAAGAAATTGAAGCTGTCTGTGTACAAGTCCACTTGCCTTATTTAAAACCAATTATAGTATGTTGCTTCTATAGGCCCCCTAGTGCAGATGCTACTTATATGAATGGGTTGTGTGAGATGTTTGACAAGATATCAGATGAAAATAGAGAAATCTACTTGTTGAGTGACATGAATGTGGACTGGTTGGTGCAGTCTTGTCCAAACAAGAATAAGTTACTCTCTATATTAAATACTTGTAATATGTCTCAAATTGTTGCATCTCCTACAAGAATTCATCTAGGCAGTGATGGCAATACTTCTGGGACATGCATTGATCATATTTATACAAAAGTTTCGGAACAATGCTCTAAGGCCATTTCAGTCCCTGTAGGTTTCAGTGACCACAATATAATAGCGGTCACTAGAAAAACTAAGGTTCCAAAACTTAAAGCTAAAATAATTCTTACAAGGTCTTATAAGAGATTTAATGAAGATTTCTTTATTGATGAAATATCTAGTATTGACTGGAACATGGTGTGTAGTGAGGATGACCCTGAAGCTGCTTTAGATTTATTTATGACAATATATATGAGTGTTGTAAACAAGCATGCTCCTTTAAAAAGTTCATGGTCAAAAATTGATCTGCCCCATGGCTTGACAACAGTATTAGGACCCTAATGGCAGAGAGAGACAGGGCTAAAAGGGCCTCTGTCAGCTCTGGATCAATAGATGATAGGAATAAATATTGCTCCTTGTGTAATCAGGTCACAAAACTTAACAAGGTGAAGAAAAGGGAATATTTTAAACAAAGGATTTGTTTGCTATCAAGAAACGATAGCAAACAAATTTGGAATGTTTTCAATGAAATAATGGGTCGAAAGACAACTGTGGGCACTCCCTTAGTGGAATCAAATGGACTTGTCCTCACCAAACCAGGTGAAATTGCAAATCATTTTAATGAGTTTTATGTGGGTAAAGTATCTAAGCTAAGGCAGGACATGACTATTACAGACAACAGTAAAGCAAATGACTGTATTAAGAAAATAATAATGAAAGACAAAATGTGTGAATTTAAATTTCTTCAGATTGAAGTCAGTGAAGTGGAGCGGCTACTCCGCTCTCTTCCTGATAGTAAGACAGCAGGACTAGATAACCTTGACAGTAAAGTATTGAGATTGACTGCAGGTATCATCGCATCTCCTATATGCCACATTATTAATAGAAGTTTGGAGGTGGGCCTATGTCCAAAGAGGTGGAAAGAGGCAAAGGTTATTCCTCTGCCTAAGGATACCAAGGCAGCTTTTAATGAAAAGAATTCTAGACCCATTAGTATTTTATCTGTTTTGAGCAAAATCATGGAAAGGCTGGTGTATTTACAAATTCAACCTTATTTTACATCTAACAATTTGCTAACTAACTTTCAACATGCCTATAGAGCTGGTCACTCCACTTCTACTGCACTGATACAGATGACTGATGATTGGCTTAAGGCTATAGATAACTCAATGCTGGTGGGAGCTGTGCTGCTAGATTTTAGTGCGGCATTTGATGTGCTTGACCTACTGGTTGAAAAACTTAAATGTTATGGTTTTAACTCTTCTGCTCTAAAATGGATAATGAGTTATTTGTCCTCCAGATCTCAGAAGTTATATCTTAATGGCAGCCTGTCCAGTAGTAGAGGTCTAGAGTGTGGCGTCCCTCAGGGAAGTTGCCTTGGACCTTTGCTCTTTTCAGTATTTACTAATGACTTACCTTGGGCCACCAAAAGTGCCACAACTGTTTTATTCGCGGATGATTCAACACTGTATTGTTCTGCAAAATCATGTGATGTACTTAATGAGGTTTTGAGCAGAGAACTAAATGTTGTGCATGACTGGGCAGCTTGTAACAGACTCGTGCTTAACATCTCTAAAACTAAATGTATTGTGCTGGGAACTAGGCACAGGTTATCTACAAGCCCAAAGCTTGATTTAAACTTGTGTGGTTTGGTGGTTCAACAAGTTGAAAGTACCAAACTCCTTGGAGTGATGCTGGACTGCACTCTGTCTTGGTCTAAGCACATTGATTATATACTTTTAAAAATGGGAAGAGCAATAGGTGTTTCTAGGAAATGTGCTTCTTATGTTGCCTGTCCACTTTTACGTCGGATAGTTCAGAGTTTGGTTTTATGTCATCTTGACTATTGCTCCATGGTGTGGTCATCTGCTAACAGTGGTGACCTCAGGAAGCTCCAGGTAGTCCAGAACAGAGCAGCACGGTTAGTCCTGGGCTGCTCACCAAGGTCTAATGTAAGCCGTATGCATGCCTGCCTGTCTTGGCTTACTGTTGAAAATAGGTTGAAGTGTAATTCACTTGTGCTGTTCAAGTCAGTTATGACCGCTAAAATGCCAGTTTTTATACACGAACAGATAGTTTTCAGTAATACTATGCATAATCATTACACTCGAGCTTCCAGTAATGGACAGCTTGAATTACGTACTTCAAAAAACAAAAATTATGCATTAATGAGATCTTTTATTTTTAGATCACTGACTTTGTGGAATAACCTGCCCCAAACCCTCTGTATTCTTAGCAAATTATCTTTTAAAAGAACTCTTAAGGTTACTTAACACTGTAATTTACTGTATGTTTCCGTAGTCTAAAATGCTGTTATTGTATTTTCAAATGTATGTATTTTATTTGTTGCACATTGTATGATGTGATGTGTATTCATTTTGCATCTATAATTGTATAATTGTTGTATGTTTATTTTAATGTGGACCCCAGGAAGACTAGCTGGTTGCTACGGCACCAGCTAATGGGGATCCTTAATAAATCAAATCAAATCAAATCAAATCCATGAGTTTTATAGCATCAAAATAGGCCTGGATACTCAACTTCGGACACGTCTTAGAGCACTGGGCTGTAAGTAGCGATATATAGCCAGCTACAAAACTACAGAAGTTGTAAAGCAATGCAGAGTTCTGAGGAAGGTCCGAGTTTCATTCATGTAGCATCACAACACACACACGATTTGGCTTGTGGTGCGTTCCAGTTGTAGTCGGAAGTTGGAATTTTCGAGTTTCGAGTAGGAGACTACAACTGAAACGTCCTCCGAAGTTGGAATTTCTTTCTGGGAGCTCGGTGAAACCTCGCCACCCCCGAGTTGACAATCGAAGATGGATGCCCCCAGTGTGAACAGTTATTTAGCTCCTATGATAATCAATTTATTTGCACTTCTGACTGGGGTGTGTCGCTCTAGATCAGCTACATAGTATTGTTAGACTTATATTTACAAAAATGCTGCCTTAGTGATAATCACATTCTTCATGTGATATTTGTGAACAACAACACAGGGCGTGCTAACAACAGCTAAAAATAGCCTGGTAGATTGGCTTGTTTTTTTTCGACTTCAACTGGAACACCGATAAGTCAGAGATGATGTCACTCCCAGTTCCAAGGTTACTGGTCGCCGCGCATGCTCATGGGTTATTATTATAAACATTTGTGTTCATAATATTCCCAATGTAATGCAATGTAATGTAATACATGTTAGAAGTTAACATTAAGCAATAAGGTGGAGGGAATATGATACAACATTGCAAACAAAAAAATAGTGGTCACTACCAAA
Source organism: Scarus forsteni (assembly GCA_036419115.1). Taxonomy (NCBI): domain Eukaryota; kingdom Metazoa; phylum Chordata; class Actinopteri; order Labriformes; family Labridae; genus Scarus; species Scarus forsteni. Next base: position 44,044,368 of record JAZDUH010000098.1, read on the forward strand.
ATAGTGCAGTCACGACTGAAACACTGGGTGCTTTGTAAAAAAAAAAGATATTGAGTCATCAACTAACATTTTATGATGACTATTCTTTAAATGTATGTTCAATATCATAACTCATTAACTCTGAGATCTATATAATCAGTGGAATTCATTTTACAATAAAAGATAGGGATTTTGATTCTGATGAGTCTTAGAAATTGAACTTTGAAAAATGTTTAAAATATCATTTTTATTGATTTTGTTGTAAAACCCTTCAAGAAAAATTTGTAAAAATATTCTTTAGTGAAACGATAGTCTTAAAGAGACTGTGAGGAGTTTTTGAGTAATTACAAAAAAGTCTCACTTTTAGACGTATGCCTGATCGAAATACACACTTTAAGATGAGTATCGATGAGTTTTATAGCATCTAAATAGGTTATCTATAAATGCTATTCTTTAGCCTTCCAGTCGGGTCGTACAGGGCTGGACTGGCCTGGATACTCAACTTCGGGGAACCAGACAATTAAAACTAGAGCAAATTTATATTATTTTATTATTTATATTACACGTCTGAGAGCGCCGGGCTGTAAGTAGCGATTTTTAGCCGTCTACAACTACGATAATAACTTTTCCCCGCATTGCTTGTCGTCACACATCAAAAACTACCGCTACGTAACTAGAAAGAGACACATTACCTCGTGGCTTTGCATCCTGTAAGTTGTTGAAAAAGAACTTGTATAGCAATGCAGAGTTCCGACAAAAATCCATGCTGCATTTACCACTACAAACAAACAAACACATTTTGGCTTCATGTCTCCGGTGCGTTCAAGTTGTAGTCAGAAGTAGGAATTTTGAGCTCTAAGTAGGAAACTAAAACTGGAACGTCCCCCGAAGTCTGAATTTCCTACTGGGAACTCGGTGAAACCTCGCCACCCCGAGGTGTCAATCAAAGATGGATGCCCCCAGTGTGAACAGTTATTTAGCTCCTGTAATAATCAGTTTATTTGCTCTTCTGACTGGGGTGTGTTGCTCTAGATCAGCTGTATACATAGTATTGTTAGACTTATATTTACAAAAATGCTGCCATAGTGATAATCACATTCTTCATACAACAACGCAGGGCGTGCTAACAGCAGCTAACAATAGCCTGGTAGATCGGCATGCTTTTTTCTGACTTTAACCGGAACGCCGATAAGTCGGAGATGATATCACTCCCATTTCCAAGGTTACAGGAACGCAGCATTACGCTGGCGATAAATTCTCCTCATAGCACCTTTAAGGTAGTTTCAGCTAACGGCAAATGGCCGATAGCCACTTCGACTAAGGGTTGTTAGCTACTACTGCTAACAAGGGCAAACAACGGTCAACGGCCGTTAACTGCTGTTTGCCATTGTTAGCCGTTAGATGTTAGTCATATAAATGTTGTTGGCCATTAGCCGCTATGTATGATATGTCATACTTAGCAGCATTGCTTGATATGGATTGGTTTGTGCTAAGTGTGACGAGACAAGCAATTGTCTAATGGCTATCAAGGGCAAACAACAGTTAATGGCCGTTAGCTGTTAGCCATAGCAGCTAACAACGGTTAGGTCATATGTAAAAGTGTTGCTTGACGTGGATTGGTCTGTGATGAGTGTGACAACACGAACGATGTCCAATCACAAGCTGCTGTTGTTTTTAAAGGTTCTGCCTCTGAAAATATTTTCGCACAGCTCCTTCCCAGATGGATTAGTGAAATCTTTCCAATATGGATCTGTCCACCTTATGTGTCAGGTTACCTGGTGGTGCTTTCCCTGCCTAACAGCTGTGGCAACATAATGGCTAAAAATTCACTTTGGCTGGCTTTAGGGATGTAACGATATGGAAATTTTGTATCACGGTTATTGTAACCAAAATTATCACGGTTATCATTATTATCGCGGTATTGTTGCAGTGTGCTCAAAATGTGCATGTGCACCTCGTGTGAGGCTCCTTAATCAAGGACAGATACATAGTTCCGGCTTTTCCAGGCAAAGAGTAGCATCACCGTGCGTTACTGAGGCAGTGTGGTGATCAAGCACGATATAACGGTAATTTTAATTGGACACGGTAACGATTATCGTGGGAAATTTTATCGCGGTTTACCATTTTACCGGTAACCGTTACATCCCTAGCTGGCTTTAATGACACAGATGTGTGGATGTGTCAATTGCACAATGACACAGTGAAATATTTTTTTAACATTAACACAACAAAGAAACAACAAACATGACAAAATGAACAATGAAACAAAACCCTATATATATATATATATATATATATATATATATATATATATATATACACATATATATATGTGTATACATATACATATACTCAACAAAAATATAAACGCAACACTTTTGTTTTTGCTCCCATTTTTCATGAGATGGACTCCAAGATCTAAAATTCATTCCAGATAAACAATATTACCATTTCTTTCAAATGTTGTTCACAAATCTGTCTAAATGTTTGTTAGTGAGCACTTCTGCATTGCTGAGATAATCCATCCCACCTCACAGGTGTGCCACATCAAGATGCTCATTGGACACCATGATTAGTGCACAGGTGTGCCTTAGACTGTCCACAATAAAAGGCCACTCTGAAATGTGCTTTTTTTTTTTGCTTTATTGGGGGTCTGGGGACTCAGAACCAGTCAGTATCTGGTGTGACCACCATTTGCCTCATGCAGTGCAACACATCTTCGCATAGAGTTTATCAGATTGTCAATTGTGGCCTGTGGAATGTTGTTGTGAGGCCGGTTGGATGTACTACCATATTCTCTGAAACGCCTTTGGAGACGGCTTATGGTGGAGAAATGAACATTCAATGCACGAGCCATAGATCTGGTTGACATTCCTGCTGTCAGCATGCCAACTGCACGCTCCCTCAATACTTGCGACATCTGTGGCATTTTGCTGTGAGACAAAACTGCACATTTCAGGGTGGCCTTTTATTGTGGACAGTCTAAGGCACACCTGTGCACTAATCATGGTGTCCGATGAGCATCTTGATGTGGCACACCTGTGAGGTGGGATGGATTATCTCAGCAATGCAGAAGTGCTCACTATCAAACATTTAGACAGATTTGTGAACAACATTTGAAAAAAATGGTAATATTGTTTATCTGGAATGAATTTTAGATCTTGGAGTCCATCTCATGAAAAATGGGAGCAAAAACAAAAGTGTTGCGTTTATATTTTTGTTGAGTGTATATATATATATACATATATATAATAAATAACAATTAGATGCAGTGCCACCAGGATTATGCATTTACCTATAAGATACACTTATCCCCTTCCTACCAGTACAGTGAGAAAACCATTTATGTACTTACAGTATACACAGATCATCTACTCTAGCTGTATATTTCAAAATACAGTATGTCAAGACATAGCAGTTGAAGGGGCAAAATCAAATTAGAAGATCCTTTAGTGACTCTACTGCAGTTCTTCAGTTACGCAGTTTAAGTTCAGAGGCTCCATTTATTCGAGCAGTTGACAATTCAAGATAGATAACATCCATAAATGATAAAACCCAGAGTCTTATAGTAAGTGAGTGGGGTGGTTTTCATCTTACTGCAATCATCTTTTTAACAGCTGTTAATCCAGCAAATGCAATATGCATTTGGGACTTACAGTCTTGACAGTCACAGAGAGCAATTCAGAGAGAATGGAAGCCACTTTAGTCCAAAAGTGTAACACTGGTGGGCAGTCCCAAAACCATATGCAGAAAAGTACCAGGGCACTTTAAAAAGCAAAGAGTGCACAAAGGATCATTAATCAACTTCATACAGTACATTTTACGTTTGTATGTGGAGTTAAGTATGTCCTATGTACAAAATTAAAATGAATCTGTTGGTGATTGGGATTGTGAGGGGCCTCTTTAATGTTTGCCCAGACATCTTTCCAATTAAAACCCAGATCCATATCTGAGCATTCACGTTTCCATACACTGTACATTGGTAAAGTTTGATAAGAAGCCTCAAGAGAAAATGTACACAGAATGGAGACAAGACCCCTTTATTTGCCTAATGTGGTAAATAATTTATGAATAGAGTGAATGGGAAGGGGTTGCTGCCATGGAACACCATGAGCTTTGAGAGCTGACCTTATCTGAAGGTAAAAGAAAAAAGATGTACCTGGTAGTTTGAAAGCACCCTTAATGTCTTGAAAGGAATGCAAACCCATGTCATCAAATTTCTCACCTAAATGCTCGATGTCACATTTACTTCAATGAGAAGGTGAGATGGGTCTGCCCCCAATTAACAGGTTATAATTGTTAAACAAAGGCGATCACCTATGCCACTTACATGAGATTTTACCTTGAGATTCTGTCGCTCACCAGGTTTGAATGAGGTGGGAAATCATTGAACCAAAACGAAGTTGATATTGTTTGTGTGATATATTTGCAAAGAGAACATCTTGCAGATTCCACGGTTGATCCAAGTTTCTCTCCAAGTTGGGCCAAGAAACAGATGCATTTGGATTACAACATACCATAAGTGGACAGAGGGTAAAAGACCAAAAATAAAACTTAAAATTGCGTAATGCCAGTCCATCATCTTCCCTATGTCTTTGGAGTGAAGATAATTTAAGTGTGGGTGTTTTGACTTCCAATCAAACTGTGAAATGTAGGAGTGAATCTTTTTCCACTAATTAACAGGTTGTGAAAGTGGGACCATAGAGCTAACAAAATTTATTCTGGGTAAGATATTCATTTTAATTATAGAGAAACGTGCTTAAAGAGAAGTATATGTTGCAAAGCGATTCAGAGAAGGAAATATATTCACCCCCAGATACTGCTCTGAACTGATGACACAGTGAAATAGTTAAGAAAAACATGAGAGATGCCATTTGAGCTTATTCATGTGTTTTAGTCATGTGTGGCCTGATTGGCTGATGCCCAAACCCCCCTGCACCTGATTTTCAGTTCTCCTCTTGATATATGTGTGGATGATGGCCCCCCCTGTGATTTGAGGTAACATTACAGGTGTAAGGGTTAAAAATTTCCCACAGACACACATATGCCCGCTTTGCGCGCTGTCCCACACCATCCCCCAGTATCTGTTACACAAGAACAAACACAAGGCCAAAAAATGGCACACTTCCAACAGTTCACAAGCAGAATTGAAGATTTACAAATGATAAGTCAAGATAAATGCACTCACAAAATTTGAAAACACGTGAAAATTGAACGTATATTTGTGGATCTGAAAAATACATGTGAAAATCATGGAAATATTTGTGGATCTGAAAAACAAATGTGAATATTATGGATATATTTGTGAATCTGAAAATTTGTGTGCATTATTTTGAGACAAATCTCTCCCAATAGTGACAAGACTAACAATCGTCTTAAGGTAGTTTAAGCTAACGGCTGTTAGAAGCTACAGCTGACAGCTATCAAGGGCAAACAACAGTTAATAGCCGTTAGCTGATATGAGTTGTAATCTTTGTCAGGACAATGTCACTAAACTGAAGTCACCAAACACATCGACCTACGGCGTAACCGCCATATACTTTGGGGGGGACGTGTCCTCCCCCAATATTGGAAAAATACCAATCTGTCCCCCCCAATAATAAGTCTATTAAATCTTAATATGTGACATGATATGCCCTCCTTTTATGAAACCTGACTGTAGTGGATCCGTCCCTTGTTATTTCTGATTTACTTCAAAGTTAAGAAAAACAAGGGAAAAAAAAGCTGTGTGACCACCCCCCTCCCTATACACTTGGTTGAGTCCCACCGTAAATGCCGGCTTGTGGCTTCGTTTGAAAAACCGCTCAGTCCGCCTGTCACTGGTGGTCATTAAGGGTCAGGAACAAATGGAGGTTGGGGCATAAAGAAGGAAGGAGGACCAACAGGCGGACATTCACCTTTTTTTCCAGACGGTAAGCAACTAGACTTGTAAAAAGTAGCGCTATAGTCAAAAAGACCGCTCCAATGTTGTAATAAATGTGAAGAAATATCGCTTATCACTGCGTTCATCATCTGACAGACAGTTGGAGTCACAGAGGAGTTCCCGCGCTTCCCACTCCGTTGATAAGCCTCTATTCATTCATAAATGGCCTGCAAAACCTCAAATCTGTTGACTCCTGGTACGGCTCCGCTTATTATGTCGGTTTATTTTTGTAGTCAAGTTAACTGCGATCTGGTTTTGAGACAGTTTGTTTTATTTCGAAAGTCACAGGGCTTTTTCAGGAAGTTTCCCTGCACAACTTCCGGTTCTGCTCGACCTGCCCTCCACTGAATTTTATGCATCAAAACTTCAGCATCGCAGCTCCGGCATCCGGCAAAAAAAGGATGGTTGTGAACCAGCCCGAACGCGCCGGAGCGGATCCAGTGTCATATCACAAATTGAATTTAATGGAAAACTATCTGAACCGGAGGCTTAATTGTGGTGGGGAAAAAACTTTTTAAAGGGGTCCATTTGAACTGTTTCATCAGTGCGTGCTGTTCTTTTTATCGCCCCTCCTCGTGTCGTGTGGGTGTGTGCGTGTACGTGTGTGTTAGAGAGAAGGATATTGATTGATGATTTACTTCACTTGGCACTTAAGCAGGCTTGGTAAGGTTAAAGCAAATAGCACTAGCAGCAATAAAATCAGAATATGCAATGCATCAAATTAAAATGATAATTTTACTCAGTCAATTTTTTTTAGTCCAATGATTTTTTTCGTCCAATGATGTCCACTCCTTCCGTCCAGGACGGAGGGAGTGGACAAGCAGATACCTGCTCTAAAGATGAAAAGGTGAAGCATTGAAATATATGAGTCTCTAAACAGCGTAATAACATTATTTGGGTCATTCCGCCAAGAGTGCAATTTGCTTGTTGTAACTCTTCAAATTAAACAATTTTTTTCATTCCATTTCAATTTAGAATTTAGTAATATAGACATTTACTCATTCAAAATGCGTACTGGTCAACCTCAGGCTACTTTATTTAATTTATTGCAACTTTCGAAAGTTTATTATCATAACAATTTTTTCTCTGCTGTTACCAAAACTCAAATGCCATTTTAAAACCATGTTTATCAATCACATACAATGTTTTCCCTTTGAAAAATAGTTAATTTAGAAGAAATGGTTGGTTACATGATGAAAATGCTAATATTTATGACGAAAAAATGACTTTTTTTTTTTTACCAGAATTGTATTTTTCTGAGAATGCAAATCCAAACGTTTCCTTTAGAGGACATAAAAAATAAATTTAATCAAAATGAGCTTGTACTTCATTAAGCAATCAGAACGCTGTTGGAACCAATATAAATGTAAAAATACAGTTTATTTTCTTTATTTTTGAAGTAAAAATTGAAAAATCAGAAAAAAACATTTGGTAACAAGAATGAAAATGGGTAACAGGAATGAGTATGTGAGCACGTTACATGAGACAAAACTGATCTCAGATTACAGCAAATTTTAGTTAGCCTATTTCATTTAAAATGTATGTAGTCATGTAGACTAATTACTATTCATCCATTCAGTATATCATTTACATTTATTCATTCATTGTATTCTTTTCATCAATATAAAAGGGCATCAGAGGGCACTAGCCTACTCATTGTTGTTACTGCCAACACATTTATTTAAATTTTTCTAAAATAGATTAATTATTACTTGTTTTATACACAGTTCTATGTTGTTTTGACCTGTTAGGGGGCAGTGTAGAGGAAAAAAAGACCAGCCACACACATCCAGAGAAGAGCCCCCCTCATGTATTTGAATTGAGTGGACAATATTAGGGGCACTTTTATATAATAGAGAAAATGAAGTATTATCAATCTGTATCAACTTCAACAAAAAATGAAAATGAAGGAGCTTTGTAAAATATGAATTTATAGCAGAGTTGTTGTACTGGATTTGAATAGATTGTACAGGCCAATGAATTGTAAGTCTGTAATGTTATGTTAACTATTACCTGACAAAGTGGTTAAGTTCAAATTAAAGAAGTGAAACATTTTTTGTCTATATTTCATAAATACTACAAAAGTACATGTCATTATAAGAGGTCAATGTTTTTCAATATCAAGCAGTTTCGATATGAAACTTAACTATTGTGATAGACTTTTCAGCCATATCACTTAGGTCTAACTCAGACATCACTTGTTTATGTGTTTTGTTGCCTGATAGTCAATTAACACCAATATTTAACATTTAATTTTTATTTAATCTATGATTTCGTTCACATAAAACTTTCCAGTGTAAATATGCAGAAATTTATTTTGAGACAAATCAACAAAATGTGAATTCACTTTGACTTACTTAAAAGTCCATAGTACATTTTATTGTTTCAATCACAATATTTAAACCAACACGCTTTAGGTATGAAAGTTTTCCTCATTGGAAGACATCCTATTTGCTGCTATGTCAGAGATATTTCAGACTGTTCTTGAAATGTTAATTCAAATGGCCAATGTATTCCTCAAAACTATGTTCTAAATGAGAAAATCTTTATCAATATATGGAAATTTTAAATTGTGGGAAATGCACTTGAAAAAGTAATATCTGGGAAAGGACTCACATTTGCCCCCAACAACAACAACAGCAAACATGAAACAAAAGCTATCCGTATCTCAAAAGCAGTAAAACTGCATAATCCCTTACAGTTATATTAAAACATAAATTATTTGTGCTTTTGCTTTCAAGCAGATGTTTAATTAAATGGAGATTGTTAATTTGAGTGTCGTACACGGAATAGATTAAAATTTAGGCAACGACAGGCATTAGGGTAACACATAGTTGTTACACATTTTCTACACATAGATAGTTGTAACACATTTTCCCACCGAAAGTGATGATTCACTGCATTTTTGCAACAAACAACAAACAGTTCCACTGTCTATGCAATCTCATTTATGAACATTGCACTTCAAACAGTACACTTTGAACAATGTGTGTGTGTGCCTGCCTATGCATGTGAGTGTGGTTGTGGGTGTGTAAATTTAACATGACAGCAGCTGGGCAGTTTTCCATTCTCATTTCATGAACACTGCACTTTGAACAGTGTGTGTGAGTGTGTGTGTGTGTGGTTTTCAACAGCTGTATCAACAGAACCATTATGGCATGTTGTCGCTCATTCACAACAAACACAAAACTTCAAATAACTTCAAAAACAGCCATCACAGGTAGTCTATTTGGCTATTGAAGCAAACATGAGCTGATGGTATCTCAAAAAAGAACAGTTCCTCTCAATTGGATATGCAATTAAACTGGAAGTGTCCGCTTGCCTTGGCTGGATGTAGTTCAGATTTTGTACTCTTCTCCAAGAAAAAAATGCTTGCAAAAGGTTCCAATGTGTTTATTGAATACCCATGAACCAGAATTGTAGGAGCACATACACTGTCTGCAATGCATTTTAAATGGAAGGGGTTCGAGGCGAATTAATGGCATTAGGCACCAGGGGATAACAATGACTTTGGCCTGAACATAGGTGGAACTTATCCTGGAAATTGAGAAATGGACTTGATATTGTTCTTGGATTGCTCCTCATCCTTCACCTACTCAGTATGCCTTTACCTTTCAGGTCACAAATACCTATTCGCACCACATTCACACAGATTGGAAACTGCTGTGCAAGTTGTCAGTGACTCCAAATTAATCAGATTCATACATTATTAGACCAATTGCAACAGCACTGTGAACAATTTTAGGTTTAATGTTTTCCAGTAGGAAGTCAGTCTAAAGATCCACTTGTCATGAAGATAAATAAATGACTTATTTTAGTATTATAGTAAATTAGTTGATCTTCTCAAAAAAGATATTTAGGTCTGTAAGTTCTGATGGGTTGGCTTTAGCATTTTTTAAGTCATAAAAGTTTCGGTGCACTGTGGATGTAATGCTCCAGTGGGATTTGACATTTAGCCCATCGAGACAGTACTCCTTATCCTTCTGCCTAACTGCAAACCATGGCAATTACTCAGGGGTCTCTTAAATGTGAGATGATTAGGATTGTTCATGCTGCTGAACTCAATCACTCCTAATTCCATTACAATCCCTCTCACTCCCTGCATCAGTCTTCCATGCTCCCCCTCTCTCACTCACACACGCTGACACGCACATACCTTGATTAGGGTCATAAAGTCTGAGTAACACCTGGGAGGACGATGACTGAAGTAGTTGTCAGGCCCCATATTTGCATTCCTCCATTAGCATTAAGTGCTGATAAAATCCAAGATAGATGGTACTACTACTGTAGATTCAAAGGGGAGAGAAATCTAACTGCTCCAAAGATTAAATTAATCTACTTGAGATCTAGGCTTAACAATTGAAATATTAGAAATTTGTCTTTTATCCTTGAGTCAACCAACTTCAAACGGTAACTGCAATTAGAGGGACCCAGTACAAAAAATATGCATGAATATTGAAAATAATAAGTTTTAACAATGTTTTTTTCAGTGACCAATGCATGACTTTCTACTTTATTATGAACCAGAATGTCATCCTTCTAGTTTTCCCCATTTAATTTTGCTTAATGCCTTTTAAGGGAGGTGCATCATAAGGCTTGGGATTCTTTTAAGGGGTGTCAGGTCATGCAAATTATGTTAAGTCCTCAGCAAGGCTATGCATGAGTGATTCCCTGTTGCACTTGTCATCTTTATGAAAGTCTGATTGTGCTTTATGGGGGAGTGTCTGCTGGGGCATCATATTTGTGAATTATGGAGTAACTTGAAATAAAGAAATAAGAAACTGTGTGTGTCTTACAGTTCATACAGGGTCAGTCTTCTGTGTTTTGCTATGTCAAAGGGGTTTATTTTTGTCACTTGGTTTGTAATTTTGTAATGGGGCATTGCATGGAAACTCTGACTTTAAAGGTCCCATATTATGCTCCTTTTCTTCAGTGTAATGTTGATGTCTTCATGAAATGTTAGTAACATGCTTTGGTCTAAAAACCCAATAAATCAAGCACAGCAGCATTATTTCCAGGCTCTCATAGCCCCTCTGTTCAGAAAGGTCTGATCTAGTGGGCGTGACCTTAATATATTAATGAGCCACCGCTGATACCACCCCGCTCTTCCGTGACGACGAGGATGGCTGGGCCGGGCTGTGCTGCGCGTAACTATAACAACTGAGCACTGAGAGAAACATGGCTGTAGAGAAAGGCTGCAGCAGTACACGTTTGAGTCAGACCCCGAATATGAAGAGGAACCAGGAGAGTTGAGGACCAAGGATAAACCTAGATGTTTCTCAGTGGTCTGTATATAAAGTTTCTTCAATGCTAACATGTAGACGAATTAAAGTTGTTCTGGCTTTCCTCTTCCCCTCCCCCTCTCCCTCCCCCTCCATTTGTTGATGTGGATGTGGCATGTAGCTCTTGTAGACATAAAGTGCTTACCAAAACTTAGACTGGCGTTAAATAGAGTTTAGTAAAGGGGTAATGTAGAGTGAGCGGGTTACAACAGAGACATTAACCCTGACAGGATTAGCTAAAACCCTGACATGAATTAACTTTCACTTCTAATGCTACCCTCACATTATAAGACTTTGAAAAGATTTGGAAAAGACTCCTGGAAACTTTAAGCTCACACCTGCTCACATCTAAAGACCAGTGTTTAGAGTTTTTAGTCTCACCCTAGTCTCAGACTGAGATTTTACCAAGACTGTGAATCTTGCAGGGTCACTATTCACAAGACTACAACCAGATTCCTTTATTTTTTTTTCCCATCATGCTCCTAGTAGAAACTTACAAAATGGAGGAGAAGCAGCTTTTGGCTACAGCTACTCTAGTGTGTGCAGCATTTTGTGCTGAAAAAAACAACAAAAACAAGAGAAGAAGACGCCACAGAATATGGGCAAGGCCCTGGTTATATGGACGGGGACAGCAAGGTCGGTCTGTCCTTCAAAAGGAACTGGAGGTGAGTTATGACAATATTGCTAACTAACTATTGCCATCTGGAATAATCAGAATAACTTCAACATATTGTGTTGACTGCACTGTCAGAGATTAAACAAATAATATTTTCAAGTACTAAACATCCTTCAAGACAATGCCAATGTAGACCTCACATATATACTATAACACATAATATCTTAATTATATTGTCTTGACAAAGGTTATCAAAAAGCATAAACCCTTTTTTTCCTCCACTTTTGCCATTTTACACCAGGCGAATGACAGAGCTGGATTTAAAGAATTGCTACGCATGACATCCAAGGACTTTGACTTTTTATTAGAACGAGTGCAACCACTAATAACAAAGTAAAACACCCGTTTTCGGATTGCCGTCAGTGCAAGAGAGCGACTGTCTGTGACGCTGAGATTTTTGGCCACAGGTTTGTATGACAGACATAACCAGTGCTGATGTAGAAAGGGTAACACCTTCCTGTTTTTACCCCAGCCTCCCAAAATTTAATGGGACACAAAGAAATCACTGATGTGAGCTCTCCAAACCCAGATCAGCCTCACAGTGAAATGAAAGAAATTTACAATGTTCATGTAAAAACAGTATTTCTGGAATGTAGAAAAGGGCAATATTAGGAAACAATGCATAGTTACATTTTATTTTATAAACAAAAAAATAGAAACATAAAAACATCATTTCATCGCATTTCAAGAAGTATATTTTTTTCAAATGCCAATATGATCTTTTTTATTTTTCTTCTATAAAATTACTATTATAATCTTTTCAATATAAAAATGACCATAAGTTTTTTTTTAAGGGGTGCACAAATTTTCAAATGTAATTCTGCATGTCTCACTTTGCTCTGTTACAGTTAAATTATGAGTCTTACATCTCTATACTGTTTCCATTCAAGGTGAAACCTTTAAATCCCTGGGGTTCCAATACCGCATGGGAGCCACAACTGTTTCAGAGATCATTCTCTCCACATGTGAGGCTCTCTATGAGGTCATGAAGGAGGATTACCTCAAGGTGAAACACTAACACTTAACATCTGTAATCTTACAGTAGGCAGTACCCATTTGAAAATGAAATATCATCACCAAGTGTACTTGTTTTGTTTCGTAGACACCAACATCAGAGGCTGCCTGGAAAGCTATTGCCGCGGACTTCTTTGAGAAGTGGCAGTACCCAAATTGCCTCGGTGCACTGGATGGCAAACACATCTATATACAGCCCCCTGGTCATTTGGGCAGCACATTTCGCAACTACAAAGGTCGCTTTTCTGTGATATTAATGGCAGTTGTGGATGCACATTATACATTTTTGTATGTGAGTGTAGGGGCCCAAGGCAGATTGTCAGATGGAGGTCTGTTTGCCCACTCTGACCTCCGCAGAGCAATGGAAGCAGGCCTTCTTAATGTACCCCCACCAGAACCCCTGCCTAACACAGATATTGTCATGCTGTACATGCTTGTTGCAGATGATGCGTTCCCCTTACGCACTGACCTCCAGAAGCCATTTTCACATCGACAGTTGGGCCATGACCAGAGAATCTATAACTACAGGTTGTCGAGGGCTAGGCGGGTTGTGGAAAATGCATTTGGCATTCTTGTCAATAGGCTCCGGGTCTTCAGAACAACCATTAGTCTAGATCCTGACAAGGTAGTCAAAATTACACTTGCCTCATGTGTGATCCACAATTTCTTGAGAGCACACAGATCAGAGCCCTATGTGCCACTTGCCTTGACTTGAGAGACTGATGACCATGAATTCATCCCTGGATCCTGGAGGCAAGAAGGCCAAGGGGCTTTCCATGATCTGGCAAACAACAGAGCACGCAATACAACACAAAGGGCTAAAGAACTGAGGGAAATGATGAAGGACTATTTCAACTCACCAGAAGGCCAAGTACCATGGCAGGAGCACCATATATAATGTGTGCAAAAATATAATGCGAGATCCCTGACTGCCTGTTATCCCACATGAAAGTCTGTTTCGTGGCAGTATCTCCTTATGGACACAAATTTCAATAATGTGGAAATACTGTAAATGTTTGTGCTCAAGTCTGTCTTTCTAATAAAAATAGAAGACTGACTTAGACTGACTTAACTGTACTGCTGTAATGTACAGGTACTGGTTACATTACCAGTTTACCTTTTTTCATTGTACAAATCAGTTCAAAAAAGAAGCAAATACTTTGTGAAAAGTTGTTTGTTTTTTTGTTTATTCAAAGTAGAAAAGGCACTTCCACATCAGGGCATAACTGTGCAAAAACAGACTTCAGTCTTTGAAACCAAAACTTTAAAAGGACATTCTTATGGTCTTAAGGTCATTTTCACAAAACAATACACTAAAAATAAATTAAAATACCAGCTTATTTAGCCACAGCTGCTAGGTGAAGTGCAAAAAAATAGTCTGAAACACAATTTTCAGCAATGGAAGTGCATTAACAGCACTATTTAAACATGTGCATCATGTGCAAAACGCATCAGAAAAATATTTTTTTTAAAAAACACCTGAAATGTAAACAAAATGAGTATTGTGACTAGGGCTGAACAATTAATTGCAAATTAGATTAAATCGCAATATGGCTTGTTGCAATTTTCAAATCACAGACAGTACAATATTTTTAGCCCAAAATGTGTTGAACATTTTGGCATTGTGATGTAGTTTCTTGCAATTTCATGCCTTTTTTAACCTTTTTTTACCCAGTTTTTATAACTTTATACCTATCTTCTCCCATTCATCTTTTTTTGGGCCACTGTCAGACCATGTTTGGAATTTATACATGATTTTTGAAATTTAATCAATTCAATCGATTCAATTTCATACCTATTTTGCACCTATTAACTTTTTTCTGCTTTCGTAGCATTTTTTTTACCCAGTTTTTACAATTTCATACCTATTTTTTTTCTGCTCTTCACTTCTCCATTTTTTCTCAAATCTTTTATCCTTAGATTAATTTAATGTCACAATGGTCATACTATAAAACGACCTATTGCTTATGTTTGTTTAAGAATACATAAGATGAGGAACATTTAAACAATCGCACAGTAAATCGCAATTGCAGTACTGGGGAAAAATATCGCAATTAGATTATTTTCTCAAATCGTTCAGCCCTAATTGTGACTTATTCAAGCTCAAACTACGGTGGCCGACAAGGGCATACGCGCTGCAAACAAAAAAACGCGACATAAACGGCCAAAACGCAATACAAACGATCAAAATGCTGCAAACACAGAAATGATGCAAACTCAAAAACACACAAACACATAAAACAAATGAAAATGCTGCACCAAAAAAACATGATGCATTCACAGAAACGCTGCAAAAGCAAAAACATACAAACCGACAAAGCAAATGCAAAAGGGAAATGCTGCATACCAACCCCAAAACAACTGCAAGAGGGAGACGCTGCAAATTCACGGAAGGTCGGCAGGCCACTAGGGGGAGCTGACCATAGATATTATATACCTAGACGCTTCATTACGGTCTGGAGCGTATGCCAGCGTCGCATATTGGAGAGGTCTCTTCACTCCGGTCTGGCACCAGAAAAGGAGTGAACGCATTCATGCTCGTATTTTGTGCAGCCTAAAGTGACAGTAAATGGCGCAATATTGAAAGCAGATTACTTTATTTAGTTTTATTTCAACACAGCTGAGTAAAAACGTATTTAATACACATGTCAACATGATTTAATAAGATGTCTGGTTTGTGTGTGCGAGCTCACGTACATGAGCCTGTGCCTGAAATAGTTGCATTGAATATTCTCACAGCACACAAAAACAAAAATATGAAAAAAAATATTACTGTTGTTGTTACTACTATTACAATACTATATTACCATTATTACTTATTGATCAGACTTACTCATTTATTTTCTTGATCCTCTTCTTATTGATATTATTTTCATTATTTCATCAACTACATACTCACTTTTTCTCCTTTTCATTTATCTATTCTTCATTCCTTTACATCATTCTATCCATATTTTACTACATTTTATTTATTGCCCCCTTTAAAGTTTCTCTCCACACAACCATAGTGACAAGTTCCCCTCCCTGCTCCTGCATCATATCACCTGCTGCTAATGATGTTGTTCCTCCTCTGCTTGTTATTACTCCACCCTTTGTTTAATTTTATTTCTCTTTGATGCTTTCAATTTTATTTTATTTACTATGATATATTTATGTATTACCTTTACAATGACTATCATTACACTGCAGCTGCTAGTGTTAAATGACTTTTCTCCCTTTTATAACAAACTATTGATATTACTGGTGATCTACTTATCTATTTTAAATCTTTGTTTTTTCGTAAACATTCATACTGTAGTTTAATTTATTTTTATTATTATTGTGGCTGATGTTGCTATTGTTATTAATTTTACTATGATAAAAATAATAACAATAATAATGATTAGTATTATAATTATTATTATTATCATCATTATATTACAAAATGTTTGAAGTCGGCATTGTGAATCCCAGCATAATAAAAAGCATTTTAATTTGAAAGAATGTATTTTAATGTGTGACAACGTCATGTATTATAAGTGCATCTCTGTCGTTTGTAACAGACTTATCCTTGTGAAAATCTGGTAAAAATTCGCTGAGTTATGCCCATAATAGTTGAACATAATACACCTTTCTCAGTATAATTAACTCACTGGGGCTGTATGTGAGACCCCTCCAAGATGGCGGCCAGTGGCTCCAACAGAAAGCGCCAGTCAATGAGGCATCTACGTATATAATATCTATGGTCAGCTCCCCCTAGTGGCCTGCCGACCTTCCGTGAATTTGCAGCGTCTCCCTCTTGCAGTTGTTTTGGGGTTTGTATGCAGCATTTCCCTTTTGCATTTGCTTTGTCGGTTTGTATGTTTTGCCTTTGCAGCGTTTCTGTGAATGCATCATGTTTTTTTGGTGCAGCATTTCTGTGTTGCATTTGTTTTATGTGTTTGTGTGTTTTTGAGTTTGCATCGTTCCTGTGTTTGCAGCGTTTTGATCGTTTGTATTGCGTTTTGGCCGTTTATGTCGCATTTGTTTGTTTGCAGCGCGTATGCCCTTGTCAGCCACCGTATCAAACTAATCTAAATGCTTTCAGTGTCTTCAAGCAGTTGCATGAAACTTGGCTGTCCCTGAGGCAGACGGTGTGTGTGCTGATGTGATGGTTGTATAGTCTGTGGATGTTTTTGAGGCTGGACTTGACTATGATGCAGACTTTGAGTCAAGTATTGAGGTTGTGACCTGTATTGTTCCCTGCCCATTAGCTGCTGCTGATCTGCTTCTTGAAAATCATACAGTATAGTCATAATTTTTTTTTTTTTGCTCTTGTTTTTAAAGTTGGGTCCTTGATGTGACAGACCTCAAATGCAACCTGTCGTCCAAAGCTTGACTCTTCTTCTACTTTATCTGAAACCACTGACAGTTTTGGACATTTCTTTTAGCAATTCAAGTTTCTCAAGCTCAATGTCATTTTCACTGGTACGTCTTGCCTGTTTTTTGAATGGCTGGCAGACTCTTGGCTCTGATGCTGGTGGGCTTGAGGACCTTGATGAGCCTGGTGTACAAGGCCTGAGCAAAGACTCTGTAATGTCTTTGTCCAGAGTGGAATTCTCCTCCATAGGAGAGGACATCTCATCAGCCACTGTCCACTGTGTGTCTGTCTCACTGTCTTCAGTCTGTTGGATAAGATAGTCAACATGTATTTAGTATATAAGTGGTAATTTCTATACACAGTTTGTAACTCACAAACATTATCAAAAGTGAGTATATAAGAAATACATAGAGGATATATATCTGTTTATCTCAATACTCACAACAAGGCTGGTCTCTGTGTTGCGGGGGATGACAAATGGCTTGAGAAAGTCCATACCTCCCAAGATCCACTCCTGTTTGGAAGTGAGGGGCTTTTTCCCACTTCCACTTGGCCGAGGTCATAGGAGTCGGCTAAACTGTGTCCTCAGAGACAGACTTCTTGTTTTCACCTCAGCAACTGAAACATAAATTGGGTTGCATCAGCAAAGGTCATGTGTTTATTTTCTTTGTACTAAATTAAGTTTACACATTACCTTACTCGCTGCGTACTGTAATGTAACGCCACAAGCTAACATGGGCTAACATAGCAAGGCATGTTGAATACAGCGGTAGCATGTTAGCATAGCTAGCGCACTTACTGGGCATTTGCAGGGCTTCTGCAATCTCGGTCCATTTCTTTCCCTTTTCCACTCTGTCGTGGTATGTGCGAGAGTTGATGTCAAACAGGCAGGGCTGCTCTGCCCATAACTCCACCATTCGCTCCTCTTTTTCTACGGTCCACTTTCTCCGTCGTTCCTCCATTGCTTCCATTCCTTCATAACTGCCTGGTTTCCTGTTTCCGCTTTTGTCAGAACTCATCTATTGGTTGTTGATTGTGTGACGTCACTCCGACTTACGATAATATCAAACATGTTTGATATCATCGCAAACCCAAGACTAGGAAAAGACTGACATGAAACGGCACAGATTACTATCTCAAACTAAACGATCGAGAGCACTGGCGCGCGCCACGACTCCAGTAAAACTCCAAGATTTATTAAAGATTTCCAGTTTTTAGTCTGAGACTGTGAAAATCGTTTGGTGTGAGCCCTACATAAGTAACACTGAACAGGCCGTTGCTACTGATAGTGAAATAAGACAGAGAGAGGGGGTCTTCTCTGTTGTTGTGATACGTAAATAATGTCAGGGTTCTTTAGGGCCAATCTGAGCAACAGTCTGTTTTACAGAAATAGCATTAGTTATGTGGCTGACCCATCAGAATTCAGCATTTAATAGAGCCATAGCCTTTCATGCATGACAGTTGGTGCTGCCACTAAGAACATGCTTATTACCTGTAACCCCCAAATTCCACTGGATGCGAAAGCACAGAGTCCTTAAAACGTATTGCGGAGCGTGTTAGCGCTGCGTTGCTGAAGTGCCAGCGTGCGCCAAAGCGCAAGAGATACGCTTCAGGTCTATTTTCTGCACGGCCGCTTCCAAACCTCGTAAATTCACTGTCGTTAAGAAAGCATCGGACAGGAAGTCACTGTGTGGAGTAACCGGAAGTTTCAAAATAAAACACAATGCATGGACTCTTGCACATAATTTTCCTCAATTGTTTGTCATTACGTCAAAACCGGAGGCACAAGCATCAGGTCAGCAGTCGGTCAGAGGGTCCCAGAGGCAACACGACACCATGGACAAAGAAAAGTTAATTGTAGAGGTACAAAAATATATAAGGTTGTATACATGACACTATACATATTTTCTACACAGATATATGTGGATAAAAGTTGATTAACTCCGCGGCGCTTTCGCATGCAGTGGAATGTGGCGGTAAGCAGCCAGCAGTTATCTGTGAACCTTATTTTTAAAGGTTATGCTCTTTTCCGTATGCCAAACAGTAGTTCTCTTAAAAACCTCTTTATTTGCATTATTGTCTATCATTATGACAGAGCCCTGTGTATATTCTTAAATAAAAAGACATGATTGCTTATTTCATGCATTTCCTTTATATAAAAATTCAACTGAACATCCTGTTTTCACTCTTCTCCTGTGGCAATTGTGTGCAAATGCTTCGAGCTTGAAAATGTCTGTTGCATGGAGACACCAAAGGCATTGTGAAAACTGAGTGCTGAATAACAATTTAGTACATTACCTTTCCTGTACTATGTCACTCACTTACCTGTTTTAGGTTGTTTTCACACCAGCCACATTTGGTGCGCATCAAAGAAGTTTTGGCCCAGGATTTGGTACGTTAGGGCCTTTCTCAAACCGCCCCCTACACACTCTCCCTATCCACTACCCCTCCATTTGCACGTCCTGGCAGAGGGTCCGCCATATTAAGAGCTATTCCAAACCGATTCGCAGGGAGGGGTAGTGGGCTGTAAAACCCTCCACAAGCGAGTCTGCAGGGATGCCGACTCGCTGAACACGTGCAGCGCTAAAGTGTGTCCGGTGTCAGCCATAGAGGAAGCAACAAACAAATGTAAGTTCCACGCAGGTGCCTGCACAAACTCTGTTGAACTAAGACAACAATTTCATGATTGTCATCCAGATGTTTACAACTGAAGTTGTACTTGTCGCTGATTATGATATTAAGGCCTACTCACATTAGTCCAAAAAAAGAGTTTATTTGATTAAATGTTTTATATTTACCAGGAATGTAACGAAAACCAAAGAATTCATAAAAATGTGAGTGAGAAATTAAAGCTCTTCAGTAAGAAAAGAATAATACAGAATAAGTGAAATAATTTGTATTGTCCTAGGATAAAAACATTTTTTAATTACCTGAGACATGATAATTAGGCAAATTTCAGCACTGAGATACATACAGTGGGAGGAAAAAGTAGGTACACCCTTTGTAATTTTGTACATTTCTGCCAAAATTGGTCATAAAATGTGATCTGATCTTAACTCAAATCACAAGAATGAGTAAACAGTGTCTGCTTAAACTAATACCACCCAAACAATTACATGTTATCATTTTTTTATTGGCCATAAGATGTAAACATTCACAAGACAGGGAGGAACAAGTAAGTACACCCTTGGATTCAATAGCTGGTTGACCCTCCTTTGGCAGCAATAACTTCAACTAGACGTTTCCTGTAGCTGCATATTAGGCATGCACAACGATCAGGATGAATCTTGCCCCATTCCTCTTCACAAAACTGCTGCAGTTCTGCAAGATTCTTGGGGTGTCTGGTGTGAACGGCTTTCTTGAGGTTATGCCACAGCATCTCAATTGGGTTTAGGTCAGGACTTTGACTGGGCCATTCCAGAAGATTTATTTTATTCTTCTGAAACCATTCTAAAGTTGATTTGCTTCTGTGCTTTGGGTCGTTGTCCTGTTGCAGCACCCATCCTCTTTTGAGCTTCAACTGTTTGACAGATTGTCTCAGGTTTTTCTGCAAAATATCTTGGTAAATTTGTGAGTTCTTTTTTCCATCGATAATGGCGAGCTGTCCAGGCCCTGAGGCAGCAAAGCAGCCCCAAACCATGATGCTCCCCCCACCATACTCAACAGTGGGAATAAGGTTTTGATGATGGCGTGCTGTTCCATTTTTCCTCCACACATGACGTTCTGTGTTCCCACCAAACAATTCAACTTTGGTTTCACCACTCCACAGAATATTTTCCCAGTTGCGCTGTGAAGCATCTAAATGTTTTTTTTGCAAACTTCAAATGTGCAGCAATGTTCTTTTTAGACAGCTATGGCTTCCCGCGTGGTGTTCTCCCATGAAACCCATTTTTGTTTAATGTTTTACGTATTGTAGATGTGTTGACAGAGATGTTGGCATGTTCCAGTGATTTCTGTAAGTCTTTCACTGACACTCTAGGGTTCTTTTTTACCTCATTGAGGATCCTGCGCTGTGCCCTTGGAGTCATCTTTACAGGGCGACCACTCCTCGGAAGAGAAGCATCAGTGCTGAACTGTCTCCATTTGTAGACAATTTTTCTCACCGTGGATTTGTGAACATCAAGACTTTTAGAGATGGTTTTGTAACCTTTTCCAGCTTTACACAAATCAACAATTCTTGATCTTAGGCCTTCAGAGAGTTCTTTTGAGCGAGGTATGGTGCACATCAGACAGTGCCCCTCATCAAGAGACAACTCTTAACTGGTGTGTGTTTTCCAGTGGGCAGGGCAGCTTTAAGCCACACCTCAGTAACTGAACTTCAGGTTGGCTCACACCTGACTCATAAATTTGACTAACTAACTCTTGGAGGATCCTTAGCCATGGGGGTGTACTTACTTACTCCTCCCTGTCTTGTGAATGTTTACATCTAATGGCCGATAAAAATACGATAACATGTAATTGTTTGGGTGGTATTGGCTTAAGCAGACACCGTTTACTCATTCTCGTGATTTGAGTTAAGATCAGACCACATTTTATAACCAATTTAGGCAGAAATGTACAAAATTACAAAGGGTGTACTTACTTTTTCCTCCCACTGTATAGGCGGATCAAAATTGTTGCAGAAAGGTTCTCTGCTAATATTTAGGCCATTTCTTATTTTTATTATGTACTTAGGATTTTTTTTCATAAACTCAAAGTACAGGAAAAAATAGCCTAGCTGCTTTTTGCTTCTCTGACATTAAAACATATTAAAAATTAAAACGTAACACCATCAGGGTTCAAGTTCAGTCTCAAAATATTAATAATAAATATTATTATGCCAGGGTTTAAAATATGTTGGGAAACTTTAAATAGATTGACCTTACATTAAATTATGCATTGAAGGACGATTTTTTATTCAATCTCATATAATCTAATAAAGATAAATAAAATCAATATCCCGAGAGAGTTTTTACAGAATGTGTGCAACAAAAGTACAGAGGCTCACATTCCACTGCTGCATAATCAAATATAAAAGACGTCTTAAACCTCTGCGCCTTTTGGAAGATCTCATCTGCTCATGTTTCAGTCATTGCTGGATCAATGCAAAAACTGCTGCTCATGCAAGATGCCGCTTCGAAACCATGGCAACATACACTTCCTGTTTCCACCTGAGGGAGGGAAGTTTATCCCAAAGCTTACTGCTGTTGTCCTACCCTTCACCGTGATGAAGTGGACTACATTTAGCTGTGAGTGTGACTCCGTGACGGAGTGCACTCCATTGCAGAGGGGGAGTGTGTAGGGGCCAGTTTGAAAAAGGCCCTTAGTGTCAATGTGAATGCAACCACCACACTTTGGTGCGCACCAAATCAGCCGGTCCGAGACCTCCATGAAGGGGTGGTCTCGATCCACTCCATCTCCCGACATTTGGTGCAGTTTCACTGATGTGAAACAAAGTGGTCCGAACCGATCTACTTTTGATGCATTGCTTCCTGTTAATCCCACAGTTGAATCTTTTGCTTACTCAATTTATCAATTTTTTATTCTGGTTGAGGATTACGATGATTTACGATGGTCCAGAAGGTCGGTGATGCCGTCTCAAACACGATATAAAAAACACATTTAAAGGAAAATGTAGAAGAGAGCGAAATGTACACATTGGTTGTTTGGTGTAGGGAATGGTTACCATGGTCGTCTCTTTGTCGTTCTCACGGTTCGATGTTGCCTGTGTGAATGCAAGCCAGCGGGGGGGGGGGGGCAAACCCATGGCAAACCGCGACGCAGCACGGTTCGAAACAAAGACCTAAAACGCCCTTAATTACTTAGGTCAGAAGAAGACTACAGGAACTCCCAGACCCACCATCCTGGACTCGGATGCTTGGATTTGATTTTCACTGCAACATGCATGCTATATTTATAGAGCAGACTATGAGCCTTTACATCTAATAGGGATAATGCAGAAGTATTTTGACATAAACGCTTCCATGACAAGAACAAAAATAGTAAAGATTAAAAGAACATCGCTGTTTCCTCCATCTTATATTTTTTAACAGTCTCTTACTTTCTTGTTATTTACTTATTAACATTACATGTAAAATAAACAGTTAATGTAGACTTTATTGTGAAAAATATTTTTACATGTAAGAACACCAAATGTACCAGCAACTGTACACATTTTTACAATAAAAGAGGTAAGAAAGATGTGAAAAAGAAAAAAGAAAAGGAATTTTTAAACACAAACCATAAAACCACAATGATAAAAAAAAAGAATTAATAAAATATATACATAAAAACACCTATGAAAGTAACCCTTCAGTTCTGACAAAATCTTATTATGACCAGCCCTTACAGATGCCTGGCCTACAGAGCCTTTGTGAGCTGGTGTTGGGATTTTCTGGGCTGAAGAAGCAGGGTGGTGCTGCCTGCCTGCTTGGTGCTACGGATAAGAGCGGAGTTTCCTAATGCAGAAGATCAGTATGAGGGGTTCAGTGCTTCCTGGTATTTGGAAAAGGAGCATATGGTCTGGTATTTTCTGCAGCTCCTTCAGGTATTAAGCAGGGTCCTGAAAAACCTTCTCAAAGTCAAGGTCCAATAGTGTAACTGCATGATCTGAAATGCAAGACACAAAAATGTATGCTTAGAAAAAAGAAATGGCACTAAAATCAAAACACCTCTCTGCAGTGTTGTACACTTTTTCATAGTTTTTTATTTACACAATGTCCTTCTTGATTATATTTTCTCAATTCCATGTTAAAAGCGTTTTTATTTAAAGGATAAGTTCTGTTCCTGCAGCTTTCACATTGTTTACAGAATGAAGCAGAGCAATGTACTCACCCAGAAGGCTTTCCTGATGCAAACAGTGCTTCGGGAGATATTTAGATCCAAAATGGAGCAGCGGACATCCGTATAATGGTAGCACATAGGGCATACAGCGCCGCTCCTAAAACTGCATTAGTCGTCCAAAAACTCATTAGTTTCACCAATATTCCATCATGGTCCGTTCGGGCTACTCCTCCACGACAGTCTGTGTCACTCCAGACACATTGTGTGACTGTGCTGACCTCTGAACTGAAGAAGAAGAGCGCTTGCTCCACGCCTGCACAGTACGGCTCATTGTTTCAGCGGAAGACAGTCGGCTACTCAACGACTTTCTTCTTCCAGTTTTGTGCAAAATGGCCGAATATCTATCAGATGAAGATGTTGTGGAGGAGAACTTCGAATATGATGGGTGTCCTTACAGTTTTGAGCCAGCTGAGGAGCTCATAAAAAAGGAGGACGCAGAGGCAGCGCTCCAGAGAGTACTGCGCACTGGCTTTGCTGTACATCCTTCCACCTTGGATTTTGGGAAGTTGGCTTTAACCAGCAGTTCACCATCAGAAGATGTTGCCTAAAGTCAACCAGCATAGACACAAGAAAGAAAAATGTTTAACCTGTTAGAGCATGAAAACACATATTATAGCCATGCATTTTTACCATTTTTGTAGATAAAATGTTTATTTCATGTTGTACCGAAATCTAAATTAAAAATTACATGAAATGTAACGTATAATTTTTATATTTCATTAGATACATTAGGTGTTTCGGGCAACTGATAATTCACCTGAGGACCTTTATTTTTTTATCATTTATCTTACTGGATTCACTTGGGTTTTTTGTGATTTTTTTGATCATTTTGATTGGACAGAGGTACCAAAAATATGTCTCAAATAAGATACAATAGGCAGGGGTTAATGGGTTTTTACTTACAAATGTCACATAATGCGATGCATTACAAAATGTCTTTGACTATATATATTGTCGGTAAATACATAGGCAGGATAATTAAATCACTCAACTTATTTGTCTCCCTCAGTTTTTCATAAATCACTGCTGTGCTATAGTGTAAGTAATTGTAACTTGTCCTCCCAGTCACAAAGTTCGTATGACAGCTTTCTGTGGGCATTTCTGAGCGTTTAAACTCACAGAAATCAGATTGAATTAGTTTGGTGATATTAACGTTTAGGCCAGAAATGCCAGTGATCACATCTACAGATATGCTGATTTGAGCCGACGTTAGCCTAACATTTAATATAGTTTCCCCTGCTGTTATTAATGATTATATGATCTGCTGCAAAACACAAAGAAACACAGCCTTCACTGATAGTTTCCCTCCTCTACAGTTTAGACACAAAATGATATCTTTGATATCTTATGAGATAAGTTAGCAATTACGTTGCTTCAGTGAGTGCAGAGCCGCAGGCCTCGTCCTCAGATCTCTGTACACTTAACAGCAGCCAGCACAGTAACACACACCAGAGAATTCACATTACAGTCCTGGACAAACACAACTGTAAAGTCCACATGGTTAGAAAACAGTGAGGCTTGTTCATCGTAGCATTACAGGCTAAAACAACAGGCGAACCGCAGCTTAACGTAGCCTCCAGAAGCTAACGTAGAGATGGGGGGATGAGGGGCTGTATGAGGAATAAATATAATCCTCCAGCTGTTAAGCTCCTCTTGACTAACGTGGGAATATTCATACACCTAAATCAGATTAGATTAGTTTGGTGATAACGACGCTGAGGCCAGAAATGCCAGTGATCACATCTGCAGATACACTGATCTGAGCCGACGTTAGCCTAACATGGTATATAGTTACCCCTGTTATTGATGTTTACATGATCTGCTGCAAAACACAAAGAAACACAGCCTTCACTGATCATTTCTCTCATCCACAGTTTAGACACAAAATGAGTTTTGATACCTTATGAGATAATTTACCCATTACATTGCTTCAGTGAGTGCAAAGCCGCAGGCCTCGTCCTCAGATCTCTGTACATCAGAGACTTCACATTACAGTGCTGGACAAACAGGACTGTAAAGTCCTCATGGTTAGAAAACAGTGAAGCTCGTTTACAGTAATATTACAGGCTAAAACAACAGACTAACCGCAGCTTAACTTAGCCTCCAGAAGCTAACGCAGAGACAGGGGGGAGAAGAGAGGCTGTATGAGGAATAATTCTAGCCCTTCAGCTGTTGAAGTTATCTTGACTAATGTAGGAACATTCATACATCTAAGTTTACACTGCAGACTTTCAGACTAACTTAAACACCGTTGAAAATCTTGAGCAACAAGCAAAATAACAGCACACAGCATTTAAATACCCCCATTTCCATGGTCCGAGGTTTGGTGGCAGACAGTTGGTGCTGAGCCTAGATCCAGGAAAAGTCTGGTGTCGGAAGCAGTCAGCCATGAAGTGACTGGCACACTCATACAGGTTTTAACTAACCATAGCTGCTCATTCCTTCAAAAATAAACTTAATCCACTGGGTCCTTTGTCCTCCAGGGCTGGTAGGCTATGTGTGAAGATACACAAGGCTGTTTACAGCCAACAACAGAGCAGAGACAGCTTCTGGGCTCAAACATGCTGAACACAGACTTCTCACTAAAGCCGGGCATCCACTGTGCGATTTTTGGTCCTTTTTGACACGATTTGTCACCCGTGAAACTATTATGGGGATAGGGCTGAGTTTTGGCTCAATAGTTGCGTCTCACATCGTGTAGTGTACACGAGGTAATGAGAGGCGATTAACGCCTCAAAACCACCTCCCAATCGATTGGATGAATATGAAACCTGTTTGAAATCCTGGTTGCCCCTCGTGAGGCTATGTCACACTACACATGTGCAAACGTAGATACGGAAGAGAAAACAAATGCACAAGATGAAGCAGCATGGCATCACAGCGGACCTGGACCCAATCAATGGATAGTTGACTTGTTGAGCTGTGGCAGGCACAGTGCAAATGTGTTTTTGTTTGTTAGTCATTCGCATCTGTGAGCAATACTCACAAAAGCTGAACATTAAGAATTCTTACATTGTCTCTCTTCTAGCTGACTTGTTTCTCCATTGGCCAGGTTATCGTCACTGCAGAAATCCATGATGTCTCAAGATTTGATGTGCTGACTCAGAAGTGGAAGGGGAACTGCTAATCTACATTTCTGACATGAGGCTTCTGGCGTGTTACTGAAAGCTACATCAGTTAGTGGCAGGGGGTTTGTGCTGAGTTCTTCTTGGACTGGGGAAATGCATAGGTTTTTACATCCACGATTGAAAGACTTCAGCATCACGCCAGTATAGCGAGTATCATTAGGAGTCACAAGATTGAGTTGTCGGCTTTCCCATCCACCTACCGATAACAGGAGTGGAAGATTACATTACAATCAAAAGTTATTAGATACAGATTTAATCCAAACATTAAGTCAAAGCAACTAAACATGTCATCGAACAGACCAGGCTGAAGAAGTAACCTACAACAAACCTGTTCCTTTTTTTATTTTATTTTTTTACCTCTGCCAAGGAGGTTATGCAATTATCGGCGTCTGTTTGTTTGTTTCTCTGTATACAACATAACTCAAAAAAAATTATGGACGGATTTCAATGAAATTTTCAGGAAATGTCAGGATTGGGACAAGAAACAAATGATTAGATTTTGGGAGTGATCCGGATCACCGTCTGGATCCGGCATGATGCAAAATGTGATTTTTGTGAATAACTACTGAACTAAAATAGATATCATTATGAATCCAATTGCTAATGGTATGGTTTCATAGTCAATGACTTTAAATATTTAGATGAAATAAAGGTAGGACTAATATTAATGGTGAAAATCCCAATCTGAGTGAGGACTGTGGTGCTGGCAGGGGTCTGCGCTCTTAGACCTCAGCTCAGATATGCTTAATAATAAACATGCAGAGTTCAAAGTACAGAGGTTACTGTGATGAATTCCTTTAAAGTATTTTGTTTTATGACAAAGTATCAGTATCACACAAACTAGTGTTGGCCTACCTGAAGGTTTGTAGAGCAGCCACCCACCAGTATCTGAACCCAATTTTGGGAATAAAACTTTGAGGGCATCACATAACTGTAAGCAAAAAATGCATACACATATAATCTTCCTCAAAAATAGTGTCAAAACTTGAAACCATGAAGAACATCGATGACACTGCATGACATTCTAGCAAATCCTTGTAACTTCAAAACCTACAATACTAAGTTAGCAATTTCATGTTTTTACCTCCTCATGTGTTGTGCTTTCATCTAGATGAGCAGTCCTACGGCCCAGTCCTGTATGCATATGGACTGTTTGCTCCTGCTCTTTTGGAGTTTTTTCACATCGCTTTGGCAACAAATAGAAAGCCACATCCAGTGGTTTAGGCCTCTTGACTATGCCCATGCTTGACTATGCCCAAAATAATCTTCATTCAACTCTAAGCAGAACAAACGTAAAATGGTATGATATGTCAGTAAGAACACTTCTGTGTCAGGTAAACAACACAATAAATGTGTCCCGTTAAGTGAGAACGAACTCGAATCTGGGCCACAACAGGAGACTCTCACACACACCGAAGAAGTTTTATCAGGCCGAGATTGCCATTACTTACCAGATAACCCACCAATAGTTTATAACAATTAGAAAACAATAGCTTTGTCTCCCAAACCAAAAATTTTCATCCTTGTTGCCCCAAAACACAATGTATGTACCGTAAGCAAGCTGTTGACGCAGTTTTGACGAACGCCACCTAATACAAGTTTAGTATTGCTATCTTTCAAAATAGCCAGTTAGCGTACAGCATGTCAAGTAATAGCTGTAATGCAATTTTTAAAACACAAACGATAAATAGCGTAAATAGGCTTACCAAAGCCGCATCACTGGTGTTGGTCGACACATTTTACTTGAAACTGTCATGGTGTCAAATGACCAGTGGAGCATAACCTGATTGGCTGAGCGTTGTACGACTTGACCAGGGATCAATTGCTTCCTCTTGGTTACCCGGATGTTGAGACTGAATTTTTTTTGACAGTGAACTTCCTGACAGTGAATTTTCTGACACAGAATTTTCTGAGACATAGATTTTTTTATGTTGAATTCTTTTTAACACTGACTTTTTTTCTACTGGATTTTTTGAGATGTTGATTTTTTTTTACACTGAATTTATTTCAACATGGACGAATATAAAAGTGGGAAAATAACCAATCAGTGCTTGAAATTCTATGTTTTTTAAAATTCAAAGTTCGATTTCAATGCTGAAAAAAAAAAAGGTGTAAGAAATTCATGTTCAAACCCCGATGGCACAGTTATACTTCCATACTCGATGGCCAAGACAAAAAGAAGAGGGCTCAGAGGGCACCCCTGGCGGGTTCCAAAATGTAGACTAAATGGCTTGGAATATAAATTATTTGTCAGGGACCATAGCTGAGGGGACTAGAATACAATAATTTGATCCAAGAAATGAACGTTGGTCCAAATCCGAATCTCCTCAGGGTTTTGAAGAGGAAATCCCACTCTACTCTATTGAATGCCTTTTCTGCATCCATGGCTAAAAGGTATTCTGAGGAAGTCTGAGATGTAGAGTATATAATATTAAACAAGAGACGGATATTAAAAAAAGAGCGTCTGTGTTTAACAAAAACAGTCTGGTTAGGGGAAATAAGATCAGAGAGAACATTTTCCAGACGTATGGCCAGCACCTTGGCTAATATTTTATAGTCTGTGTTCAATAGAGAGATGAGTCTGTAGGATCCACAGTCTTAAGGTGCATTCACACCGTAAGCGACCCAGCTACCAAAGTCGCGTCGCCCACAGATGTAGCGTCGCGCGTCCATAAATACCTGTTTGGTCGCCGTTGGCGTCGGTCGGTGATGTCACGTCCGCTCGAGTTTTACCGCGATCATATCATATATCACATAATAGGATGTATAACCGGACATTATTCCAGCTGTATCCTTTTCACTCACTTATCAGACACAAAACTCTGCAGCTGATGATGCAGCTGCATCCTCTGTGAGTTTACCGCGGTCCGTCTGCAAATGTCCTCACTGAGATAAGTTCCGCCTAGAAGGAAGTCATCCGCCCTGTAGTCCGGATGAATAACTGCACCGTCACATGTACACACACCGCTGATTGGCTGATGGCACACAGCCACACACGACATTGCCTGAATAGATCAACTTTTTTTTAACTTTGACATCACGCGACGAGTGAAGTGGTCGTCTTGTCGCCGGCTGTCGCATCGCGGGAGGATTAGCCCCGCCCCATCGCGGCTGTACATTGACTTTGAATGGAGACTGATCGCCGAGGTAGTACAGGTAGCGTCCGGTGTGAACACACCTTTAGGGATCTTTATTCTTTTTTGCTAGTAAAGTGATGCAGGCCTGATTTAAAGTGGTTGGAAGAGATCCAGACTTCAGAGAGTCAGTATACAGGGCTGCCAAGATGGGGGCTAGTTGTGTATAAAATTTTCTGTAAAATTCACTTGATAGGCCATCTGGTCCACGTGATTTCCCTGTTTGTAATGATTTAATTGCTTCTATTATTTCCGGTTGGGTAATTGGCTTTTCCAAATCAGAGACCTGCCCTGGAGACAAGTTGGAAAAATGTACGTCATTTAGAAAGTCTTGTATTGAATTGGGGTTAGGGGGATTACAAGAAGTGTACAATTTAATATAATACTCTCTGAAAATATTGTTAATTTCTTGTTGGTCTGTAATGAGTATACCATCCTGAGATATTAGCCCATTAATCATTTGTTTAGCTCTGGCACCCTTAAAGCTATGGTCTACAATTTGGAAGCTTGGTACATCTTAATAACACCGTTTATAAGGCCGTTATGGTCCTATGGTTTGATCTACGCAATATAAAGACCAAAAAGAATGAAAAAAATCCATTCAGTATATCCGCTACAAAGCAGCATAATAGTTGACCAATCGGCGGTTCGGATTCGTCCGTGAGTCCATCCAATCCCCTGTCTCCTCTGCTCTGCACCATCTCGCCCATGGTCCCGCCTCCTCCCCACTACCTCCCTCATGTACCGGTGAGCAGCTAGCAGCACAGCTAGCTGCTGGAGCTAGCTGCTGGAGAGGAGAAGCACCGTAACCGGGAGGCCGCTTCTGTTATCCTCCACAACGAAGGGAAGGAAATGTAAAAGTTTCGAGGAAAAGGCTGAAGTAAGGAAGAAATATGAGCAATACAGGTCCCAACAGAGACTCAGCATTGGAGAATCATATGGTGGAAAAAGCTGCAGAATGATCTGGGACTGAACACTGCGCCGGCTGCCGAACGGCCAGTGGCCGGCAGCCGGTGCAGCACTGGCCGACGGCTGCCGAACGGCCGCAGCACCGGCCGTTCTTGTATACTCCAGAACATCCAGATGACCAGCCTGCCTCTGGTTGAACAGGTAATAGCTTTGTTTACTACAGTGGGAGATGTCTGCTGAATAACTCTGGTTAGTCTGTGCCTATACTGGCTAATGACTGCACGTTGTTGGTCTGAATGGGTAAGCTCTGTCAATAGATTTTAGCATAAGTTAGCCACGCATTGTTAGCATTGTAAACTGAGCTGGTGAAGACATGCCGAGAAACGTAAATCCTCACCCACAATCGGCTCTGCTCTGATCGGCTAACAGTGGTGACGCCACACCCGCTTCACCGCCGGTCCAATTGAAATGACTACCGCTGTGTGTTACAAGGGGGATGACTGTCGTGTTTGTTATTTTCAGTTGAGCTGAGTTGTTTTCGGTTGTTGTTGCTGCTGATATTTGCTGCCAGCTTATTGCTCTGCCAGAGGGGGCATGTTGTTGCGAGGCGACACGAGCTCGGGGGCGGGATCTTGGAACACAGAGGGGAGGGGGGGCAGGCTGCGTTTTTCAAATCTGTCTCAACAGCCAAACTGGTTTTCAGATCGTAGACCCTAGCTTTAAGTTGTCTGGACAGGATTTCCCCCGCTCTGTCACCATGTTCGTACTGATTACTTTTATTTCTAAGCAGTAGATTTTCTATGAAAAATGAGGTCACCAGATCATATTCTATTTTAAGTTTCAGGTGCTCTTTGTAAAGGTCTGGAGATGGAGATTGTGCATATTTTTTGTCCAATTCAGCTATTTGTTTCTGCAGACTTTATTGCTTTGCTTCAGGCTTCTTTTTTTTTGTTGTTAGCCATAAAAGAAATAGTCTGACCTCTTAAATATGCCTTTAGTGCTGACCAGACAGCTGAAACAGAAACATCTGGCATCATATATCTAAAAAAAAAAAGGGAAAAATGTGTGTTTTCAATGAAAACGATGACCTTGGTCATTAGTTGATAAGTGGTACCAAATTTATATAATACTGAAAATTTCTTATGTAGTTCCATTAAACCAATCAATTTTAAGTTTTTAATGGCATTTTATGATTTGGTAAGTGATTTGGCTGTGGCTGTGCTATAAGAAATTGCACTGGAACACCGAAGAGTGATTCTTAGTGAAATTGATCACAAACGCATTTGGTGTCCAAAAACTTGTTCTACCACTGTATGTTATTATTCTATGTATCTGCAGATCTGTTGTATTTCCAGAGTGGTTGTCCTTAGAGAGTTTTTTCTCTTGCAGACACCCCAAGCATGTCTTTAATCATGTTGAAATTTGAAAGTAAAGATCATAATGTTAAAGAGACTGTGAGGAGTTTTTAAGTAATTACAAAAAAGTCTCACTTTTAGACGTATGCCTGATCGAAATACGCACTTATCGATGAGTATCGATGAGTTTCATAGCATCTAAATAGGTTATCTATAAATGCTATTCTTTAGCCTCCTGGTCGGGTCGGTCAGCGCTGGACTGGCCTGGATACTCAACTTCGGGGAACCAGACAATTAAAACAAGAGCAAATTTATATTACTTTATTATTTATATTACACGTCTGAGAGCGCTGGGCTGTAAGTAGCGATATATAGCCGGCTACAACTACGATAATAACTTTCCCCCTCATTGCTTGTCGTCACACATCAAAAACTACCGCTACGTAACTAGAAAGAGATACATTACCTCGTCGCTTTGCATCCTGGAAGTTGTTGAAGAATAACTTGTAAAACAATGCAGAGTTCCGACAAAGATCCATGCTGCATTCATTAGCATCACAACAAACACATTTGGCTTCACGTCTCCGGTGCGTTCAAGTTGTAGTCAGAAGTAGGAATTTTGAGCTCCGAGTGTGAAACTAAAACTGGAACGTCTCCCGAAGTCTGAATTTCCTACTGGGAACTCCGTGAAACCTCGCCACCCCGAGGTGTCAATCTAAGATGGATGCCCCCAGTGTGAACAGTTATTTAGCTCCTGTAATAATCAATTTATTTGCACTTCTGACTGGGGTGTGTCGCTCTAGATCAGCTGTATACATAGTATTGTTAGATTTATATTTACAAAAATGCTACCATACATTCTTCATACAACAACGCAGGGCGTGCTAACAACAGCTAACAATAGCCTGGTAGATCAGCATATTTTTTTTCTGACTTCAACTGGAACCCGATAAGTCGGAGATGATGTCACTCCCATTTCCGAGGTTACAGGAACGCAGCATCACGCCGGCGATAAATTCTCCTCATAGCACCTTTAAATTGATGCTCTAAAATTACCTGTCCTGGGAGAGAATTAAACAAGTTTTTCACAATTGCTGTTTTAAGAAACCTAAACTAATGTTCTCATCTTAAATAGCTGGGAGTTTCCAACATCACATTTTTTTCTAAATTATGCATGTGGACCTTTCTTGGAATCCAGTGCCACATACAATTGTATTGTTAAAATTAAGACCACTAATGCAATATTAGTCAGAGGAAACATTTAAACTTTAATCTAGTTTCTTTTGTTAAAATATGTGTGTGATTATACACTCTGAAATGCCTTAACATGTTTGTGCCTTGTGTCCCATTGCAGTTCTGGTTCCATTAATGCTGTCTGGAAGGAGGGCTAAAGAAGGGCTTATACAGTCAGTGCAAAAATATACCAGTGTTAAAGCAGAAATCCATTTTGATATTGTGGTTGTTGCTCACTGGATTTATTCTTAACATGTCAGTGCCTGAGCCAATGCGATAAAGGCCTCTGTGTTTGTTAGAGCCAATCAGCAATACTCTGAAGAGACCAAAGCCAAGTAATCTCTTTGGTGACATGAGATTTGGAGGAATGGCCTGCTTAACTTCTGGTGGCATACTGAGTCTGGATCGAAACCCTACTGCTCTCCTTTCATCCCACAGCAGGAAAAACCATGATCGCCCCTGTAGCTTTGAGAATTTTCTAGAGGTTTCTGCCCCTGTTTTAAGCTGTACCTGTTCTTTTAAGCTCTCAAAAGACAAGTTCTATCCTGGAATAGCTTCAGCAATCTTTTGAAGTATTTGCTGTCCAAATATTTATATATGGGTAGTATGCAGACACTTAGACATAATCATTTTAGCTGTTTATATCCCTCAGTAGTGTGATACTACCATTACTGGCGGGTCAACTTGTCTTCGCTTAACTTTACAGTAGATCAAAGCTATAGAGACAGTAGGGTGTTCCTCATCCTTTCCAGAGATTGATGTTACATCATGTCTCATTCTTTCTTTTACTTTCTTTCAGAGTTTTGTTGACACTGTCTGACAGCGACCATGACTTTTTAAGTAAGCCTGTGGAGCACAAACAGCCTGTGCATACCATTGTAATTACTGAATAATTGGTGATTCCTGTAACATTTTGTTAAGTAAACGAGATGTTTAAGAAAAATAAATACATCACAGCCCTAATCCACTTTTCAACATCACCCTTCTCTATGCAGACTAACCACAGTGTTTATCCTAAGTAGTTTGATTGGATCGAAATGTAATTTAACTTGTAAAATGGAGCCAATCCCATACTTGAACTAAAAAGCCCTCACTGAGAAGCATTTTTCTGGAACAGCTGTGGATCCAGCCCATATTGCAGACAAGATTAATATTGTGCACATAAGCTTATCTTCCCACCATTATTCAACATGCCCCCGTCATAATTGTAGGGAGGATATGGAAGTTTATCATTAAAACTTTTTTTTTTTCAGTGTTTGACAACTGAGGTTTTTAATTTGATGCAGATTGGACATGAGTCAAATTACTGTATTTACCAAGTGGCTCATACAATGATGGTAAGTCTTAAAAAATCAGGCGTCAATCAACACATTATGTTGTCAATTATTGTCTATAATGAGGTAACCAAAAGTAATGATACAAAGGTAATAGCTAATTTGGTTAACATTTATAAGTTTATAGTCAAATGATCCCTATGTTACCTCTAGTTACAGAAGTTACATATTTTTCAACTGTCATTCATTTATAAATAAATGGGGCAAAAAATCTTTTTTGAGTTCTTACATTAGTCCAAATATACTCCAACAAGTATGTGTTATTTATTTCCCCTTTTTAATAATACAAATTGGTGTTGTATTTTGTGTCTCTGGACAGCCTGATTAGTCACTTTTACAATGAGATGCAAATTGTAACGATTGCACATTCTTGGAAGGAGCAACATAGCTAAACATGTGGATAGCATCCCAGAAAAAGTGCCAAACTCCCTTGCAACTGGAAGCTGGTGTTGAGGTATGCATAGTCGCAACATTATTTGGTGTCAGCCGTGGCAGGAACAAATTCAGTGAGACTGATGAAGTGAAAGACGGACCACAAAGTTGGTGTTCAGTCTCAAGCAGACCAGTCCCTCACCACTGCTGTAGTGCCCTTAAAGGGTTTTGGCACATTTTATGGAGGTGGTACCCACAGATATAGCTATGTTCCATTCTGCAACTGTTCAATCCTTACAAGTTTTACGCCATTGTAAAGACAACTAACCAGGCTTTCCGACTACATAAATGGCATACTACTTGGTATTATTGACACTTTAAGTCTGAAAACACAAATTATAGCTCGAAAATTCTAAATTTTTTAGAAGTGAAATATTTTTCACTTTCTACTGAAATCCGAAAAAAAAAATATATATAAAATTTAACATAGATGTTTTTTGTGTCTCATTTGTCACACAAGGTGTTTTTGGAAACTGATGATCAACTTGGGGACATTCTTATCATTTATCTGATCGTATTCAGATGTTTTTTAAGCAATTTGTCAATCAGGTTGATTTGATAGAGGTATCATGAAAGTAAGTATCAAATACAGTACATCGGGAGTTAATTGACTGAAGACATAACTGACTGAAATAATGTTTGAAACTCTTCGAGAATTTTAGTTCCAAGTGTTTGTAAAGCTAGAGAAATCTTTAAATCTTGCATTTGTCACTGGATATATCAAGACACCTTGAAAGCTGTTTCTCTGGTGCTAGCTTTATGGGCATTACTCCTCTTGCCACTGAGGTGGCATTTAACACTTCTAGATTTTTTTATTTTCCATTATAATAGCTGTCAAACAATTCAAAACCCTAAAAACAAATTCAGTCTGGTATTGACTGAATGTGTATAAATTGCTGTTGAACATGATCTGCCACATTCTTGTCATAGGTTGACATTAGCTTTGTTTGCATGGACTCAAATATTTAGAATAAATGCTTGGTCAGAATAAAGTATGTAATGTAAACATGCCAATTTGAAGATTATGTTTCAAAGAACTACTTCAGAAGAAATTTAATTCTGAATGAAAGGGTCGGTTTCCGAGCAATGTTTATGTAAACACTGATTACAAAAATGTCTTCCCGATTGAGGGGAAGGAATTTTTGTACATGAATAAGCTGCCTGTTTTTATCACAGAACTGAATTTTTAAGAGAGGGGTGAAAAAATGCTTGCAGTTTGATGATTCAGGTTCATATCAAAATAAAGAAGTCACATCCATAGTCACTTAAGACAGCATTGAATAGAAGAGGGAGAAAGGTCTGTCCTGTTTACAACACTGGAGGATTGTGATGACCCTGTGCTTTTGGAGACTTATATTATTTGCTCCTGCTTTATTGTGTGTGAGTTTCTCTGCTTCATGATTAACAGATTGGGCGCGCTCCCTGCACTACGTAAGCCGTCTGGATTGGTCTGCCGTGGCTTACGTAGTGCAGGGAGCGCGCGTAGACGTGCACTGCGGAAGTACGATATAGCACTGTTTAGGCTCGAAAAATGTACTAAATGACCTCGTTTCGAATTAATTATGGACGTTACCCGCTCAGGAAACTTGGATTACAGCGGACGAGC
This sequence comes from Scarus forsteni, assembly GCA_036419115.1. Taxonomy (NCBI): domain Eukaryota; kingdom Metazoa; phylum Chordata; class Actinopteri; order Labriformes; family Labridae; genus Scarus; species Scarus forsteni. Next base: position 44,081,534 of record JAZDUH010000098.1, read on the forward strand.
AGTATGAAGGAAAATAAGCACGTTTTTGTGGACTTTTATGGACCTTTTTCTTCGGGCTCCGTTGTCCCCTGTTAGATGGACGTTTGTTGACAGCGAAAATCCCCCCGGACCTCCGGCTGCATTTGAGACATCAAAAAAGTGCTCCAGAGTGTTGCTCAGCATGAGGGTGAGTAGAAAATTAAGGCATATCATTCTTTGGGTGAAATATTCCTTTAATTCCTGCAAATTAGATCAGATCTCTGCCTGGACGCCAGACATGTATTTATTACTCTGGACTTCCTTCCTAAACAGTGAATGGCTGAGACCTAATAAGGTGTCCGAAGAGAGTTCAGTCCCAGAGTCTTAAATATTTTTTTAGGTAGCATCTAAGTTGACTTTTGACCTCCCTGCTCATTCGGAACCCTCATCTGCTCTCCTTATCTCTGTCCAGATGATTTTCAGCCAACAGAACACCAAAAACCTTTTAAACTCTTTAAATTAAACAATGGACACATCTAACAATGTGATATTTTATCCTGTCATGAAAAATGTGTTCTAATGATGTGACGTGTGTTTTTAGCTCTAAAAATAACAAAGTTGTGAATAAGTTGGTTTGTTTGCGAAAGCTTTGAACAAACTAACAGCGTCTCTCTGTGGAAACTGAGAAGAGATCTTCCCCTCCAGGAATGCGCCTGTACTTCGCATTATTTAATTTCACACTGTTTTATTGAAGAATGCTTAAAATAAGATTTCTACTCCTTCAGTTTTGGTAGCATGCCATCTCAAAGACATGTGAACTTATATGTCTATGATTAACCACATATATTTTGTTTGTTTGACTTTTTAATAAGATTGAAACTGTTTTATTCTTTCTTATTGTTTATATATATAGTATTTGGTATCAAATTGATCACCATAAGATTTTCTACCCAGTTGGAGTGCTTATATTGGATGTTTAATCAAAATACAACTTAATTTTGGCCAAATATAAGTTGATGAAGTTTTGTTACTCATCTAAAGGCCCTCGCCCTGTGAGTAGTTTAAAACCAGAGAGACATGTGCTCCCTCTCTCTCTCTCCTTTGTTCCTCTTCTGTGTTGACACTTCTTCGTCACACTTCTTCGAATTTCACATCTATTCAGCTCCCCTATTTATCCTTAATTCTTTTGACTAAGTTTTGTGACACGCCTGCCGATTTTCTTTGTAAGCCGGTAAGCTATAAGACTTCAAAGATTCGCTTCATAGTAAATGGACTTTATTAACGTTATTAATTTCAGAATAGTATTCGTCTGGCCAACAAATTTTTAATTTTTGGAATTAATTACAAATCAATTTTTTATACAATCAAGACCTCAACGCTCCAAGCTCCAGCTTCGCCCTAAACAGAACCTGCCAGTCCAATCGAAGACGGTACCTCTCTTCCCTAAAACGTGGGACCAGCTCACATCGGAACCTCCCTGGATCTAGTGTGTCTTATATATTCATCATATACTTTTAATAAATCACCATTATATTTATAGTTCTGTCTGTTGGTATTCTATTTGGAAGATTGACATCACTGCATAAGAGTTCTGTCTTTAGAGTTGAGATTGATTAAACTGATAAAGTTTGACTTAATTGATTAAACTGATATGTTTGACTTAATTGCTTTATCTAATTTAAATGAAATAATTAATAAATCAGCTAATTAAAGCTGTGGTCTACGATTTGAAACCGCAGCCTGCCCCCCCTTCCCTCACCTCTCCCCCTCCCGTGTTCCAAGATCCCGCCCCCAGCTCGTGTCGCCTCATAAAGCCCCCTCGGACTGAGCTACGAGCGACTAGCACAATATATCAGCAGCAAACTCAATCAAAAACAGCTCAGCTCAACTGAAAGTATCAAACACGACAGACATCCCCCTTGTAACACACAGCAGTAGCCATTTCAATTGGACCGGCGGCAATGCGGGTCTGGCGCCGCCAGAGCGGAGCCAAGTGTGGGGGAGGATTTATCTTTCCCAGCCTGTCCTCCCCAGCTCAGCTTACAGTGCAAACGATTAGCGGCTAACAGGCTAACCCGCTCCCCTACAAGTTATTAGCCCGTGCAGGCACAAACTAACCAGAGTTATTCAGCAGACATCTCCCACTGTAGTAAACAAAGCCATTACCTGATCAACCAGGGGCGAAACGGCGGATGCTGAAGGTCTGACGGCCGGCTGAGGCCATTCGTTAGCCGTTAGCCGGCTAACAGGCCTCAACCCGCGGGCAGAGCTCCGTTGGGCCCAAGGAGAGGGAGGCGGCTTCGGTCTCGGCGCTAGGCTTTTCCGGCTCCATGATAGTTCAGTAGCTAACGCTGCTAGCTGCTCACCGGAGGTAGAAGGGAGGAGACGGGACCATGACGCACTACGCATGACGCTGCGTAGTGAGAGAGACAGGGGATTGGATGGACTCACGGACCAACTCACGGACCAATTAATAGTCGCAGGTTCTTAGGTTTGATTGGTCAGCTAGTATGCAGCTTTTCAGCGGATATACTGAATGGATTATTTTCGTTCTTTTTGGTCTTTATACTGTGTAGATAGGACCAAAGGACCATAACAGCCTTATAAACGGTGTTATTAATATGTACAAAGCTTCCAAATCGTAGACCATAGCTTTAAATAAGGTAACTTAATCAAATCAAGTTTTATCAATCTGAAAATCTTAAGACAGAGTTCTCGCTTCAGGGACACTGAGTTCTGAAAAACACTAACAGACAGAGAATTTAAAAGCAATAATCACAAATTTATTAAAATGAATAGGGTTGCAATGCATAAAATAAACTGGGAAGATTATGAATGAAACCACAATAAACAATCAGTTTGAATGAAAACAGTGGTTAAATCAGGAACCTTAAAATCATGGTGAGTGAGTATATGCCTATAAAAAGAATAACTATCACCTATACGAAAATCTGAGAGGAATTTAGGATAAAAGTTGTATTAAACCAATCTAATGTCAGAACACCTTTTTAAGTCTTAGAGCGCATCAAACCTCCTTTTAAGCATAGAGTAACTGGACGTTCGCCTACTTGGTCGTGGACGACACTCATTGTATTCTCCGAGGCTCTGAAGGTCCAGGCTACGGGTGGATCAGGTTGGACCGTCGTTGGATCAAGTTGGTTCAGGTTGGTTCGGATTGGGAAGCCGAATGGCAGATGTGAGGTCCGAATCTCACCAGCGCCCCACAGATCCTTCTCGACAGCTCGATCTGGAGACTCCTCTGGCAAACGCAGGCTTTGAAGGTGGTTGCATCTCTCCAAGTATTCAGATTCTTAAAGATAAATCAGAATGAAAAAGTTGTTAAGTCCCAGATCAAAGTTGCTCAATAAACAAAAATTATAAGAGTATGCACGGTCAACATAAGAAAAGAAAAACTGCACATGCCTATAAGGCAGAGGCCAAACGGCATAGTATAGGAATAAGAATACAAAGTCAAAAAGCGGATAAGAGAGTAAAGAGTAAGAGAGCGTAAGAGCGTGAGAGAGCAATGACAATGCATCATTAAAGTTTAACTTTAATGAACGAATTACTCATATCACTCGACTCACCATAAGTATAAGGTCTTGAACAACACATGAACAAATGATAAGAGGATGATATCAGACAATTCTAACACATTAATAAAACACACAGTAACTATAGCACAGTTACTGTCATACTTGTGAATCACTGACATACTGCTGTGTACAACTGCGGATAAATGGATATTATGCTAATAGGCACTGTTAGAATACACTGTAGCACAGTGTGCATTAAGTTTTGATATCCATTGCAGAATATATTAACATGCCTACAGTTGTTCTTACCAAGAGAAGTCGCTAGATAGAGCTGTTGGTCTCTCACAGATTTCAGATTAAATCTGAGATTTTATTAACTTCACTCAGGGATTTGATAGAGAGCCCATTGAAAGAACATAGGGATGTACAACACACACTGACTTCATATCAACACACAGTTTATGATTTGGAACCTTAATACCAGTTCTTTAAGGTTTCTTTACCATCTGAGATTATTCTGAATGCTTTGTAATGCAGGAGAATGTCCAGGTTCCATGAGATCAAGTGGGGAAATTTACGATATACAGCTGCAAGGGACAGCCATTCACAGAGACAGAGGATATTAGGAATGTTGTCTTTTCTCCTTCTTAAATGTGACTGGTCACGTAAATCTGGAAAGGTGGAGAATTGTTCAGATGAGGATTTTGGAGACTGTCTGGCGCCTTGCCGAGTCTTGACCCATCAGATACCGGCTGATTCTTCAAGGCGCGAACAAAGGTGTCTTAAATCACAGGAGGGTCTGGTCCTGGGGAGTGCATTAGCGGTTCATTTAGGCGTCACACCAACTCACAGGATAATGGAGCAATTTACGATTTGCATGACACAAACTGCTAGTGATTCTCTCAGAGGAGGGGGATCCAGAGAAACATTGGAGAATTAAGAAATGTCCTTAGTTCCTGACGCTACAACAGATTTTTAAATTTTCAACAGGTTCCTTTGATAAATAATTGTCAATGAACATGTACAAATGTTTTTTGAGATGACCAAAAATAAACTGAATCCATTTTACTTACACTCAAAAGTTTTGTTTGTCTACAGAACCTAAAGCCCAGGCAGATGTGAGGGGCGGTCTGAAGGACCTTTTGTTTACATTTTGCTTTTCTATTATTTACATGCGTGACAACGAAAGGTTTTGAAGAATTACAGACTTATTTGACAGCGTAAATATACGGAAGGTAATATATAGGTAACTATCTTAGATGCCTGATCAAAATGACAAATTTTCGACTGTGTCAACTTGTCAACTGTCAAATAAGTCTGTAATTCTTCAAAACCTTTCGTTGTCACGCTAAATGTTATGAAATCACTTCCACCACTAAGTAAATGGGTGTAAAGAGCTAATTTTTGAGCATAATATGGATTCGGGAGGTGTTTAGATCCTTCAGACACGCCCCCCTCACATCTGCCTGGACGGTCACCAGTTAATTTAGTACACCGGCTGAACCTGTTGTCTTTTAGTATGAGCAGCAAAGTTCTCCTACTTAAGATTATTCCATCTCTCATGGAAAGAGCGGCATGGATGTCATAATATGACATTCCGAGGTGAAGTAAAAGTTAACTAGCTCACTTCTCTCCATTGTGTGTGTTTGTAAACATCCGACGTCCCTACGGGAAGCTGTAGCGGACAAGAACAAGGACAAGTCAAAATGTGGTAGATAACTTTATTTTGAGCACACATTTTAGCTAGAACCAGGGCCACAGCCCTGGTAATATATCATGCGCACGTTTTAGTATCTTGTGCACACGCTTTGGCAAAAATATGCGCACGAATAAGTATTTCGAGCGCACGTTTTAATATGTCGTGCGCACGTTTTGATATATCGTGCGCACGAATAAGTATTTGTGCGCACGAGTTATATATTTTTTCCTCTGTGGCACCTAAGGGGCTCCGTATATTAGACCATGTTCAGGTGTTTTTTTTGTTTGTTTTTAATTGACAGTGAGTCCCTGAAGCAGTTCTTGTGCAAGCATGGGCTGCCTGGAGGCAGCCCATGCTTGCACTACTCACACTGGCATGGAGTTCTTTTCCAGCACACAGTGCACTGTAACATGGAATGGTTACCACAAGTTATGTTTGACCCAAGAACCTGTCAAGGTAACCTGACAAGCCAGATGGACAGCTCCATATATCTGCCACAGAAATATTTCACTAGTCCATCTGGGTAGGGGCCCTTTTAATTTGTTTTCAGGGACAGAACGTTTAAAAAAAAAACACAAGTTTGTGATTGGATAATAGTTCTGCTCGTCACATTTATCACAGACCAATCCGTATCAAGCAGGGTTGCCTCATATAATGAAGCAATGCTTTCATTGGATTTGTCATAATTTTTTTTCCTTTTATATATATACATTTTATTTTATTAATTTGTTTATAATGGCTGCTGATACTGCTCAGTGATTTTTGAAGACTGTATGATGCAAAATGTGCCTGTTTGTTCCTTGAAATGGCTGAACAAAGAATCGAAAAAAAAAGTAGCATACTTTTTTGTTAGCTGTTGTTAGCTGTTAGTGGCTAACTTAGTCGCTAACTTAGCCGCTAACAACTAACCACAGTAAATGACTATTAGCCGTTAGCCGCTAACTTAGCTGCTAACGGCTAACAGCCTTACACTATCGTCTTACACTAAATCGTACCACACAGATGATTCATTTAACACTTACATGTAACATGAACCTCGTCAAAGACAATCCCTACAAGTAAACTTCTGAGGAGGGCAGATTCCGCCAAGTTTCACTGAGTAGCCATAAGGACAATAGGCTAATCAGCATGTCTGTTCTCAACTTCCGGTTTTCAACTTCCGGTTGTCATCACGCATACTACAGCTCCCGGCTCTCTTCCCTGATTGGGCCGTTAAAATTTTAGCCGAGTGAATCCATTGGTCAACGGAGCGTTACAAGATGGGATCTGCAGGATTTCAGGACTTGAATCAGGCAGGCCCATCTGCTATGCAAGGTTACTGTCAAGGTGCAATAATCCAAATTTGTAGGAGGTAAGGATTGAGGAGTGGGGCTGGGGAGATGGACAGGGGAGTGGAGTGCATGATGAGTCCTGTAAGTGCAGCCGCTGCTAACTGGTGCCACGTCTTCTCAAGTTTCACCACGACCATATAATATCATGTAATATGATGTATAAGCTGACATTATTCCAACTGTATTCTTTTCACTTACCTACCAACTACAAACACTGCATCTGATGGCCCTGCAGCAGCATCTTCTGTGGCTGTTGCCACATAGCCAAATGCGACATAATCTCAAGAGTTCAAATTTTTAAACTTTTGTGACGGAGTGACAACCAGCTAGACCAGCTAGACCAGCATGTGCATTGCAGGAGAGTTAGCTCCGTCTCATCATGGCTGTACATTGACTTTACATGGAGAGTGGTCTTCCAAGCTGCAAAGTCGTGTTTGCTATGTAGGCGGCTTTAGACAATGAAACAATGTTCTCAAAATAACAAAGTTCAAAAAACACTAGAGAAAGAGTTAGAGAACTCAAAACCTGTGAAGAGTCCGTGAGGAGTTTAAGTAGGTGAGCTGCTGAGTAGATGAGAAGCAGGTGTGAACCAAGGAGAGCGCCACCAACAGGCAGTGTTGTACCCGAACACTTCCAAAGAACGTTCGTTCATGGATTAACTCATATTTCGGGTGAACGTGAACGTCCCGTTCACTTTTGCTTGATGAACGTTAAATTGTGAACGCACTCATTCTGTTGTTTCTTGAACGGCACTTGAATTTCGTTCAGATTACGTTTGTGAAAGATTTCAAGAGCCTTCCAGGCGAAAAAGGCAAGTCCTGCCTGTCGCTCTACCAACTTCTTCATGAGCGGACGCCAGTCTCGTCACAATTCACATGTGTGCAAGGAAGGAGGATGTGTTTACTGAGAAACATACTGTCAGACAGCATGGACGAGGAAGCCAGCACTAGCAACTCGGACCACTCGCGCTCAGACCCATTTGACTACTTGAAGGATTTCTACATAAAAGTCAGTACTGACGCTGATGGTAAAAATCTTACCTACCATTGTAAACTCTGTCGACCGGGATTGAAAAAACAAGTCCGTACATCAGCAACGTCGACAGCCAATCTTAAACGGCACGTAGCAAAAAAACACACGAGCAGCCTTGCACGGTATGAGCGAGTAGTTTGTACATATAAAAAGGACATGACGTCAACAACGGTGAGCCAAACAAACAGTTCCTCTACCATCCAGACCCAAGTAACATCATACCGGAGTGCCCTTGGTTTCTCTATCTCCCAACCACAGGTAGAAAACCTGGTTTTGAATTACATCATTGCAGACCTGCAGCCTTTAAGTAAAGTTGTTTTGGGATGGAGGTTGCTGTTGATGATGGTGAATAGCCAGAGAGTGAGACAGTGTTTAATGCTGACGATGAAAATGAAGAAGACAATGAACTAGGCTCAACTGATGCTGCCACTGCCGGCAGTGAGAGCTCGGATGAAGAGGACCAGATGGAGCCTGAGCCTCTCTCAGATCTGGATCATCCCTCTCTCCCCCCTCACAGAAGGTGTATGGCTCACACCTTGAATCGAGTGGCCAAAGACACAGAAAAGGTAACTGATAAACACTACAAATCAATGTCAATGGCTGTTTTTGCTCTTTGGAACAAGGATAAACGGAGTCCAAAGGCTTCTGATACTGTCCTGGAAAAGCTTGGAATTAGCTTTGTTTCGCCAAATGACACAAGATGGAACTCTGTATTTCTTGCCATGGAGCGACTATCTTGCTGTAACAGTAACTACCAAGACAAACATGAATGAGGACGAGGTAAGCTCTGCAAATGATGCCACACCCCTCCATGATGAGCTCATCCTGCACAGTGTGAGTGATGAGTTTGGCTTTCGTCGATTCTCGGCAGATGAGGTTGAATTCATACACAATTTTGTGGATGTGATGAGACCTTTGGCACAATGTCACTGTTGACAAATTAGCTCGTAGCTCGCGGCAACGTAAAAAAAAGAGCTTAAAAAAGAACTAAATAGTTCATTTTGGGGAAGCATGAACTTAATTTCAAAATGTTGAATTATGAATGATGAACTGAACTAGTTCATTTTAAAAGGTTTGAACTGAACTTTGAACTAGTTCATATAGAAAGTGAACCTTCCCAACACTGCCACCAGACCCCTACAAAGGGAGGAGGGAGCAGCAGACGTAGGAGAACAGCTATGTGAGAGGTACTCAGGAAGCAGTCGCCACACACTCCTTCCTCCCCATTATTGTGGTAATTTGTTTGATATTTATGGACACTAATTGTAAAAATTAAAATTATACTTGTTGTTTCTCCTAAAATTAAGATTAAAATTGGGGCACCACTGAGTAATGATCTCGGAAAAGATTAATGAAATCTATAGAAAGATCTCTTAGTAATTATTAGTCTTCATGGTCATGAAAGCTAATATTTAAATTTAATCAATCTCATAAACCTGAATGACGTTATAAATTGATTCTATAGAACATGACGAGAGGGAGATTAACTGATGAAGACATAAAATTTCCTTGGTAACGGTGATATGTATAACATTTGTATATCTATATCTATATCTATGTAAACCTGCTTATACTGATTGATGAGTAGGATAGTTTGCACAATGGTTAACTAATGGTTTGGATGAAATGTGAGACTAATTGATTGAAAAAAAAATCCCCCTTAAATCATCAGGGCAGCATTCATTTTAAAGGACTAAGACATGGGACTAAAGAAGTGCTTCTCAATTATTTTCTGTTAAGCCCTCTCTAGGAAGAAGAAACCATTTCGGCCCCCCCCCCACCTCTCCACCTCGACAATAAATAGTATCATTTGTTTAAAAAAGACCACAAAAAAGAAAAAAGGAAAGAAATATAGATCAACTTACAACAAAGAATAACTTTATTAACATTGTTTTTATAGTCTGTAACAGAAAAGATTTAAAGTGCATCATTTGCCTGAAATTCAAAAAAGTAAATAAATCCTTATTTAAATTATGCATTTTTTTGACTAAGTCTCCTGAAATCCAAGATGAGAAAATATGACAAAGCGTACGTAGCGCTTGGCCTCACTGTGACCACGGTGGGAAACAAGGAAAGACCTTCAAAGAGGTGTGTTTACTGTGTCTAAAAATATTGGCAGCAGACAGCATGAATCCAAATAAATTAAAGCGGCACTAAAAGACATTACACCAAGGGATGGGAATTGATAAGATTTTTACGATTCCGTTTCCATTATCTATACTGCTTAACAACTCGATTCTTTATCGATTCTCTTATTGATTCTAATTTGGGGAAAAAGGAGAACAAACAGTTTGATTAGCATCAATTTTTTTACTTAGAAGTCACAACCTTACAAAATGGAGCAAAGCGTTAGTTCAGACAGGCACAGAGTCAATCTGCTTGGCCGAGCTCTCACTCATATGCATATGGGGCGGCCTTATCGCGCAGTCTCACGTCAGATGATCAGTCTCCCCTCCCAGCCAGATCAGCTGATCTATTTGGCGCATTATTTAAACTGCCCCAGTCTACCTGAGTGTCTGGCTGTCATCTGCACGCTACTCATTACGCTGCTTACTCCATCGCTCTCTATGTTGTCATCTACTTTGCTGTTTGTGCTGCATCTCACCTTGCTGCTCGGCATGTCGACTCCTGGCCGTGATGTCGATCCATGGCAACTCGATCGCTTTTCCGAGCCTCAATCTCAGCTGTCTGAAGCGGAGGATGCCTCTTGGGATGGGAGCCCCATCGCTACCCAGCTCAGCGCCCGTCTAGCAGGCAAGAATCCTTTGACTCCCAGCATAAATGACTGGCCGGTGCCAAGGCTTTTAGAAGCCTGATTTAAATGTCAAATCGCCGCTCCGATCGGCGCTTCTCATGAAGAATTGTTTGAATTATTCATGGAAAAAGTTCACTCCGAACCACTACCTGCAGTCCTGCCATCCTCTCTCCCCAGGAAATGTGCAAGGAAGAGAAAAAACATCTGTCATCTGTCAACTCCTGCCCCGGCTGCCAAACAGGCTCGAGCCCCTGCTTCCACCTCCGTTGATCCGGAGGCCAGCCTCGTCCTGTCCGCTCTGTCCAACATCCAGGCTTCAATTGAGAGCATAAACTCCAGGATCCAGGCTCTGGAATCCAGCTCCACTCCAGCGACAGGTGCCTGTTTTCCGAGTTTGGCTGGTCCGTCCTCCTCTTCGGCTTAGGGATGGGTCCCGGCTTCCACTCCGTCCGCGGGTCCGACTCCGGCGCAAGCAGGTGATGTCACCCCGGCGACCATCGACGGCATCACCCTCCCGCGAAGGACTTTGGAAGTGCAGTTCCCATTTCCACCGGCGCTCCATTCTTTCCTCCAGCTGCTGCGATCTCTCCCAGTCTGAGAAGCCAGATTCTCGCAGGTAATGACATTAATCTTGTTAAAATCCTGCTGTGCTCAGAGCTCTCTGACAGACGTATTGTGGAGTGTGGAGACATGTCAGTGCTGCTTAAGGATAGTGATCCCCACTTGTCAAAAACTCTGACTCTGGCCGAATTTAACATTGCGTTTGGTGTTTTCCGTGATGTCATTTGTGAAGTCTTTCCAGCCCGCAGAGAAGAGCTTGACACGTATCTAGCCATAATTTCAGATCTGGCCATGACCTATGGAGGTGCTTTGTTTTATGAATACCATAAGTCATTTTCGGCCAAAGCTGCTATGTACATTCAACGCTTCAATCAAAGACTGGACTGGTCTGTAGTTGATCTGAGCCTCATCAGCAGGCATTTCACGGGACATCAAGCCCTGTTCTGTTCCATCTGTGGCTCCTTTTCTCATTCCTCCAATCTGTGCCCCAAAACTACTATTAATGTCCATCCGTCCAAGCCTGTTTCAAGCCCCCATAAGGAGGACGCCATGGTGACGCCACCCATGACTCCTCTTTGTCATAACTTTAATGAAAATGTTTGTAAATTTTATAATTGTAAATATTTTCATGCTTGTAGCTACTGCAGAGAAGCGCACCCCAAGTCCGTGTGCCCGAGACGAACCCGCTTCATGAAAAATGACAAAAAATAAAGGCGTCAATGCCGGTCAACATCCCTGAGCTGGGGAAAGCATTGGAAAAGCATCCAAACTGCTGCTTTGTCAATTGTTTGATCACGGGTCTGGTTCATGGTTTTAGCTGGATTGCTTTGGCTTCTTAAAGTGTCTTTTGCTGTTATAATCTGCAATCTGATTTAAAGGAACCTGAGGTGGTAGACGAGTTACTGGCAAAGGAAGTTAAAAAAGGTTTAATCCCCTTTTCCAACTACCGAATCAATCCAATAGGTGTAGCCACTTGCAAATACTCTGGGAAAAAGCCCTTAATAGTTGATCCTTGTGCCCCTCACAATGATGAAACTCAGAGCATTAACAGCCTCATTCCTCTTTCAACATTTTCTCTGTGTTATGCGACTGTCGATAATACCATTAACTTCATTAAGAAAGCAGGCAGAGGTGCGTGGCTAGCCAAAGCAGATATCACAGATGCGTTTAAAGTCATGCCTTTGCTTCCATCTCAGTGGCACCTATTCGGTGTCAAATGGAGAGAAAAAATGTTTTCGCAGTCAGACTTACTTGGGTGTCGCAGCAGCCCAAAAAATATTTGTTACCCTGTCCGAGGCTCTTTGCTGGATTCTCCTGAATAAATGTAGACTGCCTTTTGTGCTCCACCTTCTCTCGCCCTCAAGCTATTTCCTCTGCTCTTATGGAAATATATCCTATTGTCATTGCTTGTTTGCTGTGGAGTGATAACTGGGCAAGGAAACAATTCTGTTCTGCTGCCCCCCATTCACTCAAACAGTGCTAGACTAAGCCCAGCCCTGCAGTCTTATTTGGGGGGTTCTGCGCTGCTCTCCCTCCCTCATGCTCCTCCAAGTCGGCACTTGGAAAGGCAGGGAGGAGTGCTCTCCCTGCCTCAGGCTTTCCCCGCAGGCGTGGGGAAGGGGAGGGAGGTTCCTTCGGAGGGTTGTAGGAGGCAGGGGGGAGTGCTCCCCCTGCCTCAGGCCTTCTGTGCAGGTATGCTATTTTTCATCTGCTGCAAATTACTCGTACATGCGTACGAGTGCCTGGTGTGGTCGTTTTGGGGGTTCTTGCTGCCGCTCTCCCTCCCTCATGCTCCTCCAAGTCGGCACTTGGAAAGGCAGGGAGGAGTGCTCTCCCTGCCTCAGGCTTTCCCCACAGGCGTGGGAAAGGGAAGGGAGGTCCCAGAACAGAGCCACACCGCCAAAGTTCAATTTGCTTTGTTAAGCTTTTGTAATTCCATTGGTCATTGTTTACTCAAGGCAATGTAATTGTCATGTTATTCTAATGTAAGCAGTTGTAATTAATGTTGATGTTATGCAAATAATTGTAATTTTTGACAAAGTGATCCTGGCTGAAATGGAGCAAAGCGTTAGTTCAGACAGGCACAGAGTCAATCTGCTTGGCCGAGCTCTCACTCATATGCATATGGGGTGGCCTTATCGCGCAGTCTCACGTCGGATGATCGGTCTCCCCTCCCAGCCAGATCAGCTGATCTATTTGGCGCGTTATTTAAACTGCCCTAGTCTACCTGAGTGTCTGGCTGTCATCTGCACGCTGCGCAAGAACCCACCTCCTCCCCAGCTCCTCCTTCGTGTTCTGACTTACCAATGTCAATGTTTTCATTAATGCTTGCTCTGTTCCGGAGGTTCTTGCTGCCGCTCTCCCTCCCTCATGCTCCTCCAAGTCGGCACTTGGAAAGGCAGGGAAGAGTGCTCTCCCTGCCTCAGGCTTTCCCCACAGGCGTGGGGAAGGGAAGGGAGGTCCCAGAACAGAGCCACACCGCCAAAGTTCAATTTGCTTTGTTAAGCTTTTGTAATTCCATTGGTCATTGTTTACTCAAGGCAATGTAATTGTCATGTTATTCTAATGTAAGCAGTTGTAATTAATGTTGATGTTATGCAAATAATTGTAATTTCAAATTTTTATGCTTTTACTGAATTACTTGTAATAAATTTTTGACAAAGTGATCCTGGCTGAACTCAACAGCGAGGTCAAAGAGGCCCGAAGCCTAGATAATGTGTTAACTGTGACAATATGTAACTGTGCAAATACACAAGAATGTGTAACATTTTACTAACAGATTTTTCCTAATAGAAATAAAAAAAATATCCTTTTTAAAAGGATATATGAGCTCACTAAGCACTCAAAAATACTAATAAAGAAAGATAAATACTATCAAATACAACGGAACCGTGAATAGTGCAAATCTGCAAATACTATGAAAAATTAACAATTCTTTTGCAGAAAAATAAGCATGTTTGCTTTTTCAGGAAGGATACGTGATCTTTCTGGACTTATAGTGTCTCCAGCAGTGGAGAACACCCTCTCAGATGGGGTGGAGGAAGTCTGCACACACAGAAAGCATTCAGCCAGTCCAGACAGCAGGGGCAGAGTATATTTCTTGTTCCACCACCACAGTGTGGCACTATCCTTGCAGGGGATGGAGGGCAAGCTTCTGTACAGCTGGATCTCCTGATCCACTCTCTGGGCCAGGGAAAGAAGGGGCTGCAATTTTTGAAATGACTGCAGCTCGTTGTCCTCCTCTTCAAAGAGTTCCTCCAAGGCTGTCTTTTTCTGCTTTACTGGTGGTGGCAGTGCCTGAAATTAAATGAACATGAAGCATATCACTCAATAATCCATGGCATAACATTATCCAGTGGTCATCACAAATAAATTAGTCAACCTTACATAGTCTTCCTCTACTTCTTCCTCCTCTCCATCTTCACAGCCTTCCCTCTGTGCCTCTCCTTGCTCTGGGAGCTTGAGAATTGACATAAACACATAATTAACTTTTAATACTGAGCCACAGATTAAAGGTCTCACTCTCACAATGTAATCAAATGCAATCAAAAAACATAGACAAATTCAAATACCTCATCTGTTGCTGCCACTGTGTTTGCAGTGATTGCTGCTTCCCTGATCCTGTCCCAGACTTCATCATTATTCACTTTGGATTTAAATCGGGGGTCCAAACTGGTGGCCTCCTCCAGGAATCTCTGGATATCAGTTCCCTTAAATTTCAAGAAGGAGTACATGAGAAAGGAGGACAGGATGAAATTAGACTATCCTGAATTATTTACTGCTCTTATTTCATTTAAGAGAAATAATGTACCTGGTAGCGTTTGGAAAGATCATTCCAGATGTTCTCCTTGATGTTCCTTGTGAAGGCAGAGTCACCTTCCTGCACAGTGTAGTGTTGCTCCAGCTTCTGCAAGATGGGCAAGATCTCACCACAGGTCGGACTTTTGTCGCTGGAGACTGCCAGTGTGGAGGTGTAATGCTTCCGCATGAGCAGCACAAACTCCTCTGCTTTTCTTAAGTCCTCATTACCTATTTTGGCCAGCCTGCCTTATAAACAAAACAGCAAAAGATGTATGTATCATAAATAAACAAAAACAAAACTAGTCTGACTTTAAAACAAAGCACATTATCATTTAAAAAAATATCCATTACCTTTCCTTTTCCATGGGCTGTCTTATCCGTGGGTCTACGGCTGCAGCCTGGATAGCAGGAAACTGCTCACAGAATCTCTCCATCATCAAATACAGAGAATTCCATCTGGTCCTTACATCCAGGAGGAGCATGTGCTTGGGCAGCTCTGAGGGATAACACATACACAATGTAAATATTTATGTTATATTCTGAATTTTATTTCATAATGATCGAACAATTTACATGTACACATACCTATATATCTATATTTTCATGCACATATATATTGCTTGCAATGCAATGAGAGTATCTTACTGAGCAAGTCTTGTTTCTCTTTAAGTACAACTTTTGCCATGTGGGATCTCTTCATCCAAACAATGACTGCGCGAACTCATGCTGCCCAGTTGGAAATCACAGTGCAGTTGTACAGCTTCTGCGCTCCCAGGTTGAGTGTATGAGCAAAACATGGAAATTTCACAATTTGCAGCTTTTTGATAGCTACATCCATGTTTGATGCATTGTCCACAGTAGCTGCGACAACCTTTTCCCTGACACCATATTCCTCAAGGATGTCATCAATCTCCTCCGCTACAGCTGAGCCTGTCTGAGCTTGGTACATGGCTTTGGTTTTAAGCACCTTTTCCTTAGCCTGGCCATTTCTTACATAGTGCAGAGTAACTGTGAGATAATGATCTTGACCAAAACTTGTCCATCCATCAGCAGTGATGGCTGCCTTCGACACTTGTTTCAGCTCAGAGATCAGATTTCCCTTTTCAACACCATACCGAGCAGGGATCAAGTGGTTAGTTAAGCTCTCTCTGTTTGGGGCTTTGTACTTTGGGTTGAGAATCTTGGTCATCTCCTTAGAAAATATATAATGAAAATGAATGAGTGAAACATCTTGTTAATGCGGAGGTCCTCTAATTGTGCCAAGTCATATTGTCTAAATTGAATATTTCCTCCACAGTTGAGTACATTCACCTACTGAAATTCAGGGGCATCTACTGTAGCAAATGGGTGCAAGCCTTTCACAACAAACTTAGTGACTGCTCGGTGACATTCGTCTACCCTGGCCTGGGGCATTTTACTTTTGCCTGCCTCAACGAAAGGAGAAGCTAGAGCAGGTAGTGAGCAGGAGCGAGTGCTGCCAGCCTCTGAGCCAGCCAGACTCTCTCTCTCGTCACGGTCATCTTCTAAATGTAATGCAGAAGGCATTCGTTTAATAGCATAGCGTTAATGTTATAGCATGTTTTGTGTTGCCTTCCGTAGTAACCGCAGAGGTGATCATAGCTCGGCTACTGCCGCTGCTGCTGGGTTGAGATCCATCAGTCTGAAGCGCATCAAAAACATGACACTCGTTTAACATTATTGCATGTTTCTGCATGTTAGTCGTGTTCCCTCCCAACGCTGTTATCTCCACTTTGCAATGACTGCAAGTCGCCTTGTTGCCATCTTTCTTCATGAAGTGAAGCCAAACTTTGGAGCGTTTGAACCTCGTGGGCGCCATTGTTGTTTAAACTGGCGTAACTTAATCACGTAAGTGCTTTCTGGAATTGAGTGTGCGTAAATTGCGTAAATTATGTGAGATTCGTGCTGGTTGGAATCGATAAGAGAATCGCTAGATAAACTGCCAAACGATTCCATGGAATTGAAACACACGGAACCGGTTCTCTATAGGAACCGGTTCTTGATTCTCAACCCTAATTGCACCCCATCACGCTGATAAGCCACTGGAGATTTTTCAGCAAAAACGTGCCAACTATTGCTTAAATGCTATGAGATATATGGTGTCTGTGCTGAGTAAACACACCGGTCTTTCCTCGTCTTTCACCATAGTCACAGTGAAGCCAATAGCTACGTACACTTCATCACATTTCCTCGTCTTGGCTTTTGGGAGACTCTCATTTGTAACATCACATTTGTAACTTTCTTTTCATCCCTGAAACATATTTTTCCATGCTGTCTCCCAAGGGTTTGTTTACTGCTCTTTGTATTTCCTGCTCTGTCCTGTGTTTCCACATACGGTGCAAAAAAAAAAAAAAAAAAACATCCACCGTAGAGGTAATGCTCCCTGTACACACTCTGACAATGACAGCGACACTGCCACCTACTGAAGTGGATGTGCAATTACACTTTATTCTAGTACAGCCCAAAAACCATGTTCCCCGGTGTTACATGCGCCCCCCCTGGCATCGCACACCCAACTGGACTAAAGAAAGGCGTGCTGACAGCAATGACAGGAGGGACACAGATGAAGGGACGTCTTGAAGAAAAAGTAAGTGAAGAAGAGAGAGAGAGTCTGAAACTGTGTCTTCAGTTTTAAACTCATGAAAGTGGGTGTGCATTACCGTGCTGGGGGAAGGGCCTTGTACTACTTTGACAAAACTTACATACCTTTTTGAGAATCACTCAATATAACCAAATAAAGAAAAGATTATCTCTTTGTGAGTGTTTTGATACCAACACATTATTATGATATCAAGAAAGCATTAAACCATAATATGTACATAACACAACTAAACTAGTAATATATTTGGTTAAGCTACATTTCCTAGGCTTCCTGATTTTGATTACTGGGATAGAAAAGCCTAGAGTATGAAGATTTTCTTTCACACATAAAAATACATCACACAGATCAATAAATATATTGCTGTTACTTATGTATCCGCAGGGATTGTCTTTTGTCAGTCCTTTCACAAGATGGCACTGTGGGTCCGTGAGAGTTTCTATGCCAAAAAGAAAGTTAGAACCTTGAGCGAAGAAACTCTAATTTCGGCAACTTCAGTGACACAAGAGGAGTCACAGGAGTTGTATCTATGGAATTCACATCTCAAAACATAACAGAATATAACATTTCTTGACATGTGCAGTGTGTGTTTGAAAATGCATGGTAAGCTACTTCCATACTGAGGCAGAGGAATGTCTCCGTGGCTGCAAATGTCCTGAGGTGATAAACAGGTTAAAAGGTCAACCTGACAGACTGGCCTGAGGGGATCAGCAGAAGGTGGGTTTCATCTTTAAAGTAAAGCAAAGCAAACAATCCTCAGTGAAAGGTTAAAAAGGCCAAATGGTCGGTTCAAAAGAGGCTGTATACCATGGAAGGTCTCTGTCCTTGAGGAGTTAAAAGTCAAATCATGACATCATTCTTGCCTTCTTTTTTTATATCTTATTTTTATATGGAAAGGGCAGGTATACAATCAAAGAGCATATACAAAGACAATTTTCCTTTCCATTTTAATGAAACTAAAGGGTCCAGAGTGTGTGCAAATCAGTCAAGGAACAATGGGCCTCATGCAGGGAACATTTTCGTATTCTCATCCTAAATTTTTCGTACCATTTTTCTTCTGTTGCGTTCGTGCGAACGTTCTCCGTCAGATTCAACAAACACTTCTGTCTTTAGAAAAGAGTGTAAATGACCCACGGAAACACGATGAATGCCACCTGTGCGTACTTAAGCGTGCATGCACAAGGATATTTGCACAAGTAACACCCCAAGAATACCATATAAGGATACGTTTCCCACACCACAATATGGAGTGTTCATTCATAAAGATGGTGCCAAAGACAAAAAAGAACTTTACTAGTTCTGAGATAGGCGTTTTGCTGACCGAAATCCACAAACGAAAGGCAGTCAGCAGTGTCAGCAGTGGTATAAAGGGACCAGCTAAAGACAAGAAATGGAAAAAGATCGCAGGTGCTGTCAGTGCCATTTCATCTGTCAGCCAAACTGTCACCGAGATTAAAAAGAAATGGTGCGATATGAAAATGGCTTCAAAAAGACATCTTGCCATGGTAAGACGTTCCATGACTGCAATGGGAGAAGGTCAAGATGTCATTTTGTCAGATGATCAGGATCAAGGATTCACGCTATTATAGGTGATGCAGCACTACACGGCATTTCAGTAGAGGATGTACCACTGGACACCGACCTGCAGCCTCTACCTCAATGTGAGGATACACCTGGCAGTAATGGTAAGCGTCAAGCAAATTCATGTATACACGTGGACAAAATTGTTGGTACCCTTCATTTAGTGAAAGAAAAACCCACATGGTCACTGAAATAACTTGAAAATAACAAAAGTAATAATAACTAAAAATTTACTGAAAATCAGCTAATGAACATCAGACTGATTTTAAATTTTGGTTCAGCAGAAATATTTAAAAAAACAAAATAATGAAACTGGCTTGGACAAAAACAATGGTACCCCTACAAAGGATTGAAAATTGTTTGACCATAGGGACATGTTGAACCAAGGTGTGCCCTGTAATTATCATCACAGGTGTCTCCAAGCTTGTAATCAGTCAGTCTGCCTATTTAAATGCTGAAAAGTGGTCACTGTGCTGTTTGGTACCATGGTGTGTACCACACTGAACATGTACCACAGAAAGCTAAGGAGAGACCTGTCTCAGGAGATTAGAAATAAAATGATAGACAAGCATGTTAAAGGTAAAGGCTATAAGACCATCCCCAAGCAGCTTGATGTACCTGTGACTACAGCTGCACAGATTATTCAGAAGTTTAAGGTCCACAGGACTGAAACCAACCTCCCTGGACGTGGCTGCAGGAGGAAAACTGATGACAAACTGAAGAGACGGATAATACAAATGGAAACCAAAGAGCCCAGAACAACTTCCAAAGAGATTAGAGGAGAACTCCAAAGTCAAGGTACATCAGAGTCAGATCACACCATCTGTCACTGTTTGAGCCAAGGTGGACTGAATGGAGGACATCACTGTTGAAAGCAAATCATAAAAAAGTGATCCTGAAATTTGCCAAAATGCATACTGACAAGCCACAAAGCTTCTGGGAGAATGTCCTTTGGACAGATGAGACAGAACTGGAGCTTTTTGGTAAGTCACACACAGCCACAAAAATGAAGAACACAAAGAAAAGAGCTCTGTACCTACTGTGAAACATGAAGGAGGCTAAGTAATGTTCTGGGGCTGCTTTGCTGCATCTGACACAGGGTGTCTTGAATCTGTGCAGGTACAATGAAATCTACCTGGAGTGAAATGTGCTGCCCAGTGTCAGAAAGCTTGGTCTCAGTCACAGGTCATTGGTCCTCCAACAGGATAATGAGCCAAAACACACAGCTAAAAACACCCAAGAATGGCTCAGAACAAAACACTGGACTATTCTGAAGTGGCCTTCTATCCCTAATCTAAATCCTGTTGAACATTTGTGGAAGGAGCTGAAACATGCAGTCTTGAGAATACAGCCTTCAAACCTGAGACGGCTGGAGCTGTTTGCTCATGAGGAGTGGGCCAAAATACCTGCTGAAAGGTGCAGAGGTCTCATTGACAGTTACAGGAATCGTTTGATTGCAGTGATTGCCTCAAAGGTTGTGCAGCTAAATATTACGTTTAGGGTACCATCATTTTTGTCCAAGCCAGTTTCATTATTTTGTTTTTTAAAATATATCTGCTGAACCAAAATTTAAAATCAATGTCTGATTTTCATTAGTTGATTTGGTAGCACTTCATTATAATGACCCGTTATAAAACATTTACAAGCTATTAATAGATATTAACAGATAATTAACTAATCATGAACAAACCATTTATAGGCTTTTGTAAATAATTTATAAATAATTTGTAAATTATTATAAAATCATTTATAACTTAAGTTAAAAGACATTTATAAGCTATTAATAGATATTGAATAAATCATGAATGAACCATTTGTAAATATAAGTAAATAATAATTCAACATTTACATCTAATGTTGCAATACAATTATAAATGATTTAAACAAGATAGAAATGGCTCTGTCTTTAGTTACTTAAGCCAGTTTGTCTATAAGAGGTGAGTAAAAAGTCCACAAATCATTTATAAGCATGAATAAACATTTTTAAAAACTGAAAAGTTTTCACTTTAGATCAGGGCACATAATCACATCTACAAATGATTCATAGATGATGTATGACTGTGTAACAAATGATTTGTTAAACAAGTTAGAAATTGCTGTCTTTATTTACTTACGCCAGTTTGTCTTAGTGGTGAGTAAAAAGTCCACAAATAATTTATAAGCATGAATACACATTTGTTAAGACTGAATAGTTTTCACTTTAGATAAGGGCACAAAATCACATCTACAAATGATTAATAGATGATATATGATTGTGTTACAAATGATTTTTTAAACAAGATAGGAATGGCTCTGTCTTTATTTACTTAAGCCAGTTTATCTAAAAGGTGAGTAAAAAGTCCACAAATAATTTATTAGCATGAATAAACATTTGTAAATAATTCATAATTTTTACTTTAGATTAGGGCACAAAATCACATCTACAAGTTATTTACAGATGATGCATGATTGTGTAACAATCATTTGTTAAACATGAATAAAAAAGTGGCGGATTAGGAATTTAAACACATTTACAGTATTTCACTAATATCCTACTTATAAAGTTGATCATATAAGAAAAATATTTACAGATAACTCATGAATGTTATAGTAGCACATTTTCAAATTATCTACTAATTAGTTGAAAATGTAGGCCTATGCAATGGTTTTATAATAAACAGTATGTTTGTGATGTTTTTTCCATTAATGTTTGAGCTGCAACACAGACTTAAGATGTGATTTATACTGACTTATAACACATTATTTGTTAACCCTAAATACACAATAGATGAAGTTAATCAAAGAACAGTTTCTTAGATCTCTCAAAACATTTCCTACTCATAAAAATAACAGTAGCTGATGATGAATGTATTACGTACAAACAATGCTGAAGAAGCTTTTTTAATAATGTATAAATCATTAATAATTGTATTGCAACATTAGATGTAAATGTTGAATTATTATTTACTTATGTTTACAAATGGTTTATTCATGATTAGTTCAATATCTATTAATAGCTTCTAAATGTCTTTTAACTTAAGTTATAAATGATTTTATAATAATTTACAAATGATTTATAAATTATTTACAAAAGCCTATAAATGGTTTGTTCATGATTAGTTAATTATCTGTTAATATCTATTAATAGCTTATAAATATTTTATAACGGGTCATTATAATGAAGTGCTACCGTTGATTTTCAGTAATTTTCTTTTTATTATTGCTTTTGCTATTTTCAAGTTATTTCAGTGACTATGTTGGGTTTTTTTTTCATTAAATGAAGGGTACCAACAATTTTGTCCACGTGTGTATTCTTTTAAATGTATTTTTTAATATTTAAATATTTTTAAAATAAATACACCATTGTCAGCTGACAGGCGGAAATAAGATCCTTCTTCCTCTAATCCCTATATTTGTCTTTGTTCAAATGTTGCAAAGACACTGGTGTGTGGAAGAATGTAGAAAAAATGGTCAAACGATATTTTTTTTCTCTTTAATTCAGAGGAAGAGCAATTGCACACACCACAGCTGGGACCGTTGCTTGAGTCAAGACACCATCTACCATGGACTTGAATGGTGTCAGATGCTGTGCTGAAAAAAAGAGAAAATATTACAATTTCTTCACACCATATCTGGCACACTTCCAAAAATCTCTAAAGGTCTTGCCTGCATTGCTGATGTGCTAAAATCAAATGTGCAAAACCCATAAATAAATTAAATAAACCCACCAACTCATAACGAGGCTATTATTTATTCTGAATCACAGCATGACGACCTACCCTAAAGACGTGCAATTAGTTGCTGTCTCGTCATGATGGCATTTAAATTGTGTGGTCCATGCACAGGGTCTCCTGGCATGTTTTCTGCTGGTGCTGGGTCGGGCAGAGGAACGCCTTCCGTCATGGCAATATTGTGCAAAACACAGCAAGCTAAAATGATCTGGCAACACTTTTCTGGGCTGTAGAGCAGCTTACTACCAAGGCACATCCACCTTGCCTTGAGAACACCAATTGTGCGTTCTACCATGGCGCGAGAGCGCGAATGACACTCGTTATATGAGCGTTCCTGCCTGGTGTGAGGGTTAACTAGTGGCGTCACAAGCCAGTGGACTAATGCATATTCTCGATCACCTGCAGAAATAAATGTTTAGAAAATGGTTAGAATAGTTTGCAATGCGACAACAATTATCAGGTCACTCACCAATAAGCCAGCCATCACCGTGTGCACCTTGCGCAAGATGCGTGCCAACCATGCTGTTTTGTAGCACAAATGAAGCGTGTGCTCCCCCTGGCCATTGAGCATCTGCATTGAGCAGGATGTAATTCGAATATGATATGATTTGCACATTGATGGAGTGGTACTGTTTACGATTGAGGAATGGAAATGCATCAGGTGAAGGGGCTTTGATGCGTACATGTGTACAGTCTATTGCTCCGATGATGTTAGGTAGTCCAGCAATGGCATAGAAGTCCCTCTTAATCTGTACTTGTTCGTTTGTGGTGTGCGGAAATTTTATGTATCTGGGTGCTAACCTGACGAGGCCTTTGATGACCACGGGAAGCGCACGACTGAGGGAAGACTAGGAAATGCCCGATCTGTCTCCAATCTCCAGCTGAAAGGTTCCCGTGGTGAGAAATCCTATTGTCGTTAGGATCTGCAAATGTGGTGGAATGAGGATCGGCGTGTATGTCTGCCGAGTTGCAACTCCAATCGACGGCATATATGTGCAGCACAGCCCGTGGCAATACCAACCATTCATCTGTTTCTGCAAATAAATCTGCACACTGGCAAAACACACACTCTCTTCCAAGTGCCTGGCATGCCAGGGCATCCAAAAGAAGCTCAACCATGACGCAGCCGGTCACTCTCTCATAATGTAATGTTGAGAGAGTAATGTTAATATACGCCAGTCTAATTTACCTTCAGTTAATAGATTTTAATGTATTATCTGGTTTGAGATCCTCAGATTTATTTCGTCTTATGCTATATTTTATTGAAAACTCTTGAAATTACTTAAATGTAAAATCAGTATGGAAGGAACTTGATTTGAAAAGAGCAAACTAATTTGTCGTGATTTTTACGACAAGTCTGGACCACTCATAGTTTGTGTTTGTACTTGAAAGAAAATGCTAAATATGAAAAAAATGCTGAATGCGACAAATTCTCCTAAATCATTTGTACGCAACATTTAGGAACAAATTTTTCATATGAACGGTTCTTGCATGAGGCCCAATGAGTTGAGGTTGAACTCCAAATCCACCTCAACATGGTCTAACCCAGTTCAAACCTCCCTGGATGTGACTCTTCACTCCAGTGAAAATATAAAACTGCAGAGCACAGGGAAAAACCTTGAAAATAAAACATGGGCCTCACATTAAATTGTGTACACACAGTTCAAAAGCACACACAAATCATACCTGCCTTGACACGCGTTAGCATCAAAAATGAACTATTAACAAGACCCTATGGGGGGCTCCACATGATTCTGCAGCGGTGATGAAAATAAAGGAAAAAGATGAATAATAACCAGGTTATATGGTTCATGGTCAGACAAAGTCCGCTCTCATTGGGGTTATGAATTCAAGCCATTTCTTCCAGATATGATAAAATAAGTCCACCGTGAAACGGCACCGTGAAACTAGACAGGCACAATTTCATTACAATTTTAAAATCACTCGGTTACAAAAGTATAAACTACTCAATTACATTCATTCATTTACTTTAAATACACAAAGTCCATTAGAAAACCCAATCATAGTTAAAATATACATTTCATAACGCATACAAAAATACATCTTAAACATTACTGACCCATAGTGCAACAGTTCCGACAGATAAACAAACAACACACATACCTCACTCTGCTGACCAGGGGTGCTAATCACTCTGAGGCAACATCAAGGACCTTCGGTGGGAGCCTATACGTGCTACCAAAAGAAATGAATAATAAACAACTGGCCAAACTTTAAAGAATGAATGAATGAATGTAAACGGGAGACGCCGTAACCTACTGTGCTGTTTCAGGGAAGAAGCTCAAATGACAACACGGAGTGCGTCACTTAAATGCTTCCGGACAGCACAACTTCCCGTCGGAAACAAAAGTGTTTCGCAACGGAGAAAAAACAATCAGAAATAATAAAATAATATAATAATAATTAACTGAAAGGGCAGCCAGTTACACTTCCACCAAAGTATGTGACGATGAGCAAACCCCAGCAAATCATACATAATTTCTAAGCCATAAATAACCTGACCTTTCACATTTCTCCAATAATCCACAACAATAAAACCCAATGTGTCTGATGCAAGTGTATTCCCTGAAAGCAACAGCCAGTTCTTTTCAAGGAGAAGCACCAGTTTCTGAACTGGTCGTTCAACAATTGAGATTTTTGAGGGACAGTCTTTTCCCTTTAACTTCTGCTTGCCCACTTGTACCTTGACACGTCTAACCAGACCATCAGTCCCTTTCACAGTCTCGACCACTCGCCCCAGGCGCCACTCATTCCAAGTGTGTCCTCCTTTAGGATAACTACATCATTTACCTGCAAATTGCGAGGGGGAACACGCCACTTCTGTCTTACGGCAGCATTCAGGAGGTACTCTTTCCTCCATCAGCTCCAGAACTGCTCGACCATGTATTGTACTCGTCGCCACAGTTTTGCAGAGTACACATCTTCCCTCACAAACTTCCCAGGTGGTGGTAAGGCAGTCTTAGGCTTCATGAGAATGAGGTGATTTGGAGTCAAAGGCTCCAGTGAATTGGGATCGTTGATGCTATCAACACACAGTGGACGGCTATTCACGATCGCCATGGCTTCATTAAACAGCGTCCTAAGTGAAGAATCATCCAGTCGACCTGCACTCTGAGCGACTGTGACATTCAGTACGTTGCGAACAGTTCGAATTTGCCTCTCCTAGATGCTACCAGCATGACTTGCAGAAGGAACGTTGAAAATAAATTCACATTGCTTATCTGCCAAGAAGGTTTCAAGCATGCCGACATCACACTGCCTCAAAGCCTCTTTGAATTCATTTCTGGCTCCCATAAAGTTTGTGCCCTGATCACAATAGAGCCGACACACTGTTCCCATGACTGATGAGGCACCTTAATGCATTGATGAATGCATCTGTAGTCATGTCTTCCAGCATTTCAATATGGATTGCTCGCGAGGGCAGGCAGGTGAAAATGAGTCCATACCTCTTATACTCTTTACAACCTCTTTTGACCACAAAAGGGTCAAAGCAGTCCATGCCACAGAATGTGAATGGGGTTGACATTCTGGAGGAAGTGCTGTCATTGTCTGCTTCTCAACTGGTCATTTAAGTCTCCGGCACTGCACACATTTGTGTATCAACAAATGTGACCACCTTACTTCCACCCATAACCCAAAATCCATTGGCTCGGACTTCCATTAAGGTTTGGCCCCGGCCCTGGTGACGGATTTGGACATGGTAATGAGACAATATTAAGTTGGTAATGTGACTGTTTTTGGGGAGAGTAATGGGGTGCTTTGATTCTGAACTGAGAGTTGACGCATTTAGCCTGCCACCAACACGAATAAGACCTTCCATCAAAGTGGCATCGAGGCAATACAGAGGGCTTGAGCTAGAGAGGCTGCCTCCTTGAACACTCTCTTGCAGTACCTTAAGCTCTTGGGGGAAAGCTTGCTGCTAGACAAGTTTGCAGATCACTTCAGCAGCTCTTTTGTGCTCCTCCACAGTCACCAGATTCTCTCTTTTCTTTGTCTTTAGCCTCAAAATTCTTGCCACAGTCTTGACGAGTCTTGTCCAGGTGGAAAACCGATTAAAACAACTCAAGACATCCTGCTGCTCATTACTTTGGATTGCATATACTTGAGCTGACTTTATCTCAGGATCGCCGACAAGCAACTCACTGGCAGTACTGGAATGACCTCTCCCTCCCATAGAAACTGAGGCCCTGAGAGCCAGTTGGATGATGTGATGTCCGAGATAGAAAGCCCTCTAGAAGCATGGTCTGCTGGGTTTTGGGCTGAATAGACATAGTGCCACTGACTTGGATTTGTACTTTCCCTTATTGGCTGAACACGGTTAGCCACAAACACGTGAAACCTGCGTGCTTCGTTGTTGATATAAGCCAACACCACCTGTGAGTCAGTCCAAAAGAATTCCTTCACCAGCTCTGACCTTAACAGTCGACAACCTCTTGTTATTTGGCAAGTATGATGGTTTGCTGCCTCTAAAGGGGAGGGGCAATTCATAATGCCCGTCTTCCTTTTGCTTAATGGTGTCACTCAGCAGGTGTATAAAATGAACATCATCTTGGGACACCAACTTGTCTCCATGGTTCTTCTCATTAAAGTCAGACTCCAAGATCTTAAATACATCAGCAGCAGGTGGTAACGGCACTTCCTTCACTGACACTCAATGAACATGGCTCCTGTTTCCTTGTCTGTCAAAGTGAGGGTTTGCTGAGCCAATGATGCTCCAGCTAGCACCGTTCTTTGAGCGAAAGGTTCACTCTCGTCCCCTGTTATAACTTCCAAAGGAGCCAGAGCTGAGGGGCAATCATAACCAATCAGTAGGCCCACCTCACAGTCCTGGAGCGGTGAAAATTCATGTTTTAAATGTTTCAGATGTGGTCAGTGGAGTGCCATACTCCTAGTGGGAATATGAGATTTGTTGTATGCAGACTTTATGGTTGGAGCTGAATCCCCTTACTTGTAGACCTGATTTGCTTGTAATCATGGTGTTAACGGCTGCCATTGTACTGAGTTTGAGCTGTACTGACTGGGTGCTGATGTCTAATGCTGCAGCTAACTCTTCCAAAATGAATGTTGTATCACTCTGTGCATCCAGTAAGGCGTGGGTGAGGATCTCACGTCGGGGTTCTGCTGTTGATGACACAAACACTGGGACGATACTTGAATTAGCACAAGTATGTTGCGTTAATGCATTGGCCATTACTTTATGAATTTCTGTATCTGTGGATTCTGACGTAGCAGGAAGTTTGTTGCTTGTTTCCCTGGAACGTTCATCCTTTGCTATGTGTAAGCAGGTTGGATGGCGTCTGCTACATACTGTATATTGCAGGTGTGCCGCCACTTGCAGTCTTTAGTGATATGCCCCTTTCTCAAACATCCAAAGCAAAGATGGTTTTCATGAATGAAAGCCCTCTTCTCTTCCATAGTCCTGTCATTGAAGACTGGACATTTAACAACACCGCGTGTCTCATTTTTACAAACCAGTTAAGGTGGTTTTGGTCTTGTGTTATCTGCTGTAATGGAAGATTTCTTTGGTTGAACATTGGTTTTAAATGACTTGGCTTTCTTTGGTATCTTTTCTTCTGTAGCCTTAAGATTGATCAGAAGGGGTGAGGCAATGTAATTGCAGGCTATGCGGGCCTCCTTTTGCATAAACTCTGCAAAATGTGCGAAACTCTGATAATCTTATCCAGTTCTTCCACTACCTTGCGGTTCCATCTATGCACCAGCCATTCTGGTCATTTTTTAAGGAGTTTATGATTTTCATCGCAATCATTTAAAATTGCTAACCTATTGACATTGCTAACCATAGTGCTATGGGGTCGCTGGCAGCCATCCTGGGCCATTTTGCGAGCCTATCTCTGAAATCCCTTTGTACCACAAATGGACTTCCATAGCAATCCTGAAGTGTTGACCAAGCCCCATTATATGCGTCCTCTGAGTTTCGATAAAAAAAATCTTCGACGGCTTTGCGTGTCTCCCCAGCAATGTAACTCTTGAGATAGAACATCTTTTCACTGATGGGGAGGGGCTTTTCTCCAATAAGGGCCATGAAGGAGATCTTTCAGTCAGTATACTTCAAATACTCACCAGTAAATATTGTTGACTCTGGGACTGGAAGACGGCTGGAGGTGAGTGAACTCGTAATTGCTTGTACAAGGCCGGCTTCCTCTTGAACTTTCAGTGGGTTGGGAAATACAAGACCAGGCCGAAAAGGTGTGGCTTGGGGATTAAGAACACATTTATACTCCGTGTTTTGAATGTTATGCAGAAACTTAGACTCAGATTCCTCTTCACATCCCTCAAGTACATCATAGCAGTTACACTAAAAGATATGGAAATGATTAGCCCCTGTTGAGCTACACTGTCTCCAACAAGTGGTAAGTTTAATATCTGTATATTTCTCCTGGTAGGGTGTCTTAAAAAATGAGTAATATTCTTCCAATTATGAAGAAACTGGGGTCAAAACATATGAAAAAGAGGTAGGACCGGGTGCTTTTCAAGGATCCAAGGATGGCAGTACTTTAGAAAACAACATAAAATCCCAGGCACTCCGATGAAGTTAAAAACCCTTTATTATGTCAGGGACATGTCAACACGTTTCGACTCATCCGAGTCTTCAGGACATGATTAGCATTAGTATGCCATAAAAACTCTTAACCCAAAATATGGCACAACACTAAAGTTCTGCAGGATACACCAATCCAAATTCTCTCAAAATCATGGCTATTGAAGTAATTCCTGGATCTTTGAGGGGAGGTGACATACTCAAATGTCTCTTACAATGTGAAACATTTTGGATCTATACTCGAAAAGCCACCTCCTTTCCAGGTCTAAATGAAGAAATAGACTTTTCTCCTTTTTATAATGTATTTTGCCTATCATTGTTTGGTGCAGGTTGTTCATTGTTGTGCAGCCAGGCCTCTTGTGCTTTTTCCTGACATGTTTTTTCTTAATATGTCTTTTCTCAATGTCTGACGGGGTCCCGTGACACAATCACATGACACTTCCAAGGTAATTTAAACACCTTTTTCGTGTTGCTAATTATGTCCTGATGAAGAGTCGGATGAGTCGCAACGCGTTGACATGTCCCTGACATAATAAAGGATTTTTAACTTCATTGGAGTACCTCGGATTTTATGTTGTTTTCTTAAATTCTTCCAACAGTGTTCCCTCCAATCCATAAAGTTGTATGTCATCCACTGGAATTTCCAGATCACATCCCAGGTCTCCTTTTTTTAGCTCAATTCCGCTTCCCTTTCCTATTTCTCTTTAATATGGAAGGTATTATTGTTACCAGCCAGGGACAATACAGCATATAGGTTTGAGATGGGTTTGGAAGGTGTCATTGAGAAAGCAGATTTTATAATGAAAAAAAATTTGATTCAACCTCTGAGAGATCCGTAACTGGGGGATTCCACTGGATGCGTATCCGGTCCTTCTCCGCTCCGCTCCGCTCTGCTCCGTCATCTGACGCGCGTCAACTCCCACTATATCCGTCTGCGGTACGAAGCATTGCAGCTCCGCTTTGCAGTGGGTCAACGAGCTCATAAAGTATTTTGTGGTTTTGCACCTCCAAAATCAAAAGCTCCTCATCCATGGTGAAGTGGGGTGAGACTGAACTTTTGACACCAGGTCTGTCTCCGCCCTAAATGACGTTTTCCAGGTACAATACTTTTCCGCTGTTGACACGGTTCATTTTATTTTGAAACATCCACGGATGTTTTATTTTGTGTTTGTGCTCAACTTCCTGTCCCGCACGATATTCTGAGTGCCAAATTGCTGCGCCGTGGTCCGGCATCCGGCAAAAATAGAAGCTCTGCGTATCTGCTCCGTCTGCTGGAGGCCGGTGGAGCAGATACGCAGCTGTGCCGGAGCCGTGCCGCAGCCGTGCCGCAGCTGGTGGAAGTACACTCATTGCTTATAATGGAAACGGATCGGCTCCGCTGCCGCAGCAGAGCGGAGACGGACCGGATACGCATGCAGTGGAATTTGGGCTTTAGTTTACATTTATGTTCAATGTACGGCCTTACTTGAAAATATTCTTGGAGGTCACATCGGTGAAAACCATGCTTCTCCCATAAAAATTCAAAACAAAGCACATAATTATTTTGTGTAAGTGAGACATAAGTTGTGAGACCCATATTAGACCATAATATGAAGCAGGAGTCACCTCTGTTGGAAATAAAAACAGAGTCATACACAAACTATCTGAACAGTCTCATAATTTTATGCATTTCACAGTTTTTAATCACTTTCATCCAGACCTAATGATTTAACCAGGTGTTACCCACTTTTTCTAAATGGCACATCAGACCCCTATCAGCAAAAGTAGGGTTTGGATCGGGAACTGTTTGGAAAGATTGAACTCCATCTCCTTCCATCTCTCCTGGTAAGATTCATAGCACCAAAAGAGCAGTGGGATTAGCTGTGCAGCAACATAATAATTTTTCAGGCATAGGGGGCCCACCCCCCCCCCCCCCCCCCCCTTCTCCTTTGCCAACTGCAAAGTTTAGTACGTAATTCTTGGCTTTTTGCCCTGCCAGATGAATCTGAAGAGCCACTTGTCCCACTCTCTTAGTTGACTATCAGGGACCTCAATTGGTAAGTTTCTGAACGGGTAGAGCAATCGTGGAATGATGTTCATCTTAACTGCCTTTATTCTTTAGCCCATGCTCAGGAAAGGAACCCGACCTCATCTGTGTAAATCTGCTTTTATCCTTTGGGATAACAAATCATTGTTCACCTGGAAAAGTCCTGCAAGGTCCCTAGTTATGTTTATCCCTAAGTATTTAATTTCTTCGCTCTCCCAGTTCATTTTAAACTTGTTCTTCAAAATCACAGGTGTGTAATTAACTGCCATCACTGGAGTTTTCAAAATATATACTATATATCCAGATAGTTTGCCAAAGTCAGTTAATACATTCATTAGTTCAGGAAAGGACCACCCAGGTTCACCCAGGCAAACCAAAATGTCAGACGCGACATTCTTGCCTTGTCTTTCTTCGGTGCACTGTGATGTGATGGGCCAGTCAGTTGCACCCTGAGTAGCTTTACATACAGCTCCTCCAGGAAAGTCTGGTGTGGCTCTTGGTATCTTGCTTCCCTGACCATAGGTGTCAGTTTAGGGGGGGACGGGGGAGATGTGTCCCCCCCACTTTTGGTCAGGGATCATTTTGTCTCCAACACACACAAATGCTTCACGCGTAAGCCATTGTAACCTCAGTTAATTTCAGCAGTATTTAAAATTCAGACGCTCTTGAATGCACCATCCACATTCATCCAGAGAGTTGCAGAGATGCTGCAGACCTTCGCCAGGATCAAAAAAACGTGCAGCTGGTGAATTTGTCTCTGTTAAATTGAGCTCCAACCCAGAGTGTGCTATTTCATCTGATAATACCCATGGTGAGTTAGAAAACTTGTTTGCTTGTTTAACCCTGTGACTATCCCATGTAATAAATATATGCAAGGGGCATAAGTTTTGTTTGAAAAGTGAATATGTCCTTGAATAACTTTACTGACACTTGCATACCAAATATACTAATATTACAATTTGCCATTGGTAAAATGCTCTGACAGAAAAACAGACATTTTTTTCTGATATAATAATACCAAATACAGTTAGAAAATGGGATGCCAGATGTGTTTGAACACTTTTGGAACATTTTGAACTACTTATCTTAGTAGTACCTCAATCGGGATGGGGCAGTGCTAATGTTAATTATCACTAAAATTACCATCCCTGGGTTAGCACCACTTGTTGCTCCTGAAGCTAATGAAGCTACTCTTTGTTTTGACAAGGTATACATAGGGCTCTAAAGTTTTATCTCAGGTAAGAGTAAGATTTTTTATGGCTTGCGACTTGGAGGTTGGTGGGTGGGTGGGGAAGGGGGGGGGGTGGCGGTGCGGGGTCATCATCCATTCTTTGCACTTATTGTATTTTGAAATTAAAATTGGGCTAATTAGTAGTCAGGTGCTATGTCATTCATTTTTATGCGCGAGAAATACCAGGTTTGGTGTGTGAATAGGTTTAAATGTGTGCGTCACACGGTAAATGCGTGAGACTTGAGAGTCCTGTGCAGAAATTGATTAATTTTGATTAAGAAGAAATGCACATTTTATTGACAGTTGTGAATAGGGATTAATTTTCTTTATATATGAAGTGTAATGAGGAAGAATGTATCAAAGATGGTTTAATTCATGAAGGGAATGCAATTTATTTTAAGTCAGAGGTGAAAATGCTTCCAAACATTTCAGTGCAGACTTTTTGATGATGACTACACCATGGTTAACAGCTCATTGAACGTTTAAAATTCAACATTTAACATTGAACATTGCGATAGGAAACAGAGCTAAACACATTCAGAAACTATAATTTGTTCCCAACAAAACTGCAATTGTGAGCGCTGGAAGTCCTACAGGTTTGGGCTACAAGGTAACATATGCATTTTTAAAAGTGCCCAAAACCGTTGGCCCGCTGTTCTGAGGTGCTAATGAAGGCATTACATATATCCTTTTTGTCCATCCTCCCCAGCTTGTCTCTGTGGACATGGCAGACAGCCACACTGTTGAGCCTCGCCTGGAACATTGTGGAGCGGAGCCAAGTTTTCAGACGCCCCAGAGCACTGAAGCTTCTCTCTGCCTCACAGGAGTACACTGGGACCACCAGCAAGAGCCTGACCAGGGTCTCCACTTGGTTGAAGAGCCTCCGAACCTCTGGTACCATACTCTTTAGTATTTGGGTAACCTTTTTAGTGGTGTTGAACTGATGATTTGTTTTCATCATGGCAAGTTGGATTTCTAATGCTTGCTTATCAAGCTCTGGGTACAAATCAAGCATGTCAGTGTTGTTTCTGATGTTTCCACAAATCAGCAGGTTCTCCAACTTGACAAGGTTGTTCAGGCCTCCCTGGTAAAACCGATCAGTCAGATGGCTGATGACTGTGTCAATGGCTTTAAAAAGAACTCCTCAGGGGCTGCAGGGGTATGATGCTGCGCTGGACCACCATACCTTTTGGATGGTTTTCCGGTATGAGGCAGCTGTAGTGGCACAAGGTCCATGGATGAGATGAGGTTGGAAGCCTTCTCATAGAGGACCTTAAAGGTATGCTCAGACCTAATGGAAAGAATGCCCTGTTTGACACAATCTACTGCCTGCAACATCCCACCAATTGTCGTTGTTCTTCCCTATAGACTCGCATTAAGATTTTCCAACCTCATCAGGAGATCTTGCCCCAGGAGAAGACCAAGCATGGTACTTCC
This sequence comes from Scarus forsteni, assembly GCA_036419115.1. Classification (NCBI taxonomy): domain Eukaryota; kingdom Metazoa; phylum Chordata; class Actinopteri; order Labriformes; family Labridae; genus Scarus; species Scarus forsteni. The sequence goes on from JAZDUH010000098.1 coordinate 44,115,389, forward strand.
TTTTTGCAGCCTTTCAAGAAGGCCATGGGCTCGGGAGGCAGTGTCTGTCCCACTTACAGAGGCCATTTCCTCCAGTACGGTCAAGACAGCCTCATACTGCCTCAGAACTGACTGGATTGCTGGTGTTCGCACTGTCCATCTGGTAGCACACAGAGGCGTGATAGTGCTGAAGGAGCCAGTCGTGGTTTTTGTGATTTCTTTAAATATTTCTATGAATTTTCCAGACTGGCCAAACAAGCAGCCCAGCTCATGGATCCGCGGCAGAGCATCTCGGACCACTGGTGTAGAGGAACAGGCTGCCTGCGTGACCAAGTTCACACAGTGAGGACCACAATGGACAATAGTAGCCAAGGGCTTCTCTTTGCGAATAAGAGCTTCTATGCCTGATAGGTGACCTGACATGTTGGCTGCTCCATTGTAGGTTTGACCTCGAAGACCTGAGAGTGGGAGATTTAAACGGAGCAGCACGTCTGAGGCAATTCCCCAGAGTTGTTCCCCTTTCGGGGAGGAGGCTTCATGAAGGCCAACAAATTCCTCCCGTGGATTCAGATCTTCATCCACATAGCGGATGCAAAGGGCAATCTGTTCCACGCCAGTTATGTCCTGTGTCCCATCCATTGTTAAGGAGTACTGCTGCACAGGTAAAGCATGAATTTTTGCAACTATATTTCTGACTATGCTGTTACTCATTGCCCAGATTTTACTAGACTACCTGCTGTAGCTTAATAAACTCCCCTCTGGAATACCCAAGCATATGCAAACGCTCACTCACTTTGCTTGCATGGAAGACAACTTTATTAGGTTGTAAACCTGAAACATGAACAAAAACAAGACCTAAATTTAACTATGGTTTAACTCCATAATTAGTAATATGGCCTCAGTCTTGTCAAACAATACCACTCACCGACAAGGCATACAGTCCCGATGACTAATCAAGTGAAAGTGAAACTTAAGAGGCAAATCTACATATTTGTAAGCCCCGCCCAGCACAGTAGGATTTTTAATTTCAAGCAATACAACCGCAAGAGTAAAATGAGAAATATAACATTAAAGTGACCTGGTGAAACACAAGTATCAAATTAAACACTAATTGGCTAATGGAAAGTTATACACTCATGATGTTCAACAATTCATTTTGTTGCTCAGCACTTGTATATGAATGGTTTCTTTTCAGCCATGTGGCCATATTGGGAACATTCTCAGCCTGAAGAAGGGCAAGGTGGTGAAAATTTCCCTCCTCACGGCATGGCCTCTAAAGGCTAATCCCTGCTGTGCCAGGTACTTGACAGCACTTACGATGTGTGTCAAAGCTTACCGAGCTACCTCCTGTGCAGCTGCTGATGTGTGGCAGAGTTTCTTTTGGATGAAGTTGTGCAAGTATGTAAATGTGTTTAATGCAATATTATGTGCCTTGCTTGTTAAACACCTCCCTACTTTTCTTCCAATTTCTAAAACCCTGTGTTATGAAGGCTTGTTCTGTGTTTTTTGCCAGTGATGATGTCTGACGACCAAAGGTATGAACACAGTAGAAGCACAGAACTCCCTCTCTTTCTGGACTGTTGTGGAGCCATGGTTAGTCCTTGTACCAGCTGTCCTTGAACCAAAGTGTTCTGTTTGCCAGAATTTGTGGCTGAATTAACGTGGCTGATGGCTAATATAGTGGGGTCAAAACTTCATCAGGTTTGTAGGATTGATCACTTTGACAAGCGTGCGAGGATGCATGCTCTCCTACTTTCTTAATTGACTGCTCATCCTGTAATGCAGTTTAGTGAGCATTGGAACATTTTTGTAGCTTTGTTTATCATGGTACTTTTCAGGGGTTGTATATACAGTAGCTTTGCGCATGTTATTAATGGTCTGCGTTTTGTGTCATCGTAAATATCTCCCTTCAAACCGGCCATGTTCCCACCACCTTCAAAACAGCTATAATCAAGCCCCTCCTCAAAAAGCCCACTCTTGATCCCAAACCTCTGTCAAATTACAGACCCATCTCCAACCTCCCCTTCATCTCCAAAACTCTTGAAAGAATTGTCTCCATTCAACTTCACAACCATCTTAAACTCAATAATCTGTATGAAAAATTCCAATCTGGTTTCTGCCCCTCCCACAGCACAGAGACAGCTCTCATCAGAGTCACAAATTACTAATATTAGTAACTAAAGTGCGAGATCCAAGATGGCAGCGCCCTGCTGCTAGAATTGACAGAATCGTAGGAAGTTTTCTTTCTTTCTTTTCTCCATTTTGCAAACTCTTTTAGTTCAACTCGTCAAAAACACTCCCAGCTATCTGTCCTCACTTCGCTTTTTGGAGGAAAACACATTCTTAAACTGACCTGGATCCGTTGGAGGACTTCATCGATCTTTTCCACACCCAGTACTGCACCATGGCTACTTCATCTACTGCCAAACTCGGAAAATCCAGCCTCTCTCTGGACTACAAACGGCACCGTTCAGATTCTCTTCCCAGCCCAGGTACCTCTTCTTTGCAATCCCCGAATTCTCACCGCCAGACAGAGGTAAGCGACATTCTACTTTCTATCGAACAAAAACTCACCGGACTCGACGCCAGAATTGCCCTTGTTGAAATATTACACAAAGAATTTCAGTCACTTCGCCATAGCCTTGAGTTCAGCCAACAACAGATCGAGTCACTCACTATTGAAAATAAAACACTTCATCACACCGTTAACACCATCACAAATCCACTCACCTTTGTTACATCCCAGCTCACCTCCGTCACTGCCGAAAACAAAACAATGAAGGAGACCATCCTAGATTTACAAGCTCGAAGCATGAGAGACAATTTGTTTTTTTCTGGCATTCCTGAACACACCACCGACAACCCAGAGAAAGCAGTTAAGGACTTCTTAAAACACCAACTCAAACTCCCCTCTGAAACTGTTAACACCATCACCTTCCACCGTGTTCATCGTTTGGGACAAAAACACACCACTACCAACCGACCCCGCCCGATTGTCGCTAAATTTGAACACTACAAACAAAAGGAACTGGTCAAACGTCAAGGCAAACATCTGAAAGGCTCTCACTACGGAATGAATGATCAATATCCCAAGGACATTATGGACAGACGAAAAAACCTCTTCCCCATCCGCAAACAAATGATCACAGAAGGAAAAAAAGCAATCATCTCCGTTGACAAACTCTACATTAACGGACAGTTGTACCGCAGCAAGGACATCACCCCCTGGTTATACTAGCATCCCGGCCTCTCTGTTTCCCCCATAAGCATATTACCCTTTCTCTCATAAATAGAACCGCCCCAGCGCCCTCTCTACTACACCCCTTCACCCCGCCGTTATCTCACTGTAACTCTTAAGGACAATGTTATAAATATTGTTGCACCTCGTCTCGCCCCTCACAGCATGTCGATGGACTCGCTCGTGTTTCAGTGTATTTTGTCACCATTAAGTGTTTCTTGTGCTATTGAATGTTTTGGTGTCTAAAAAAATACGTGTTTTTTTATGTTTTGTTATGTTTTGTTAGATCAGGTCTACTTTTGCAAGCCACTCGTTCAGTCCCATGCACACACATACATACCCACAGGCATTACCACACACTCACTCACTCACCAAGTTCATATCTCATTATCGCAGTAATAACAGCTCCCTAGCATGTCAGTTCTAAAATTTGTTTCTTGGAATGTGCGAGGTATTGGTGTTCAAGCAAAAAAACAAAAAATATTCAGTCATCTCACTTCACTTCAAGCAGACATCTGTTTATTACAGGAAACACATCTTTCAGATTCAGACAACATAAAATCATCTCAATTTACTCACTCATTTTCAGCTCCATACAATAAAAAACAAAGCGGAGTCTGTATTTTAATCAGTAAATCAATTCAATTTACCCATAACATGACCATCACAGACCCAGAAGGACGTTTTATTATCATCAATATATCCATTAACAAAAACCCACTTACAATTGGTAACTTATATGGCCCAAACTCTGACGATTCCTCCTTTTTTCAGAATTTCTTTTCATCCATTTCAAACATTTCTGACTCTCCTATAATAATCGGCGGTGACTTTAATACAGTAATAGACCCACTAATAGACAGATCTAATGCCCCGAGTAATAAACGCACTTGGCAATCTTCAGAAACTATTATCCGGTTCATGAGTGATTTGGGCCTTGGTGATAGCTGGCGCCTGCAACACCCAACTACAAAAGAATATTCCTTCTTTTCTCATGTTCATCATTCATACTCACGCATCGATTTCTTCCTCACCAGCAATTCAATTATTCCAAATATTTCTGATCACCAAATCCACCCCATCATTATCAGTGATCATGCACCAGTATCATTTAAATGGAACCCTCCAACACCTCATAAATCATTTACTCGATGGCGTTTTAATACATCCCTCTTAACTGATCCTGATTTTGACAACCTTATTAAAAAAGAGTGGGCATCCTTCCTGGAAATAAATGATTCCCCAAAGTCATCTCCGTCTCTACTATGGGAAACAGGCAAGGCCGTCATGAGAGGGATTATAATCTCATTCTCATCTTACAAGAAAAAAAATAAAAAAACTAGAATCTGATTTTGAACAAAAAATCAAACATCTCGAATTTATCAATGCCAGCAACCCATCAGACGAAACAGAGAAAAAAATAAGACAGTACAAACTCCAATATAATGATATCCTAAACAAGAAAGCTCAGTTTTTAATTAACAGACTCAGGCAAGAACATTTCCACTACAGTGACAAATCTGGTAAATATCTCGCAATCAAATTAAAAGAAATAAAGAAAAGTCTACCATCTCCATCATAAAAGACTCAGCAGGGAAGCCAACCAACTCTTTTGATGAAATTAACAACATATTCAAAGAATTTTATGCCAAACTGTACTCCTCAAACAATAACCCAGAAGAAGAAGACATCAGATCATTTCTCAACAACATAGATATACCACAAATTTCCACTGACCAGAAAAACATCCTATACTCACCCTTAACAGACAAAGAAATCGAGACTGCCCTCAATCGAATGCCCAATAATAAGGCACCTGGACCCGATGGCTTCCCTGCTGAGTTCTACAAACATTTCTGGACTGTCTTAGCTCCTCTGTTTCACCGAATGCTTTCTGAAATACAACAACACTCCAATTTCCCAACCAACATGAACTCAGCATCAATCTCGCTACTCCTCAAACCAAACAAAGACCCCACACTGCCATCAAGTTACCGTCCCATTTCACTCCTAAATGTTGATATAAAAATAATTACCAAAGCACTCTCCCACAGACTAGAAAAAATAATCCCCTTCATAATTCATCCAGACCAAACCGGATTTATCAAAGGAAGGAACTCATCCAACAATACACGAAGACTTTTCAATTTAATACACTATTCAGCCCCACATCACAAGAATTCCATAATAGTCACTCTTGATGCAGAAAAAGCCTTTGATAGAGTCAACTGGACATTCCTCATTAATACACTTCATAGGTTTGGCTTTGGGGAATCATTTATTAACTGGATCAAAACACTGTACACCTCACCCACAGCCACAGTCATTACTATCGGACAAACTTCACAAAGATTCACTCTTCACCGGGGGACCAGGCAAGGATGCCCACTCTCTCCCTATTTTTTTACCATTTTCATCGAACCCCTAGCAGCAGCCATTCGTCAAAACCCCCTCATTACTGGAATTCAAACCCCCAACATGCACCATAAAATCAGCCTCTATGCAGATGACATACTTTTATTCATTCAAAATCCACAATCATCACTTCAAGAGGTAATTAAAGTCATTAATTCATTCTCTCATATCTCTGATTACTCAATAAACTGGAACAAATCATCCATACTTCCTTTAGATAACAGCTTGGATGTGGCAGCCCTTGCAACACCCATCCCCATTTGCACAAGTCACATCACATACTTAGGTATTCACATCTCCCCCAGGCTGTCAGAGTTGCCCAATTTAAATTTCACTCCACTACTCAAAACAATAAATAACGATCTCCAACGCTGGATGCATCTCCCACTCTCAATACTAGGCAGAATTGCATCAGTCAAAATGACCGTCCTCCCCAAAATCAACTACCTTCTCACTATGATCCCAATCCACCCACCCTCCACCTGGTTTAAGTCCCTTGATTCAGTCATCACAAGATTCTACTGGAAAAACAAACCACCAAGAATTAAACTGGCCACTCTCCAAAAACCCAAATCCCAAGGTGGTCTGAATGCCCCAAATTTTCAATATTACTCCCTTACAAACCATCTTCAGTATATTTACAAATGGACCCACCCCACTCAGTCAGATAGCACATGGTTGGACTTGAAACAAGCAGCTATTAAACATATTCACATCTCAGATTTACCATTCCTCAGCCAAACCATAAAAAAACACCCCTGCTTCCAAAGTCCCACAATCTCGTCCACTCTGACAGCATGGTGGAAGTTCCACAAAATTACTAACTCCACTGCAGCACCTTCATTCTTTACTCCTATCTGGCACAACCCTGACTTTATTAGCAATAAAAAAACACTTATCCTAAATACTTGGATAGATAAAGGAATCACTCACCTCAGACATATCTTCCACAACAATACCCTGGTTTCATTCCCCTTACTGGTCCAGAAGTTCGGCATCCAGAAAAAACAATATTTGGAATATTTACAAGTTACATCAGCCATTCAATCAAGCCTGAAACATAACAAAAACAACCTAGACCTCCCCCCCTTAGCCTCTGCACTTATTAACATTTCGCCCAAGAAACTCCTCTCAAAACTATACAATCTATTTTCTCAGTCAGACTCCAACATCTACATACCCGTTGAAAAATGGAAAACAGACCTCACCATTGCCCCCGATGCCGACTTCTGGTCACAAATCTGCAAAAACATGTTTACTATGACAAAAAATCCCAATTTACAACTCATACAATACAAAATCCTTCACAGAACTCACCTAACTGGTCAAAAAATGCACAAAATGGGATACTCACCGGAAATCTGCTCACACTGCACACAAAACTGCACTGACACTTATATCCATGCAACCTGGTACTGTTCACCTATCCAAAAATTCTGGGAAAACATCACAAACCTTTTATCACAAATCATGGGCTGCCACATCCCACTCTCCCCATCCCTCTATTTATTAGGAGACTTATCTCTATCTAAACTGGACAAGGCACACAACCATTCACTTCTCACAGCGCTAGCTATCGCCAAGAAAACCATCCTCATGAACTGGAAATCAAGGAACTCAACAAACATCACACAGTGGAAAAACCTGCTCATAGACTACATCTCCCTGGAAAATACAGACTCCTCTTTTAACAAAAATAATCATTACCCTGCCTGGCAACCATTTGTTACTTTCTTACAATCTTGACCTGCTCTCATAATGACTATTCAGACACAACAACTCAATCCTGTCTTTAGTATAATACAAACTCAATTGTATTCCCTTCTTGAAAACCTCCCATGGACCTACTTTTGTTTATTAATATTAGTATTGTTATTATTGTTCATATTATTATTGTAATCATTATTATTATTATTATTATTATTATTATTGTTACCTTTCTCATTGCTTGACCACCAATAGACTCCACCCAATTCTTCAAAGAAACTACCCATTTACAAATTATCAGATAACTTAATATTTTCTTTGAAGAACACAGATATCCATGCATACATGCATACATACATATTTTCACTTTTACATACCCGCAAGTATTCTAAGTAAATATTTTTCTTCATTTATGTTTTTTTTTATATTTTATTATTATTATTATTATTATTATTTATTTATTTTTTCCCATTTTTTTTCTCATTCTTCTCTGATCCTCTTTACTTTGTGTGATAATTCCCTCACATGAAGGTCATTAATCTAAACATTTTCTTTTCTATGTTTGTGGTCTGGACTGTTTCCGGACGTGGGGTTGTTGTGTGGGCCTGGGCGGTGTGCGTGTCTGTATCGCTGCGGGGCCACGTCTGGGCCTGGGGTGCGGCTGAGGGAAGTGTTGTGGTGGTGGTTGAGGGAATTTGTTTTCTATTTTAATTTATTTATTTTTTTTATTTTGCTAATTGTTTATTGTTTTTTGTTTGTTTTGTTTTGTTTTGTTTTGGGGGGGTTTTTGTCTCTTTTTTCCTTTTTTCTCTTTCCTTGTGGAGGAGGACGAAGTGGAGAGACATTAAGGAGAGCCATTGGCCTGACATCCCAGGGGATATCCACCAGAGGAAAGGGAAAAGAGAAGGAAGGGAGGAAGGGGATAAAAAGGAAAGGGGAAAGAAAGGGAAGAAAAAAGAAAAAAAAAATATGCACAACTACAGATTCAAATGAAGACAAACAAAACTCTATTTGATTTTAGTGCACCTCATATGCCCTGTTTTTAATGCACTACATTACCATGAAGGCACACACACACACACACACACACTCACACGCACACGGGGGAAGGGAGGGAAGAAGGAAAGAAAGGAGGAGGGGGAGGGTATAAAAAATAATAATAATAAAGAAAAAAAAAGAAAAAAAAATCAATAAATAAAAAAGAAGGAGGAGAAAGGAGGCAAAACAAACAAACAAACAAAAACAGGCAGTCGTCCTGTTGGTCAAGGGGGTCCTAGGCACCCAGTGTAAATTTTTTTTTTTTTTTTGTGTTGGTGGCACTCGAGTTTCCCTCGGCCCCCATCTTGGCGGCTTTGGAGGTTGCATTCAGGGAGTGGGCGTGGCCCTGCGGCGGGGCGGTCATGCCCTGCTGCCCCCGGGCCCTCTTCTGGCTTCCGTCCGTGGAGGCTGTCTAGTCCCCATAACACTATATCAACTACTTTTAATGTTTTGTTTTGTTTTGTTTTGTTGTTTTTTGTTTCTTGGTTTTCATGATTTATAAGACCAATAGGACTCTTGATCCCCTGCTTCGCAATACTGCCATTACCCACATGTGTGTGTAGATCTATGTATATGTGTGTGTGTGTGTGTGTGTGTGTGTGTGTGTGTGTGTGTGTTCTTGTACTTACTACATTGTGAGGACCGGCATGAGTTTTTAACCAACAGAGTGAGAACATTTTTGGGAAGTGAGGACATTTTGGCCGGTCCTCACTTTGTCAGCCTCTAAATCACCTCTAAATAGCATGTAGAAGCTCCCCTGTGATTTTCAGCAAAAGTCCTCAGAATGAGTCAATGTTGAGAAATTCTCGCCAGAATTTCACACTGATTTTGCTCTCTGTTCCACCTACTGCTGAGATTGGGAACTGCAGCCAAATTAGTCCTGCTCCGCCTCTGGCCGAAATTAGGTATTGCAGCCAAAATATTCCCATACAGTTAAGCCTACAGGCCTCATCCTCTGCTGCTGTACTGAAAGCCAATCCTAATTATTATTCTTTTGTTTTGCATAGCCTTTTAGGAAGCTTATCTTTTTGATTTGTTAAATAAATCAATGGCTAATTATTGAATTTGTGCTGTATTTGTTCTACAATACTATTTTTCCATGTGATCTGGTTAAATTTAAAGAATTAAATTTCTATATGTAAGGTATAATAATAATAAGAAAAGTAAGTAAATCCTATATGCTGTCCAAAGCCCACTGTCATATTTTTAAAAATTTTATATTGTATTAAATAGAAAACAATACAGGGACATTTTTCTTCTTTGTCTAGACCACATTTTACATAGTCCAGATCCAAAACTTCTATACTTAGACAAGATAAATCATTACTAGATCATTACATAGAGGCTTGACTGTTTAAAGCATATATTTACATATATATATTAAGCCTTTAACCTGGGTATTTAAATGCAATAAAGGGACATTTTGCCATTTTTTCATCTCAAGACCACATAGAAACAGATCAGGATGGAGATGGTCATAAATATAACAAAGGTTTGAATATGAAAGTGGGTTTACACAGTGGTGGTGAGGGTTCACTTGCTTATATAATGTATAACTTGCTTTTATAATGTATAACATGCTATAAAAACAGTTAGATGTGCAACAACCAAAGGAGTAGTTGCTCAGCGTTGCTGTTTAAGTTTCACCTTAAATGCCAAATTTAAAAGCTGTAAATCAGGCGCCAACCTTAGAGACATCTACCTGCTGCATGCCAAGGCTAAGGGCTTTAATTTAAATATAGCTTGCATTTTGCAAGTATGCATAATGTAATCATAATTTAACTCTGACATTCTATTTCCAGGAAAACGGGACCCAAGCACTACAAAATAATATTTGGCATCAAACAAAATGAAAAAGGGTAATTTATAGCTCATATTTCCATTTATGTAGAGGCCTATCCACTCATTTGCATTGAAAACAAAGTGATTAAAATATGGTTTTAACAAAGAAAAGTTGACCAATGCACCATTACCATGTGAAGTGGCCTGACTCTAAGAAAATGTTGATAATTTTACCATTATAATATGACTATTCATGTTGACAGTTTTGGTTCACTCAAAAACATGAAGGCCATAAATAACTGGCCATGAAAATTTGACATTAGGCCTAAATTTAGCATGTTTTATTGATGTCACAAGCCCCTTTTCAACATTAAATGTAGGTATTATTTATTATTAGATTCGGCTCAGAATTCATGCTTTTATGCTGTTTTATACTTACATACTTTACCATGCTTATCTATGAGGTTTAGACTATAAAAAGCTTTGCAGTGTTCCTACTGTCAGACACTTGCACATATAAACTAATGTATCAAATATTTCAAGGCATAAATGTCCACCAGCTGTGGAACACTCAGTACAAAAAATTTTCCTGCACATATGATGCCCACAACAATGGCCCTTACAAGTCTTCATTTCTTGAACTTACGTAGCTTAATGATTTCCCAGCACAGTTATTTGCTCTGTAGGACATATTTGTCATATTGAAGTCAACAGTAAACATTATTGTGATTAAAGTGGTTGCTTACCTTTTTTGTATAAGTAGACAGCCCAGATATCATCTATGTTGCTCTTGTCTCCATTAGCATCTTTGCTAGCAAGGTAGCTAATCTCTCTATGCTCAACATAACAAATCCAACTAAGGAAAATAAAGAGACGAAATTGTCTTTTAAGTATTTAGTCAATCTTTCTCTCTCTCTCTGTCTCTCCATGTGTCAGCCATTTGCTGCACTGTGCAGCTTGTATTGTATCTGTCTTTGTTGTAGTTAATGTTGCAGCCATTTTGGAGAAAGAGGGTGTCGAATTTCACTCCATGTGTTGGATGGCTCATTATCAGCCAATGGTGTTGCTTAGCTTGATTTAGTCAATGCCCCTGGATTCTATTGTCTCTGATGACTACATAGAGGTGTCAATCATCCATATTGTCCAATCTCTTCTGCAGATATGACTAAACAAAGGATACATGTGGTTACATTTGCAGCTGCTCTGTAATCACACAGGCCAAGCCAAAGATAGGAGAAAAGAACAGGAGGTCTCACTCCTGTGCCTGGACATTTAGGACTGAGATCTCTGTAATTTTTCACTAATTCTCATTAAAGGCATTGATTTTCACAGCATTATTGATTCAATGGATTTTTTTTACTTTGGGACTGTATTTCTCACTAGGCAAGAATGAACAATTGCACATGTGCTGGTTTCCAACCTCATATACTGGGCCTCAGTACCATATATCCGTATAACTACATATCTAGAAAAATCTCACAGGTCTTCTCTTGATTTTAAGTTTCCTTTGTCCAAAGTAACCTTTAGGCTGAGATAGACTGACTTAAAGATGGGCTGGTCATTTTTGGATTAGGTCCCAAAATAGGGTATCATGCTTAGTAGGCTTTATGTAACATGTTTAACATGTTAAAAGGCTAAATAAGAAAGAGACAGAAATAATTACTGAATCAAATTAAAGATGTAAGACAATTTTTACATTAATGTATATATATATTTGATAATCAGAGATTGGGCCTTAAAATAGGCCTTAAAGAATCCATTTCAGGTTTTAGGCCCATTTAAAAAAAATCTCTTCTGATTCTATAATTCAAAAAACAAGATGCTGAGTACAAGTGGCTGAAATGAGTTCCTTCTCAGGGTGTCCAAGCTCTCCCTTAGGGACAGGGTCTGAAGCTCGGTCATCCAGGAGGCGCTTGGAGTAGAGTTGCTTCTCCTCCACAATCAGAAAAGCCACCTGAGGGGACTTGGACATCTGGTAAGGATGCCTCCTGACAGCTCCATGGTGAGGTGTTAAGAGCCACCTCCCACCATCAGGCAGCCAGGGAAGACCCAGGACACGCTGGAGGGACTATGTCTCTCAGCTGGCCTGGGAACACCTTGGGGTCACACAGGACAAGCTGGATAAAGTGGCCAGGGGGAGGGAAGTCTGTGCTTCCCTGCTTAGGCTGCTTCCCCTGTGACCTGATCATCAGAGTAAAGAAATAAATGTGTCTTTTTGCACTGTGCTCAGGCCATGAAGCCCCTGAAAAAATACATCACTCATGAAAAATTACAATTAATGAATAAATTAGGGAGTGGGCCTCATTCTTCTGGCATGATGGTCTCTGGATGTAAGAGGATCACAAGACCTGATTTCTCAGAAATGGACTGGGGTGAAGAATTTTTTACTGGGACCCTGGGGCCGATTTTTTAATATGTTATACTAGACTCCATTTGGAGCAGAACTGTGGTGGTTTGGTGACTCTACGACTTTCCTGTGCCCCCTGGCACCATGGGAAACTTGCACAAGTCTGGACTTTGAAGTCCCATAAATCAGCCATATTTGCTTCAAATGAGCTGAAACTTTTGGAGGTTATTCAGGTCTCAAGGGCGTGTCTCTAGGTGGTTTCTGGAGCTACTTCCTGTTTGGGAGGGGCTAGCAAAACGGTTCTACCACCATTTGATTTTATAATTTTCAGAGGTCCCACAGTCCAGGTTTCATCTCTCTAAGTGCCACGGAGGTCAAATGAGAGCAAAAGAGCAACAGTGTTCAAAAAACAAGTCTTTTTGGCCCCTGTTTGTGCCTCGAGGGCCCTGGAGGTCTGAAAATATTTTTGAGTATTCACATTGGACTAAATATCAAGCCTGTAAGTTTTGGTCCAAATCAGTAAATGAATCTCTGAGATTTTGAGCTTTTTTGGTTAATGGTGGCCTGCTGGACATGAAAGGGTTAATCCTCCAAACTTTAATAGGCTGGCATCTGGGCCTCTGTGATGCTAGGAGGCTGATATTAAAAATCCAGATTCAGAGGTGCCTCTAGAAGTTGCATATAAGTTTTGGTGTCCATCGGCCAATAAATGAGGGAGTGGGTCTCATTCATCTGGCATGATGGTCTCTGGATGTAAGAGGATAACAAGACCTTATTTTTCAGAAATGGACTGGGGTCAAAATATTATTACTGGGACCCTGGGGCTGATATTTTAATATGTTATACTAGACTCCATTTGGAGCAGAACTGTGGTGGTTTGGTGACTCTACGACTTTCCTGTGCCCTCTGGCACCATGGGAAACTTGCACAAGTCTGGACTTTGAAGTCCCATAAATCAGCCATATTTGCTTCAAATGAGCTGAAACTTTTTGAGGTTATTCAGGTCACCTCCATAAACCAATGATCTCAAGGGCGTGTCTCTAGGTGGTTCCTGGAGCTACTTCCTGTTTGGGAGGGGCTAGCAAAACGGTTCTACCACCATTTGATTTTATAATTTTCAGAGGTCCCACAGTCCAGGTTTCATCTCTCTAAGTGTCACGGAGGTCAAATGAGAGCAAAAGAGCAAAAGTGTTCAAAAAACATGTCTTTTTGGCCCCTGTTTTTGCCTCGAGGGCCCTGGAGGTCTGAAAATATTTTTGAGTATTCACATTGGACTCAGTATCAAGCCTGTAAGTTTTGGTCCAAATCAGTAAATGAATCTCTGAGATTTTGAGCTTTTTTGGTTAATGTGGCCTGCTGGATATGAAAGGGTTAATCCTCCAAACTTTAATAGGCTGGCATCTGAGCCTCTGTGATGCTAGGAGGCTGATATTAAAAATCCAGATTCAGAGGTGCCTCTAGAAGTTGCATATAAGTTTTGGTGTCCATCGGCCAATAAATGAGGGAGTGGGTCTCATTCATCTGGCATGATGGTCTCTGGATGTAAGAGGATAACAAGACCTTATTTTTCAGAAATGGACTGGGGTCAAAATATTATTACTGGGACCCTGGGGCTGATATTTTAATATGTTATACTAGACTCCATTTGGAGCAGAACTGTGGTGGTTTGGTGACTCTACGCCTTTCCTGTGCCCTCTGGCACCATGGGAAACTTGCACAAGTCTGGACTTTGAAGTCCCATAAATCAGCCATATTTGCTTCAAATGAGCTGAAACTTTTTGAGGTTATTCAGGTCACCTCCATAAACCAATGATCTTAAGGGCATGTCTCTAGGTGGTCCCTGAAGCTACTTCCTGTTTGGGAGGGGCTAGCAAAACGGTTCTACCACCATTTGATTTTATAATTTTCAGAGGTCCCACAGTCTAGGTTTCATCTCTCTAAGTGCCACAGAGGTCAAATGAGAGCAAAAGAGCACCAGTTGTCAAGAAACGTGTCTTTTTGGCCCCTGTTTGTGCCTCGAGGCCCCTGGAGGTCTGAAAATGTACTTGAGTATTCACATTGGACTCAGTATCAAGCCTGTAAGTTTTGGTCCACATCAGTAAATGAATCTCTGAGATTTTGTCCATTTTAGCCATTTTGTACTATAAAGGGTTAAATTTCAACTGAGAAACAGGCCCCTGCAAAGGCCCCTTTAGAGTTAGGGATCTGATATTGCACATCCAAACTCAGGGGGAGACCTAATACCTGTGAGTCTTTTGATGTCAACATATACTCAGAAACCAGGAGCAAGACTCATTTATGCATGAGTAGGCCTCACACATGGAACAGGGGGTCTTATGGGGCTAGACCATAAAAACTGATCCAGTGGTTCATCTCACTGCTCTGAATAGTCCAAAGAAAACATTCAGACCTCTAATCCACTGAGAACCCCCATGTCCACCATGTCCACCATGTCCACGGGCCAAGCCTTAGCAATTTAGTAGTTTGTTTTCATGAAAAAAATTTTTTGGTCTCCATGCATTTTAATTTTCAACTTATATCATGATACTGGTGCATGCCCTGAATCCCTGGACCAAAACCTGATAGACCTGATGGAAATAAGTCCACTTTGATTTTGGGGTTGTGTGTATGCAGCAGCCCAGGGCCTTCAGAACAGCTTCACAGTATATTATAACTCTACAGGACGGATAAACTGTCTCCTTAAGATTTGTCCTCAGTAACAAAAAGCTTAATTTAACTAACTTGACTGACTTATTTACTGAGAGAGTCTCAGGGTGAATATAGGTGTATCAGACAGACAGAACAGTGGACTCAGACAGACATCACAGGAGAGCAGATTATCAGAGACAGTTACAGAAACCACTGAATGAATTTTAGCAGGTATTTTTAACATCATTTAGTGTTATGGTGATGCAGCACTACAAGGGGCCCACAATCTCTAAGAGGTGTAACAGATTGAGATTTGAGGACTGGAAAATCTGTACAAAGTTCATTCATGTTATTTTTCAGATTTATTAAATAATCTGCATTTAATCTGTTTCTCCACTCCTTTCTTTTGTCTCAAATCTAATAAAAAAACTAAATTAAATTTCCTTAATGAAAAAAATCAAGAAGTTAAATGTTTTGATATTAGTTGTTTACTTAGCTGTCCCTCTATATAGTTTAAGGACTTTCTAATGCTATTTTAGGTGAAATTTAGAAAGTGAGGACCATGAAAGGGTTAATGAAGTTTTAGAATGAGTTCTCATGAGAGAGGCCAGAGCTGCTCCTGTGTGCCCATCCCCCACAGCTCTGAAGCCCCCTGATCAATTATCCAATCAGAGCTGGAGAAGCCAGGTGAAGAGTTCAGCCCGCTGAGACCTGCCTGCAGCTGCACCTCGGCTGTGCCCCTCCTCTTCTCACACTTCAACAGCACAATTTCAAAATGGAGAACTTTAAAAGAAGACTCAGAACTTTAAGGATTCAACCGCAGAAAACGTGAAGAGGAATTTAAAAATGCTTGGGTGAGTAATTTTTTTCTCTGCACTTAAAATGATTTTAAGGCTGCTTTGTGTGGTTTAATGAATCATAGTGACGTGACCATACATCCTCTTTGCTCAAATGTGCTCCTTTTTAGTCTTAAAATTATGTTGGGGGATTTTATAAAATCCTTAAAATGTCCAGGTTTTGCTGAGCTTGTTCTACTAAGTTGTCACCAGTGACAGAACAAGATGTGCATGATTCAAACTACTGTTACTCCTGAAGGCAAGGCAAGTTTATTTATACAGCACTTCTCCTACAACATATGTAACTCAAAGTGAGAAGTATTATGCTATCCAAACAATTCTAACAGATCCTGAGAGATGGAGCTATCCACTGATATACGGTACGTTATGGCCACTAGACGGTCATAACAGCGTCCTGTAATTCATTGTGTTAATCATTTCTCTTTCTGCTTATGATGCACATGATGATAAAATACACTGTATGAGAGGGACAGGAGTAAAAAAAGAGTCCAAAAGGTGGGATTAAAAAGTCACAAGATGGAAAGCCATAACTATGACAAAGTCAAAATTTTGAGATAAAAAGTCAACAGTATAAGAAAAAAAAAATAAAATTATGAGAGAAATTGTTAAAATTTTGAGATAAAAAGTCAAAATTCTGAGATAAAATTTTGAAATAATAAGATAAAAAGTCAACAGTATAAGATAAAAATTGAAATTATGAGATAGATTGTCAAAATTTTGAGATAAAAAGTCAAAATTCTGAGATAAAATTTTGAAATGAGATAAAAAGTCAACAGCATAAGATTAAAAATTGAAATTCTGAGATAAATTGTCAAAATTTTGAGATAAAAAGTCAAAATTCTGAGATAAAATTTTGAAATGAGATAAAAAGTCAACAGCATAAGATTAAAAATTGAAATTCTGAGATAAATTGTCAAAATTTTGAGATAAAAAGATATAATTTTGAAGCTAAAAAAGCTCAAAGTTATGAGATAAAAAGTCAAAAATTTGAGATAGAAAGACATAATTTTGAGGCAAGAAAGCAAAATTATGAGATAGTCATTATTTGTTTTATCTTTCCGAATGGCTTTTATGCACCCTGCTGCTGTGTGACACCTCCCGTTGTATTCTTATGTAACTTTTGCTTTTATGTATTGTTCTTACAGTATTGTTTTATGTTGTTTTTATCCATAGTGTTCTTATTTATTTTCTGACACTACTGTAAAGCACTTTGGGGGACTTTTGGGTTACTGTAAAGGGCTTTAGAAATAAATATTGATTGATTGATTGATTGAAAATTATGAGATAGTCATTAGGTAGAAACCAGTTTCTCCCATGAAAAAGGTTTCAGTTTGTGTTAATAAATAATAAATAAAGAAGACCGCAGGCTAACATTAGCTGTTCCTGAGCTGTTACATCAGACTGTCAGCTGAAATGCAGTATTACTAAAAATGTTATAACACTTCTGTCCTGCTGTTAGACTGTAACATTCACAGTCTGCACCTTTATTTATTTATTTGTAATAATGATTGATTCAGTTTCACAGTATTAAAGCTTATTGACAACTCTACACCTCACATAGCACATATTACCCATAGATTACACAGAAGTTTGGAAGAGTTTTTAGTCTGATTTCTGATTATGTTGGCATAATAAAATATTAGGTGTTCAATAGCCAGTGTGATTTTGATGGAAATACAGTAGGTAGGCATGTACAACCTAAAACAGTCTGATCAAACCGTCCGACATGTTCTAGAAAAATTACAAACAAATTTGATTACTTAGATTATTATAGGTCTTACTGAATGGGAGAAAGCAAGAAAAAAATGACTGAAATTTCACTAAAATTTTGGATTAATAACTAATGATTAGTTAAGGATTGTAGTTAGTTGGTGAGTTAGCAGAAAGTGGTGGTGGTTATGCTGATGCTGCAAAATTATGAGCATGTTCGCTCCAGTCTGATGTGCCAAGGTAGACTGAGGACTACTACCTGAAAAACCTGACACCCAAAATGGATTAGACAGAAAATCTGCATTGGTTTACTGACAGACACGACTGACGATGACAGCTACTTGACCAGTTAAAGCCCTTTGAAAAACTAAACAGAGCAGACAGCCGATGAAACACTGTACAGTGTCATCAGGTCAAGTTTAAGTTTACTGCTGAACCTGAGGGCTGTGAAGCAGCTCTCTCCTCCTTTCCTCTGTTTTACTTTTCATTTCTTTATCATTTCTGGGTCAGAATGTCTACACATAAACTGCATTATCAATGTTCACATAAGAGTAACAGTCTCCTGTTTGAGCCAGGCTGTCATGGTGAGATAGAAACAGTTTAGTTTTGAGATAATTGTGCTGGATTCAGATTTGGATCAGTTAAGGTTTATTATTGTTTGTATCTAAGGCCTGAAAGAGGTAATGTTTTTGTCTGACCTTGTTCCCATTTCACTGCAGTTTTGGTACATTTCTGAGATGCAGATGTAAGTACTTAAACTCTGTCAAAAATATCATTTTATAGATGGAGGGCTGCACCAGGAGACAGGTGGAAGACCACCTGTTAAGCAGAAAGACAGCTACAGAAAAACATGAAGGGATGGTTTGGGTGAGTTTGTAACATTTACATGAGTGAAGTGTTATAAATCTGAGTTTAGTTAGTAATTAAAATTTAAGTCCTTTTTGTTGTTTTATGACATTCCAAAATATCAGCAGCCAAAATACCAGTGTGCATCATCAGAGCATATCCACCCAGAGTATTAAACATTGTACAGTCTAAGCCTTATGTTGGTACCAGTCCTTCCATCAGCCCCCTCTCCAACTCATCAGCTGTCTCATTCTTCACAGCATGTCTGAATATCTCCATTTATTATGAATAACAAACAAGAGTGTCTTTAGGTCCTTTATAACAAAAGACATATTGTTACATTCATGGAAAGTTATCTCCTCAGGGGCTGGAGCTGAGAGCATCCTTAAACTGCTCTGTTCCAAAGAGGATTGCAGCTATAAGACAAGATGATGGTGATGATGAGGATCGGGGAGACAAGTAAAAATCTCATTCTGTGAAGGTTTGCATCTTCGAGATTATTTCTAATCTCTTGCACATTCAATAAACCTAACAGTTAGTGTATGTTCCCTTGTCTTTGGTCAAAATGTCTCTGATTCAGATTGTACATTTTATGTACAACAGTAAGACCACATAGAGTCAAAGTTCTTAGAAGACAACTGAAGGGATTCTTGAATTTTAATAGCTTGTAGAACAGTAATCTATTACCATCTAAACATAAATTCAAAAAGGTCAGCTACCTCTGCCTAGAAACTTTCAAATCTTTTCCAATGAGAGATTTGGTTTGTATTCACATCTTTTTCACATAAATAACATAAACCTGGATTGACAATGAGGATGCTTTCAGAGGATTTTCTGAAAGCAGAAAACTTACAGCTACTGGCAAATAGTCAAAATAAAGCATGTAGAAATGTTTAAACAAATTTTAAACCTCCCAGTGCAGAAGGTGGGCAGAATGGCAGTACAGGATTAAATCTGTTTGAAAATTTAGAGGATTGGTCGATATTTGCCCTGTTTTGCTCCTGCTGTAGACAGCGTTTTTTTCACCCTCTTTGAAGGACACATCATGCGTCGACTGCCATCAGGCTCACACAACTTTAGAATATGAGGTGGTAACATTACCTCAAGCCTACCGCCACTTACGGGTGCTTTAATTCAGTATCTTTAAAGTTAATGTTGACAGTTGGTCCTAAGTGAACTGCCCAGAATATTTGGTCATTTAACCAGCTGTTTTTATTTGCTTGCAAACACGTAGTATTTCCTGTATCTGCTTCACAGTAAAAGCCTTCCTCTGGTTTACAGAGTTAAAGCTTTTCATAGCAGTAACATCACAGGTTTGTTTCAGCAGCTCTGAAACAGCTGACAGGGATCAAATGGTGGTGATTTAACACTGATAAGTGAAAGTGCATAAAGTAATCTCACCACTCAGTTACAAATCATATGCAGATGAAGAAAATCTCCTCCTACCATTTTTGAAAAAAAAAAAAAAAAAACACTGAGTGCAACCTTTCTGCCTAAATTAACTGAGGAAAGGTCAGGAGGTCACGTGGCCTCACAGATGTGCAGTCTTCTTCTGTCTGGTGTAATTGCTGCTGGCTTTTTTTTAGTGCCACATTATGCAATTAAAAATTATTTTAATCCTAATATAGATGATTTGGGATCAAAAAGCACATCAATATTTGGGTCAGACAAGGAGATAAAAAGTTAAATGCACTTTAGAAGAAAAATTACAAAATCAGGAATTTTAAGTAAACAGAAAATTAAAAAGTTTAAATGTGAGATGCACAAAACACATAAATCATCTCTTCAGTGTACTTGTTGTTACTAAGGTGTCCTTTAAGTTAACAAAGTTATTTTAAGGTGGGGGCTTATAACATACTTTTAGTGAATAAATGCAACTATTATATTTTTTATTATGTTACTATTATTCTTTATTCAAGGCAGGGATCAGATGGTTCTAATAAGGTCTCAGTTTAAAATCAACTCAGCCTCTAATAAACTCCTTTGTTTTTGTTTTATAGATGCACCAGAAATTGAAGTCAGGAGAAAAGGTAAAAGACCTTGGGCTGACCAGGAGAGGACTGCAGTCAAACAAGCCTTACCAAGTTCATCGAACCTAAGGAGGTTCCAGTAAGAAAGTAGGGACAAATTAAGAATGTAAGCAATGACTTTGGTTGTGTTGAAGGGTTGGATGAGTTAAGAGAAACATCCAATCACAGCTGCTTTAGCTTGGTGGTGGTGGGATAAGTTGTCCAATCAGATCCAATCAGAGCTGCTCTCTTTATGAATTGATATATTCATGTAGAGCAGGTTCACTGTTTGTTGTCAGTTCTGGTATTGTAACTGAGATGCTCTGCCAGGTAGCCTAAATAAAGGTGACTGCATTTCACACAAAATGAACATTTGTTTCTGTTCATTTAGACATTCAGACTTTACCAACATTCAATAAAGTGTAAGTAGATGTTAGGTAGGTAGGTATGTAGGTAAGTAGACTAAAGTATTCAGACTTTACTAACATTCGGTAAAGGTTTTTCGATGGTTCATTTGATTCAAGTGTAAAACATGACTTCAGAAATTCAAGGGAAAAAAACAAGGAAAAAATACCTTGCCACTTACACCTCATATTTAGTCAACTAAATTTACAGTAGATTACAGTAAATAAAACATAAAAACTTCAAATAAATGTAGGCAGAAGATTGTAATTAAAACTAAATCAAAAAGTGCTGTCAAATTTACATGGATATCTACTCTACTTTGCATGACTAAGGAGTGTTGCAAAGGGATATTTGGTTAACAAGACTGAGTAATAATTAATTATTACTGTAAATTTATTTACTGTTACTGTTCTGTTCATTATGGATGGAGTCTGCATTTTTTTTGTTTAACTCTGTGGAACAGGATTTTATGACAGAAGCATACACTTCTGATGCTGACACTAGATTGATTATAAAAGGTGTGCTCAACCACAAAAGATCTTTAACATATTAAATTTTCATAAAATTGCATGATCAACCAATGTCAAGTTTTGTTGACTGGCTACTCACAACTGGTTTTGACTATTATTCCAGTTCTGCTTTATGTAGAATAAAGTCACACAGAATTTACATGACCTATACAAATTGTGCTTTTTGCAAATTTAACTAATAATATAAGGATTAATTGTTATTGTAATGTCTTAAAAATTATATTCTATGCTTTATCATTTGACAGTTAAACTGGCAATAAAACAAGCACTTTCCCCTCCAGAAATAACAAATTTGCACTTTAATAAATACTATTTCAATAAATGATACTGCTGCATTACTGGTGATAACATATTTTGTAGATGAAGCATTTGTCATTGCAGATTTACATTAAAAATATTCATTAATGGAAACAGCATCCTAGTAGACCTACTCAAAACATTAAAAATCCAAACCTGGTGTCTGGTCCTCACTTGGCTGGTAAAAAACTTTTATCTAATTCTTGATGTTAAATGAAATCTAAGGCGGTGTATTGGGTAAGGGCGCCACCCTGAGTTCAAAAATAGTTTTTTTGTGTTCCTAGGTTAAGTAGAAATGGTGGTCCTCGCTTTGTAGGCCTTTTCACTCGGTCCTCACTATGTAGCAAGTACAGGAATGTGTGTGTGTGTGTGTGTGTGTGTGCATGTGTGTGTGTATGTGTATATATGTATATAATGTACTATATTTGAATTACACTCCCGTGCCCTCACATGCTCAGCCACTCACACACACATTGCTTCATACACACACAGGGAGCAACATTTTCTTCTTTCATTTCCTTTTGACTTATTTAGTACTGCTTTTTGCCTGTTTCTTTTCCTATTTTTTATACTCTGCATTTATTTCCCGTTTTATACACCTTCATTCGTCGTCATTAACACATGTAATTGTTACTTTCCTAGTTTTACAATAGTTATTATTTCCCCTTAAACTGTAAAATTGTAAAACGGACCTGCATATTTGTCTTTTGTGTACACTTTTGTCCTGTTTTTTTATGTCATTTGTCTGAATGTCATTGTATGTTTTGTTTTGTCTTGCAATAATTAAAAAAAATTAAGAAAAAAAAAAAAAAGAGTCACAAATTACCTCCTGATGACCTCTGACTCCGGCTCCACCTCCCTCCTCATCCTTCTCGACCTCTCTGCTGCATTTGATACTGTTGATCCCCACATCCTCCTTCACCGCCTCCAACACGACATTGGTATCACCAGCACTGCCCTTCAATGGTTTCATTCATACCTCACAGGAAGGACCGAATTCGCAGCCCTGGGGGACGCTAAATCCCGCCCCCACACTGTCAGCTGTGGGGTCCCCCAGGGCTCTGTCCTCGGTCCAGGCCTCTTCACCATATATATGCTCCCCCTCGGTCGTGTCGTCAGCAGGCATGCGATACAATTCCACTGCTATGCTGACGACACTCAGCTCTACTTAAAGGTCACCCCCTCCTCCAGCCCCCCATCCTCTGTCACTCAGCTGGACTCTTGCCTGGAGGAGATAAAGACTTGTATGGAATCAGATTTGTGCCAATGGAATAAGGCAAAGCTTTCTAGAATAAAGCAAAGCTTTCTAGAATAAAGCAAAACTTTCTAGAATAAAGCAAAACTTTCTAAAACTCAAACGAACAAAATGGATTTAATCAAAAATAAAACGTACTCAACCAAAAAAATTCTTGTCAAAAGCAAAAAATATCACTCATTGTGAAAACTGTTTGACTTTTTTTCTGAATTGTTTCCATTGCTTCATTCTTTCTTCTCTCTCTCTTTTGGTTTTGCTTCTTGGTTTTTTGGTTTTGCTTCTTGGTTTTTTGGTTTTGATTCCATCTTTTTTGGTTTTGCTTCTTGGTTTTTGGTTTTGATTCAGCTTTTTGGTTTTGCTTCTCGGTTTTTGGTTTTGATTCAGCTTCTTTGGTTATTCTTCTGACACAAACCTCTCGTGTGGGCGGGTTCTATGGTAGCGTTCCTATTGGCTGATGAGTTTTTGAGTATCACGCCCTGTGAACGGATGTTATTCAGGGCAGAGCACAGCGGAGAACAGCAAAAGCAAAACAACCAAGCGTGAGGAGTGTCGGTGTTCGTGTTCTTCAAACATACCTTAGGTAAGTATTGTTCACTGCATGGTATCCAGAAAGGTAAAAGCACTTTTAGTAAAGTAAAGCTAAGTCTTGCTTTGTAGTGAACTATCGTCCTCTCATCTGTTGTGCTGCGACCTCTGAACACAGAAGCTAATGCAGTCCGAGGTCGGCTGGCCGGTGCTGTGCTTTACCTTTCTGGATACCATGCAGTGAACAATACTTACCTAAGGCATGTTTGAAGAACACGAACACAGGGCGACACCACGACTCCTCACCGTGGATGTATTATTTGAACTGGATGCGGGCGGAAACATGTTCATGTGCTGGGGGCTCACCCAGCGCATACCATAGAATTATGGACATACGCCTCATTGACTGGCGCTGCCTATTGGAGCTGACATAGCAACCGGCCGCCATCTTGGAGGGTCTCACATGCCTCAGTGCGTTTAATTATACTGAGAAAAGTGTTATGCCCAACTATTATGAGCATAACTCAGCGAATTTTCACACGGATAAGGTTTTTACAAACAACAGAGATGCACTCAAAACAAAGGATGCTGTGACACATTAAAATACTTTTTATTATGCTCTTATTCTGTTGCAATGACACAGTACAGTGAGACGAACAGACAAAAGCGTATAGTAGCCA
This sequence comes from Scarus forsteni, assembly GCA_036419115.1. Lineage (NCBI taxonomy): Eukaryota > Metazoa > Chordata > Actinopteri > Labriformes > Labridae > Scarus > Scarus forsteni. The sequence continues at coordinate 44,139,658 of JAZDUH010000098.1, forward strand.
ACATTTTTGTGGTCATATTTTTTATATACATACATACATATATATATATATATATATATATATATATATATATATATATATATATATATATATATATATATATATATATATATATATATATATATATATATATACACATATACACATACATACATACATATATCTATATACATGTGTATATATATGTATATATATATGTATATATATATATATATATATATATATATATATATATATATATATATATATATATATATATATATATATATATATATATATATATATATATATATATATATATGTGGTATATCGTATATAAAATTCACAATGCCAACTTCACACATTTGTAATATGATAGTTAATATTTTCTAAAATATTATCATTATAATTATTTTGATCGTAGTAAAATTAAAAACAATGATGGTATCATTGGCCAAAGTAATAATGAAATTAAAATAAAGTAGAAAAGCACTCTGAGAGGGCAGACCTCCGCCAGCACCACAGTCCTCTCTCATGTTGTGATTTTTACCATAAATATTAGTCCTACCTTTATTTCATCTAAATATTTAGATTCCTTGACCATGAAAACGTAGCATGTTCATAATGATATCTATAACCTAGACTGGACCGCACCGTGCGTCGCCGCCATATTGGAGGGGTCTCTTCACTCCGGTCTAGCACCAGAAACAAGTGGAGTGACGCATTTATGCTCGTATTTTGTGCAGCGTAAAGTGACAGTAAGCGGCAATATTGAAAGCAGATAACCTTTTTATGTTTTATTCCAACACAGCTGAGTAAAAAGCGTATTTGAAGTTTAAAATGCATGTCAACATGATTTATATTAGTCTGATTTGTGTGTGTGTGTGTGTGTGTGCGTGTGTGTGTGTGGTACATGTGCCTGTGCCTGAAATCGTTGCCTTGAATTTTCTCACATCACCACGATAACAAAAATATGGAAATAATAATAACAAAATTAATATTACTGTTGTTGTTACTACGATTACCATTACACCAATGACAACCCCTTCCTGCCCTATAACATCACCTGCAGCTAATGATATTGTTGTTCCTCCTCTGCTCGTTAATAATCCACCCAAGTTTATTTGTATTACTCTTTTATAATTTATTTTTATTTTATTTACTATGATATATTTATGTATTACCTGTACTATTTATCATTATATTGCAGCTGCTAGTGATAAATGACTATCCCCCTTTTAAAATAAACCAATAATATTACTGTTGTTCTACTTATATATATATATATATATATATATATATATATATATATATATATATATATATATATATATATATATATATATATATATATATATATATATATATATATATATATATATATATATATATATATATATATACATATATATATATGTGTATATATATTTATATATATATATATTTTTTTAATCTTAAATCTTTGTTCATATAAGCATCCATACTACAGTTACCTCCGCCCAGGAGAATTTGTGTTTCGGGAGACTCCGTCTGTCTGTGAACAAAATAACTCAAAAAGTTATGGATGGATTTTGATGAAATTTTCATGAAATGTTCAGCATGGGAAAAGGAAGATGTGATTCAATTTTGGTGTTGATCCAGATCAGCATCTGGATCTGCCATGACGAAAAATGTGATTTTCGTGAATGACTGAACTAAAAAAGATATCATTACGAACATGCTACGTTTTCATGGTCAAGGAATCTAAATATTTAGATGAAATAAAGGTAGGACTAATATTTATGGTAAAAATCACAACATGAGAGAGGACTGTGGTGCTGGCGGAGTCTGCCCTCTCAGAGTGCTTTTCTACTTTATTTTAATTTCATTATTACTTTGGCCAATGATGCCATCATTGTTATTAATTTTACTACGATTAAAATAATTATAATGATAATATCTTAGAAAATATTAACTATCATATTACAAATGTGTGAAGTCGGCATTGTGAATTTCTTATATATGCGTAGATATGACCATATATATATATATATATATATATATATATATATATATATATATATATATATATATATATATACACACATATATATATATATACATATATATATATATATATACACACACACACACACATATATATATCTATATATATATATATATATATATATATATATATATATATATATATATATATATATATATATGATATACAAAATATTGGGCGGCTCATCGTTTTGTCCTGTTAATCTCACCTACTGTGTCATTGCAACAGAATAAGAGCATAATAAAAAGTATTTTAATGTGTCACAGCATCCTTTGTTTTGAGTGCATCTCTGTTGTTTGTAAAAACCTTATCCGTGTGAAAATCGGGTGAAAATTGCTGAGTTATGCTCATAATAGTTGGGCATAACACTCCTTTCTCAGTATAATTAAGCACTGAGGCGCATGTGAGACCCTCCAAGATGGCGGCGGTTGCTATGTCAGCTCAATAGGCAGCGCCAGTCAATGAGGCGTCTATGTACATAATTCTATGGTATGCGCTGGGTGAGCCCCCAGCACATGAACATGTTTCCGTCCGGCATCCAGCTCAAATAATACATCCACGGTGAGAGTCGTGTGTAGTCCTGTGTTCGCGTTCTTCAAACATGCCTTAGGTAAGTATTGTTCACTGCATGGTATCTAGAAAGGTAAAGCACAGCACCGTCCGCCGACCTCGGACTGCATTAGCTTCTGGTTTCAGAGGCAGCGCAACAGATGTGAGGGCGCAAAGTTCACTACAAAGCAAGACTTAGCTTTACTTTACTAAAAGTGCTTTACCTTTCTGGATACCATGCAGTGAACAATACTTACCTAAGGTATGTTTGAAGAACACGAACACAGGACGACACACGACTCCTCACGTTTGGTTGTTTTGCTTTGCTGTTCTCCGCTGTGCTCTGCCCTGAATAACATCCGGTTCACAGGGCGTGATACTCAAAAACTCATCAGCCAATAGGAGCAGCGCCCTCATAGAACCCGCCCACACGAGAGGTTTGTGTCAGAAGAATAACCAAAGAAGCTGGAATCAAAACCAAAAAACCGAGAAGCAAAACCAAAAAAGCTGGAATCAAAACCAAAAAACCGAGAAGCAAAACCAAAAAAGCTGGAATCAAAACCAAAAAACCAAGAAGCAAAACCAAAAAACCAAGAAGCAAAACCAAAAAACCAAGAAGCAAAACCAAAAGAGAGAGAGAAGAAGCAATGGAAACAATTCAGAAAAAAAGTCAAACAGTTTTCACAATGAGTGATATTTTTTGCTTTTGACAAAATTTTTTGGTTGAGTACGTTGTATTTTTGATTAAATCCATTTTGTTCGTTTGAGTTTTAGAAAGTTTTGCTTTATTCTAGAAAGTTTTGCTTTATTCTAGAAAGCTTTGCTTTATTCCATTGGCACAAATCTGATTCCATAGACTTGGATGAGCGAAAATTTCTTACAGTTAAACAGTTCCAAAACAGAGGCCATCCAAATTGGCACTCCACACCAGCTCCATTCCTCCGTCATTTCCTCTGTCTCCTTTCTGGGCCACAACTTTCCCCTCTCTCCCTCAGTCAGTAATTTGGGTGTCAGGTTCGACCCCCATCTTAGTTTTGAACACCATATAACCCACATCTGCAAAACTTCCTTCTTTCACCTCCAAACTCCAACCATCTCTCTCCTGTCCCGCTGCAGAGAGGCTCATCCATGCCTTTGTCACCTCCAGGCTGGATTACTATAACGCACTCCTCATCGGGATCTAGGGCAAGAGCCTCCAAAGGCTCCAGTATGTTCAGAACAGTGCTGCCCGGGTCCTGATGAGGGTGCGTAAACATGACCACATCACCCCCATCCTTCGCACTCTGCACTGGCTACCTGTTCACCTCCGTATTGAGTTCAAAGTCCTCCTTTACACCCATCACTGTCCGCACAGTGCAGCCCCCACCTACCTCACTGAACTCCTCCACCCACACACTTCAGCCAGAACCCGGTCAGGCCAACTGCACCGTCTGCACCCGCCCAGGACTCGGCTCAGGACCATGGGCGACAGGGCCTTCGAGGCTGCTGCCCCCCGTCTGTGGAACGTCCTCTCCGACCACCTCAGGGCTCCACAGATGGTGGACTCTTTTAAAAAAGGACTGAAAACCTTTTTATTCCGTATTGCCTTTCCTGATTAATTTTGTTGTTTATTATTATTGCTGACTGTTTTTACTGTTTTTACTGTCTTTATCATTTTTATTGTTTTTTTTGTTGTTTTTTTTTCCTACTGTGCACTTTGAGATTTGCCCACAATTGTAAATTGCGTTATAAATAAAATCCATCATTATTATTATTATTATTATTATTATTATTATTATTATTATTATTATTAAGGTTTTCAAAGATAAATTTTCCTCTCACCTGTACATCTGTACTTTCTTGTTCTTGAACACTACCAACTGCAGTCTGGGATTCCACTTGCTGTGAAGACATGTCAGAATTGGAGAACTGAGTGGGTTCTTTTTAATAGACTCACTGTTGAAACTGTTTTTGAGACATTGCATTTTCTATGAATTTTGTTTGTTACAAAGTAACGAGTTACTGTTGTGAAATAACAAGATGTACTTGTAAGCAGGTTAAGTCACTAAGAAAAATATGTAATAAATTTAGTTAAAAAACAACATTTTGGGGAATACAAATTAATTTCAACTGATAGTTTTCAGAAAAAAAAATCTTGTCTAAAATTTGACATTTATTCTGTTGCTTGTCATCTTTCCTCTGTACAGTAAAGCCATCTTTTGTCAGATATCTGGACAACTTGGTTTGTACAAGCTGAGTTCACAAATAAGATCAGTAGGCAATAATATCAAGGGTAATGTATTTTAACAAAAGACTGTATAATAATTTATTAGAAAAATACCTGATACACCTGAGACTGATGGTTATTTGGGTAACGCACCTTGGATGCTCTATAATGTTTGTATTTATATTGATGATGGTACAGTTAGCCTACCATTTGATTTTTTTTATGTTGCCACAGCATTATAATCATGGTAAATAAATGTATATATGTGTAAATTTGGTATGTTAGTGTGCTGAGTCTAAAGATATTTGAGGACATCTAGTGGTGATTTTGTGGATTGCCAGATTGTCTCCTTGCATTTGCGTTTTAATTGGCCTCAGTCAAAGCCAGTACATGGCCATATAGATGGACCCTGTTTTGATGAAATGGCTAGTAAGACCAAGCTGCTTTAATGTTCATTTATTACTTAACTATAGTTGTTGACTACAGTAGAAGTATACTGTTATATTCATGACGTTATGTACAGTAATTGTACAATTACAGTGCTACTGGTGTGAAATGGCACTTGCGTTGCATTTCTGCTTTGTAAAAAAGCTCTGATGTCGGTTGCTTTTCTTTTTGACATGTTGATTTGTGATTAGGTATTTGCTTAGATTTTATAAATGAAAGAAGAAAAAAGAATGAATGGGATGAGAATGAATGAGTTGTACAGGAGGTAAATGCAACGTAGCGAAATTGACTCCTTTCATGAAAACCACAGAAGAAGAGGTCATGGCCCGGGTGATCCACTCATGGCGGAATTTTTTTTCTGGAATAATTCAATGAAGATAATATTAATAATTAATGTTTCCAGCCTAGAAACAAGAAAGGTAAGACACGAAGGCTTCATGTTTTGATAACTCGTTCTTCCGCTGCTGATTCACTGACCTTTTGTTTCAATTTGAGTCATTAGACTGATCATTGTGAGGACATTTTTGGTGGGCTGGTTAGCTGTGTTGTAATTTTTCCGTTTCCCCCTTGAGTTGCTTTGTTTTAAAACTATGTTTGATTTGAGTGGAAATAGCTGGTTAGGCTCGACCGGTCATGAACATACTATGCAGTTTGTATGCATTGTCATAGTAACAGCATGTGCTCTGATGTAACTCCAACTGTGGTCCCCAGGGAGCAAAGGTTTATTACCTCCGCCAAGGAGGTTATATTTTCGGGAGAGTTTGTCTGTCCGTCCGTCTGTCCGTCTGTCCGTCTGTGAACAAAATAACTCAAAAAGTTATAGATGGATTTTGATGAAATTTTCAGGAAATGTTCAGCATGGGAAAAGGAAGAACTGATTCGCTTTTGGTGTTGATCCGGATCAGCGTCTGTCCGCCATGACAAAAAAAAACATTTTTGTGAAAACTACTGAACTAAAATAGATATCATTATGAATCCAATTGCTAATGATATGTTTTCATGGTCATGGAATCTAAATATTTACATGAAATAAAGGTAGAACTGATGTTTATGGTGAAAATCACAATATGGGCGAGGACTGTGGCACTGGCAGAGGTCTGCGCTCTCCATGTGCTTTTCTAGTTCTATTTTTATTCGACATGGCTTAACCTTTATCTTAATTGTGATGAAGACAGTTAAGTTGTTTGTTTATATGGTATCCCTGAGCTGTAAATCCTGTTAAGATGCAGGATATATATTTGACATGCAGTTTTCCACATGAACTTCAAAATTGTTGGGGTTCGTTATTCATTAACTCCAGACGGTCAGACGCTGATCCGGATCAACGCCAAAATTGAATCAATTATTCCTTTTCCTATGCTGAACATTTACGGAAAATTTCATCAAAATCCATCCATGACTTTTTGATTTATTTTGTTCACAGACAGACTCTCCCAAAAACATATACTCTTGGCGGAAGTAATGATACCTAATAAACATAAAAGGGAAAAGAAAGACATAAAGCAACAACAAAGCAACCCAAGACATCCAATAATAAATATTACACTAGATGTAAAACCTGATTGTAATAGCTGGGAGCTAAATATTCAAACTGTATTACTTACTGTAGATGAGCTGAGGGACACTCCTGACTCCTCCTCCCCCTGTTAGCCCTCTTCATGATTTTCCTAAGGTCTCCCCTCTCCCTGGCCGATCCAATATTTCCAAACTTCCTTTTTATGAAATCAATAAAATACAAACTATGGTGTAATATTCAGGGGTTCTGATTGGACATTAATATGTAAAATGCGGTAACACTTTACTTGACGCATACCTTTATAATGCATTATAAGTACATTTATAAAGCATTATAATGCCATTATAGCACTGTATAAGTATAGTTATAAACACTCATAAATGATCATAATGCTTCATGACAATAATCATAACACACTATACAGCATTTTCTCATCGCTTACAAGGTCAGATATTATAATACATTATAACTGTTATCAACTCACTGACAATGCCGACATACATAATGAATTATACATTCATGATATGCTTATAAACGTCTATATCTATCAATATAAACACCCATAAATCTTAATAAGTCTTTATAAAAATGTGCTTAACACATTATAGAGCATTTTATAATGGCTAATAAGATCAAGTACTATAAACCTTTATAATAGATAGATAGACTCTAAATGCTATAATATAATAGATTGTAAATGCTCATTGGGTGCTTCAAGTAAAGTGGTGAAACTGTTCAGGTATAGCTAATGTAACACAATACAAGCTGGTCAAAAGCCAAGTACTTGATCTTATAAGCCATTATAAAATGCTCCATAATGTCTTAAGCACATTTTTATAAAGACTTATTAAGATTTATGGGTTTTTATATTAATACATATAGACGTTTATAAGCATATCATGAATATATGTATAATTCATTATGTATGTGGGCATTGTCAGTGAGTTGATAACAGTTATAATGTATTATAATACCTGACCTTGTAAGCGATGAGAAAATACTGTATAGTGTGTTATGATTATTGTCATAAAGCATTATGATCATTTATGAGTGTTGATAACTGTACTTATACAGCGCTATAATGGCATTATAATGCTTTATAAATGTACTTATAATGCGTTATAAAGGTATGCGTCAAGTAAAGTGTTACCTAAAATGCTTATCAAAATAAACACATAAATAAACTCATGTGACTTTGGGCCCTAATTTCGTGGTGCAGCACAGGAGGTGCAAGCCTGGCGCACCGCGCAGTGTTAATTTCGTCCAGCGCACCGCCGTTCGCTGCCAGTTTGACAATTTGGTAGACCATCTGCGCAGAGATGGGTGTGACGGCGAACCAAGGGGAGGTGACGGCACACCATGGGGAGGTGTCGACAGATTCGAGTGGCGCAGTGACAATTTCGTGCCAATAAACTGTGCGTAAGGTGCGCTGAAAGCTTGCCAGCTCCAACCTGGTCTATCTTCGGCGCAGGGCAGAGCGCACCCTCCGCAGCTGTAACTTGGTGACAAGGACACATGTGCGCACGCCTCAGAGGCAGGTTTCCAGAGTGTCAGGCACATTTTAATGCAATAAGCAATCACGGCAATCACTATTTAATGTAGCCGTCTGAACCAGCAGACACATTTGTATCTATATTAATTGTCCCGTCACATCTGATGTCGGATTAAAGCCGTTTGCATAATGGAAACTTAACCTGACGGCAGCTGGAAGTTTGATGCACATCTTACAAGTCAACAAAAAATAGCCTTAAAGCTATGGTCTACGATTTGGAAGCTTTGTACATTTTAATAACACTGTTTATAAGGCTGTTATGGTCCTATGGTCCTATCTACACAGTATAAAGACCAAAAAGAACGAAAAAAATCCATTCAGTATATCCGCTGAAAAGCTGCATACTAGCTGACCAATCAAGCCTAGAAGCCTGTAAGGTTCAATTGGTCCGTGAGTTGGTGCGTGAGTCCATCTAATCCCCTGTCTCCCTCACTACGCACCGTCATGCGTAGTGCGTCATGGTCCCACCTCCTCCCCTCTACCTCTGGTGAGCAGCTAGCAGCGTTAGCTACTGAACTATCATGGAGCCGGAAAAGCCTAGCGCTGAAACCGGGAAGCTGCTTCCCTCTCCCGCCCGCGGGTCGAGGCCTGTTAGCGGGCTAACAGCTAACGAATGGCCTCAGCCGGCCGTCAGACCTTCAGCATTGGCCGTTTCGTCCCTGGTTGATCAAGTAATGGCTTTGTTTACTACAGTGGGAGATGTCTGCTGAATAATTCTGGTTAGTCTGTGTCTGGCCTGGCTAATGACTTGTAGCGGAGCGGGTTAGCCTGTTAGCCGCTAATCGTTAGCACTGTAAGCTGAGCTGGGGAGGACAGGCCGAGAAAGATAAATCCTCCCCCACAATCGTCTCCGCTCTGGTGGTGCCAGACCCGCATTGCCGCCGGTCCAATTGAAATGGCTACTGCTGTGTGTTACAAGGGGGATGTCTGTCGTGTTTGATACTTTCAGTTGAGCTGAGCTGTTTTTGATTGAGTTTGCTGTTGATATATTATGCTAGTCGCTCGTAGCTCAGTCCGAGGGGGCTTATATGAGGCGCCACGAGCTGGGGGCGGGATCTTGGAACACGGAGGGGAGAGGTGAGGGAAGGGGGGGCACGCTGCGGTTTCAAATCATAGACCACAGCTTTAACAGCTGATACTGAGTACATATCTGGCTTCTCTCATTTCATTAAATTCAAAGAAAAGAGGGAGAAAAAAGACGAAGAAAAAGGAGAGAAAATAAATGTCTGTCACTCAGGATTTACCTGTGATTTCCCATATTCCTCTATTTTAGTCTTTATTTTTAACGTGATCTAAAAAGATGGAGTACATTATTTGCAAGGAGGATGAGGAGGAGACACCGGGAGAGTATACAGTAGCCTATATCACTAAGGGCTCTGCTATTTGGCGATGACAAACCAGGAGTGCAGGTGGATCACAAGTATGGAATGGAAAAGCCAGCGGGTGTGAAACTGTCGTTTACTTTTTTACTCCTATTAATGACAAAGGAACAGATTACATCTGTCCCGGGAGCTGGCCCACACGGTGACGCGCTTCCTGGCCTCAGATGCGTGCCCCGCTGTCCCTTCTCCCGCTGAAGGGACAGCGGCTCTGACCGTCTCCGCTGCTGGGTCTTTCCAGTACATTGTTTCCGCAGTGGCGGGGAAAATTCAGACCAATAAGACGCTGCGCCTCGGCGGCAGCGCATTTAAAGGCGAGAAGAGGCAGTCATTTGATTGGTGAAGACAGCGATTGGCTGTGTTAAACCCACTCACGCCTCCGTCTCCTCCTCTCTGGATATGCGCTGAGGGGCTGGCATGGAGGCGTGGATGCGATGGTCTGCGCCTTGAGTGCGTCTCTCTTGGCACTGCAGGAAACTTGCAAAGTGCACTGGTCACACCCTGTCCGCACGGCGAAGGCCGGCGCAGGGCAGGTGCGCCTGCGCTTGCGCCTGGTCTACGAAATTGGAGCCCTTTATTTGCTGTGCACAAACTTGATCACCGCCTACAATAACTTGCCATCCAGTCACCCTTTTTTGATTCAATCATGTTACAATAGACATTTCTACAGGCTTTGAAGCATATTTAAGCTTTTTATTCTACAGGTTCTATAAGCAGGTCAGTTTTCTTTTCACAGTCCGTACCCCTTCAGACATTTGACCTCCCACGCTATTATTGCAGTTAGAAAAGGAAATGTGTCTGTAAGCCTGCCCTACCTCCCACATTTAACATACAAATAAAATCTCTTGAAGTGGATTATTTCACTCAAAATTGACAGTTACCAGCATTTTTGTTATAGTTCTAGAACATATACACCAGTTTAAAAATGTACCCCCCACATCGCTTTGCATACCCCTGGAGGTACAAGTACCCCAGTTTGAGAATCACTGCAATAATGTGTTGACATTAAAATGAAAATGTACTTTTAATACTTAAGTATTTTCATAAGCAGGTACTCCAGTTCTTTAACTTAATTGAAAGTCTGACTGAACAACTTTCACTTATGTTGGAGTAATATTTGACCAGGAATATTTATACTTTCACCCAAGTAATATCAAAAATGTACCAAAATTTTCTTTATTATAGAGAAATTTGTTGTTTTGTTATTTGTTCTTTATTTTATTAGAGAAAAGCGGACCATATCTGATAGACTTCCACTGGAGGTGTTAGCATCTATGCTAATCTCTGTATGAACAACCACTTCTTGCTGTTGTCTTTCTTGTAGCTGTAGCTCCCACTTTTTACTGCTCTACAGGACTCTGATTGGACAGTGTGGCTTTGGGCTGCTCACAACAATTGTAGATTGGAGCTTGGCAAGATGGATCTGCCGGATTACAGACATGGGATCAGGCAGGTCCAGCAGCTGTGCAAGATTAATCTAGGAGAGCTCTGTATCTAATCCTGTCATACTTAAGGCCTCTTTCTTTTTCCATGTCTGTGCACCATCCCTTGCACTTATGCTGTTTCCCTCACTGACTTGAAGCGGAGATTGGGTCGAGGGTTATTATTCAACATATTTGAATTAGTCTAGCATCAAATAAATCTGTGGTTTTGAAACTACTGTAAGGGTTTGATGCACAAAATTTGGTTATTTATTAAATGTTATTATTTAATGTTTATAAATATTAAAACAAAACATGGGCACAGCACAGCATAGAAAGAGGCAATGACAATCAAAACTGCCAATTCAACCAGTCTAATGAAATAAATACTCAAATTATCCAAATTATTATTAATGAAATTGGTATTTGAATGAAAAGTAAAATTTCAATCAATGCACTGACAGTAGCAACCAGCTTTGATCACAATGAACATGTACAATAGTGACGTGTCATCCTCAAAATAATCAGCTGGAGAGCTAATGCTTTGTGGTGAATCAGAAGACCCAGCTCGCCCTGAGTGAGAGCTGGCTCCCAGTTTTGTCCTTCACTGCTTAGCTCTCACAGTGCTCATCCCCAGCTCTGCTCATGGTAGATCTTTGTTTTGACTGGCCAGCATAGCGGCTATCTGGACAATCACATGTGAGGACATAGGAGTGAGTGAGACAGCAGACAGTAGTGAGGAGAGTGGGTGAGTGCATTGTGTTGTCGTATAGTATCACTATGAGTGACCAAGCGAAGCAGCTTCCGGCTGCAGTTTAAAGATATTGGCAATAAGACTAGTTTTGTAACAAAATAAATTCAAAAAATGAGGCTATTATAAGGATTTTCATAAAAAACAAACACAAATAGGTTTTCTACACAAAAACTATAAATTTTTACAAAATTAAGGTAACATATTGGGTTTCAAAAGGTCCTGAATCAAGAGCCATTCAGGATTTGAAAGAGCCGGCTTTTCTCTGGGAGTTGAACCAGAAGAGCTGGCCCTCTGCAGAGCCAACTTTTCCATCACTAATGTACAATAATTCCGGAAAATTCCCTCTAAATAACAATATCGTTTATTTACCAAATCAGCATCAATTTAAAACAACGACACTTGATCAAAGAACTAAACTAGAACTAAACACAGGAAAACAAAGACAAAGCTAGATGGCAGCTCTTACTTGTGCTTAACTGTGATTCCAGCTAAGATGGTGGATACATCCAATACAAACCAAACTTGAACAGCACAAAGCCAGTGGCTATATCATGATCCAAAGCAGTAACACTGGTCTCTCTGATAGTAAGGGCAGGTTACAGACACAAAGAAAATGAATCACGCTAATTTGCGGACACAATGGCCTGGAAACAATAAAATCATCGGTAGATTCTCAAAGCAACAGTAAAGAGGATGTAGTAGTCCAACATCAATAAAACAAACAACTTGGTTTAGAAACAATTTCCATATCCTCCTGAAATCCAAAGAAAAAAGTGTCATAAAATTTCTTTTTTGTGTGTGTGATTTTTTATCTATTTGGGCTTAAAAACACACAAAAAAAGATTTTAATTTCACAGTATGCCCACTGAAGAGGACAACAGGATGATTTTCATGTGAAAATAGAATTTAGAAGATGGAAAAAAAATAGCAGATTGTGTATTCAGAGTAATATTAAGCCAAGAACACATTCAATTTAATTAAAAAAAAAAAAGCCTGAAGTGTTGATCAAAGAACACAAATTTCACAAGAATGCTGCGAATCCAACTCCCAGTCTTTGGCTCATGAATGTGTTCTTATCCCGATAGACCTTGAAATCCAGGACCATGACCATTTGGGGTCTTTAGTAGTGGTACTAGTTAAGTACTAATAAGGACAAAAGCTTCCCCTGTAGTGCCAGCAGACCTAATGTAAATGAGGTAGGAGGGGTTAAAACCAAATTCAGCACACTGTTTGGTTGTACTATTTTCGAAAGCCAATTAGAAGCCTGAATTTGCTTTTCCCCACTTCTTTATTAGCATATAGGGCTTAATAGTAGTGCTAGTGAACATTTTTCAGTGTAGTAGAAGTACTATTGACACTTTTAGCTTTGCAAGTAATGTCTTCTTGTGCACTAGTTGACTAAGGCCCTGTTTACACAACAATGTCACTAGAAAAGGAAAGATTTTCCTTTGCATTTTTCAAAAGCACTCCTCATTCACACCAAGATGGTTAAAATGATGCCCATTCACATGGATACCCAAGAACGACTGAAAATGCAGTAAAGTGCATGCCAAAACAGTAGGTTTGTCCTGAGACAGCAGTGTTACAACATGCATCTGTGCACTAAGGCTTCCCGGTGAAGACTTTTCCCAAACATCAGTCTTTGGTTGTCTTGGAAGTTGGAGAATGAAATAGAGACATTTTGCCGGCTGACATGGTTTTATTTTCTTTGCAAAGAAAAGGTCAGTCAACACATGAGTGGTTCAAATGGAGAGAGACCCTGAATCCAGAGAGACTACGGCGTAACCACCATATACTTTGGGGGGGACGTGTCCCCCCTAATATTGGAAAAATACCAATCTGTCCCCCCCAATAACAAGCCTATTAAGTCTTAATATGTGACACATGATATGCCCTCCTTTTATGAATCCTGGCTTTAGTAGATCCGTCACTTGTTATTTCTGATTTACTTTAAATTTAAGAAAAACAAGAGAAACAAAACTGTGACCCCCCCTCCCTGTAGTCTACACTTGGTTGAGTCCCACCATAAACGCCGGCTCGAGGCTTCGTTTGAAAAACCGCTCAGTCTGCCTGTCACTGGTGGTCATTAAGGGTCAGGAACAAATGGAGGTTGGGACAAAAAGAAGAAAGCAGGACCAACAGGTGGACATTCGCCTTTTTTCATATGGTAAGCTACTAGACACGCAAAAAGTAGTGTCATGGTCAAAAAGACTGCTCCAATATTGTAATAAATGTGAAGAATTATCGCTTATCACTGTGTTCATCATCTGACAGACAGTTGGAGTCACAGAGGAGTTCCCGCGCTTCCCACTCCGTTGATAAGCCTCTATTCATTCATAAATGGCCTGTAAAACCTCAAACCTGTTGACTCCTGGTCTGGCTCCGCTTATTATGTCGGTTTATTTTTGTAGTCAAGTTAACTGCGATCTGGTTTTGAGACAGTTTGTTTTATTTCGAAAGTCACAGGGCTTTTTCAGGAAGTTTCCCTGCACAACTTCCGGTCCTGCTCGATCGTCCCTCCACTGAATTACATGCGTGAAAACTTCAGCATCGCCGGCAAAAAAGGATGGTTGTGAACCAGCCCGACCGTGCCGGAGCAGATCCAGTGTAATATCACAAATTGAATTTAATGGAAAACTATCTGATCTGAACCGGAGGCTTAATTGTGGTGTGGGAAACTTTTAAAAGGGGTCCGTTTGAACTGTTTCATCAGTGCGTGCTGTTCTTTTTATCGCCCCCCACCCCCCCTCCCCGTGTCGTGTGAGTGTGTGTGTTAGAGAGAAAGATATTGTTTGATGGTTTTATAGTTAAACAGGCTTGGTAAGGTTAAAGCAAATAGCACTAGCAGCAATAAAAGCAGAATATTCAATGCATCAATTTAAAATGATCATTTTGCTCAATCATTATTTTTTTAGTCCAATGATACCTGCCCTGAAGATAAACAGGTGAAGCATTGTAATACGAGTCTCTTGCAATTTTTTCTCTGCTGTTACCAAAACTCAAATGCCATTTTAAAACCATGTTTAAAAGAATATCAATCACATACAATGTTTTCCCTTAAAAAAAGAGTTAATTTAGAAGAAATTGTTGGTTACATGATGAAAATACTAATATTTATGACAAAAGATGATTATTTTTACCAGAGTTGTATTTTTCTGAGAATGCAAATCAAAACGTTTCCTTGACAGGACATAAAAAATAAATTTAATCCAAAGATTGAGCATGTAGTTCATTAAGCAATCAGACAACTGTTGGAACCAATATAAATGTAAAAATACAGTTTATTTTCTTTTTTTTGAAGTAACAATTAAATAATCAGAAAAAAAAAAACATTTGGTAACAAGAATGAAAATGGGTAACATGGGTAACAGGAATGAGTATGTGAGCACGTTACGTGAGTCAAAACTGATCTCAGATGACAGCAATTTTAGTTAGCCTATTTCATTTAAAATCTGTGCAGTCACGTAGACCAGTTACTACTCATCCATTCAGTATATCATTTACATTTATTCATTCATTGTATTCTTTTAATCAATACAAAAGGGCATCAGAGGGCACTAGCCTACTCATTGCTGTTACTGCCAACACATTTATTTAATTTTTTCTAAAATAGATTAATTATTACTTGTTTTATACACAGTTCTATGTTGTTTTGACCTGTTAGGGGGCAGTGTAGAGGAAAAAAAGACCAGCCACACACATCCAGAGAAGAGCCCCCCTCGTGTATTTGAATTGAGTGGACAATATTAGGGGCACTTTTATATAATAGAGAAAATGAAGTATTATCAATCTGTATCAACTTCAACAAAAAATGAAAATGAAGGAGCTTTGTAAAATATGAATTTATAGCAGAGTTGTTGTACTGGATTTGAATAGATTGTACAGGCCAATGAATTGTAAGTCTGTAATGTTATGTTAACTATTACCTGACAAAGTGGTTAAGTTCAAATTAAAGAAGTGAAACGTTTTTTGCCTTTATTTCATAAATACTAAAAAAAGTACATGTCATTATAAGAGGTCAACGTTTTTCAATATCAAGCAGTTTCGATATGAAACTTAACTATTGTGATAGACTTTTCAACCATATCACTCAGGTCGGACTCAGGCATCACTTGTTTATGTGTTTTGTTGCCTGGTAGTCAATTAACACCAATATTTAACATTTAATTTTTATTTAATCTATGATTTCGTTCTCATAAAACTTTCCAGTGTAAATATGCAGAAATTTATTTTGAGACAAATCAACAAAATGTGAATTCACTTTGACTTACTTAAAGGGAAACTCCGGTTTTTTGACACCTGGACCTTATTTACAGGTTTGTGCATGCTCATATACTCACTCAGACAAACATCGTGTAGCTCGGAGTCCTTCAGAAGTTATTTAGATCCAACCGATTTAGCCGCACTTAGCGGGGGCCACGGCAATGGAGCTTCAGCGCGGGACATAATCTCTGCAAAATCGTTCATTTCGACTATATTTTTTCATCCATCGCCAGTGTTATCATAAAGTCAGCTCATCTACCGTCTTCAGGTGGGTCAGCTGACCTGGTAAACAAACTTTTGATGACGTCATAGCCGCTCGACACAAAGGTACAGCTGATTTACTTTTTGCCGGCATTGCTGAGCAACATGGCAGAATATTTATCTGATGTCGAAGAGTCAGACTACGACGACCGGTTTGAGTCTGAGTACACGGACAAGGAGCTCCATGAAAGAAGAAAGTGGAGGGAGAGAGACGAACAGCTGGCTCGAGAACAACAAACAGGAGCACATCCACGACTCAATGCGAACTGGTGGTGCGATTGTGGACAGTGTTCACCTATAGAAACAGAAGAGGAGTGTGTTAGCTGCTCAGAGTGGGACTTGAGACCGGCTGACACGCGTATGGATCTATCCAGGAATATATGTCTGACTACTCTGGAGGATTTCTCTGCAATGACAAACCGGGCTGTGGTAGAGACGAGCGATTTTGCAGAGATTATGTCCCGCGCCGAAGCTCCATTGCCGTGGCCCCCGCTAAGTGCGGCTAAATCGGTTGGATCTAAATAACTTCTGAAGGACTCCGAGCTGCAAGATGTTTGTCTGAGTGAGTATATGAGCATACACACACCTGTGAATAAGGTCCAGGTGTCAAAAAAACGGAGTTTCCCTTTAAAAGTCCATGGTACATCTTATTTTTTCAATCACAATATTTAAACCAACACACTTTAGGTATGAAAGTTTTCCTCATTGGAAGACATCCTATTTGCTGCTATGTCAGAGAAATTTCAGACTGTTCTTGAAATGTTAATTCAAATGGCCAATGTATTCCTCAAAACTATGTTCTAGATGAGCAAATCTTTATCAATATATGGAAATTTTAAATTGTGGGAAATGCACTTGAAAAAATAATATCTGGGGAAGGACTCACATTTGGACCCCCCCAATATCTATACCATGGTTACGTCCTTGTAGAGAGATCAGGGTTTAAGTACCTTAGCAGACAAATATAACATACAAAAGAAATACTACTTACATGGAGATGTCATTGATCTTTGATCAAGGGCGCCAGGATGGGTGGGGTCAGCCTGAGCTGAAGCTGTCAGGAGTGGAAGCACATCTGAGAGACGCCCCCCAAGGTAGGCTTCAAAACCTGTCTGCCGAGGGAGACGTCACAAGTTAGGGGACAAAAGGATTTTAAAATCAAAGAAGCCTGGCAGAATATAGTGTGGGGGTCAAGGAATGGGCCAGGTGGGAAAAGAAAAGTACTTTGTATATTGGTGAGGGCAAGCAGATGGTTCAGGGGAGTTTTAAAAGTCTAATGATCACAATTTTCCATCACATGGTGAAAATAACAAATGTGTCTCTATTGCTGCAGCAATCAAGCACACTTACCATCACACATGTTGCTTGGCAGATGTTGTTCCTAGGTGTATGTGCAGCCTTTATCAGAAAGGAATACTGTGCATGTGCCATGTGTCACTGTTTTTCCTAACAATGCTGTTTCCTGTTGGACAGAGAGGGATATGAAAGCAAAAAAAACTTTTCGCTCTGGACCCTGGTCTCAAAAGTTTGCAGATTAACACACTCCAGGCACCGTTCTCTTTAAAATGGAAGGCGCAATCACAATGAGAATTCTCTATTTTCAGCCGGTTTTCATTTTTGTGTTAAAAATTGAGTACATGTGCACATAATTTGAGTGCTAGCAGAGTTGAACTACATTTGATACTACCAGTATCAAATGTATGCTCAAATGGCCTTATATACTCACTCTACATCACCATCTTCCATAGGCACAAATCCCGGGGGGGACGCAGGGGTCATGTCCCCCCCTTCCATAAAGTTGTCCCTCCCAAAAAATGCAGTTGTAATTAATTTTCTAATAGTATAGTAATGTTTTTCTAATGATATAATACAAGTCATGCAACTCCCCCTTGATCCTCGCAGTGGTTTGATCCAATCTCTTTCTCCCGGCACGGATGCCGCACACACACATGCACACAAATACAGACGCACAGGCAGAGCGGAGGATCGTGGTTAAGTAAGTAGCTTTCATTGAAAGACTGAACAGTTATAACTTCACTTGTTCAACAGACACACAGAGAAAATGAAAAGCAAATGTCAACTCCTTTGTCCGAAGTCTGACAGTATGCTTTAAATAAACACAAGACGCTGATTAAGCTTTCCGCCCGATGTGGTGCGCACACACAGACACAGACTACAGAGCGCCAAGGATCGCGATTAAGTGCATTAAAACACTAAACAGTTTATAAGTTAATTATCACACCGTTTGCTGCTGGCTGGCAAACAGCCTCTCCTTTATGATGCAAAAAAGGCTGTGACAGTTAGATAAGACAGACAGGTGACATGCTGACATCCTCATCCTCTCATTTATGACACAATATTAAACTATTTAAGATGCCTCTAGTGCGATATTGTCCGGATTTATGAATTCATTAATGTAGGCCATTATTTATTTGAGTTCTATGTTCTATTCTAGATTTATTTATTTAAAAATAAAACTGTTATGACTTTGACTTAGATGTTGAACAGATCCAGTTTCTAATTACATTCTGTAGCACTTGTATTGAGCTTTCAGTTCTTGTAAAGCTGCTGTAATTGTGATCAGACCAGTGTTCGTGGTGAGAAAAGAAATTCTGTTTGGTCACAACTGGTGTAATTGACACCTATCACCCAACACCACTTGGAATTGCCAGTTGAGTATAAACAAACCTGCAGACAGGTGGATATGGACTTAAAAGGAACAATGACATGATTATAGTCACTGCTTAATATCACAATATAAAAAAACACAGCAAAAAATATAGCATTTATTCCTATGTCCCCCCCTCAGGAATTGATGTCTTAAATTTTACTGTTTATTGTCCCCCCCAACAATGAAAAGGGATTTTCACCCCTGCCATCTTCCCCTATCACATGCAGATTCTCATCCTCATCCCTTTCCTCGTCTGACAGCTCCAAAATCTGAATCTCCCTCTTTTATTCAGATTTTGGAGTAAATCCTCTCTGTTAACTTTTTTTCTCCTACAACAATGTGCAGCCATTAAATACATTAAGATGGTCCTAGTGTCCACTACAGTTGACATTCATTAAATGACTGATATATCAAAACAGAAATAATGGAACAGTTTTCAGATGTAAAAGTATTTTATTGACATATAAATGAACAAGAATCTATAATAATTATAATGGGAAAATAGCAATTAATTAAGAATATTTGACTTGCCTCTTCTGATTGCATAAAATGTGTTTTTTGGTATGTCATCCATTTTGGTAGAGAAAAAAAGGAAAATTCCCAGCATGCAAACCCATCACATGACACACCAGTGGAAAGCCCAATATGTCCCCTACAGAATAATATAGGGCTTGATAGGGTAACTCTAAATACTTAAGGAACACAGGTGAACAAAATGGGCTGGGTTTCAGGAGGATATAGCCAATTTTGCTTAGACCATATATCTTACTGTGCAGCACTTTTTCCTAGACAATAAAGAAATTGAGGGGTCCAGTTTCCAGACATCATAGGATCTTATGTATGAGGGCAGTTGAATCAGGGCAGCAGGCGGTTCACTGATGGCAGCAGCAAAGTTAAGTGTTCTTCCAGGAGCGATTCTTCACAGACACCTGGTCCAATGCCAGGTAAGGTAAGCACTTTCCCCAATGCTTGTCTGGAAGGGGTGAGCAAAAACTGACAATTCTTTGGGCTGATTGACTTGTTGTGTACTTAAAATTACAAAGCATGTACAAAGCATGCTATAGTAGAGTAAAGATGCGAGGAGTACATACTTTGCAATGAGGGTAGCTGTAAAAGGCAAACAGGGAGGGGCTACTTCTTAACTGTATTGCACCAACAAGAAATGCAAAAATATTTAAACTCAACAGCGATAAACACAAATACCACTATAACAGGTGTCTGCTTTGCTTTTAAAAAGAGATCATTTTCAAGGAAGAGTTCATTTCTTCTTAGGAAAGCGATTAAAAATGAATACTTCTGTATTATTGTACACTGACATGGAAAAAAAAGCTGACATAAGGAAGACCTCACAAGGGCTGCATCCATTATGTTGAGGGTTAATTCACAAAATTGTATCATTTATGAAATATGACTATATAATTATTATTTATAATAAATAATCATAATAATATTTATGGAAAAGATATGATTCAACATTTTTCACCTTAGGGCACCAGTCTAGAAATAGGCAATGATCCACAAAGCAGGGTTTGCAGTTAACCAAAGTTAGAGAGTACCCACTAAGCAACCAGATTCACTGGCAAAGGCAAAGAGATACAGCTGTCTCCTAGAAAGACTGGGTCAATCATGAGTGGCACTTTAGACAGGCATGGACAGAATTTATAAAGTCAAGGACCCCAAGCTGTTCATCTCCACTTTTTCTTTTTTTTATGTATTTTTTGGGCATTTTATTCCTTTATTGATAGGAGAGAGACAGTGGATAGGCTTGTGAAAGGGGGTGAGAGAGTAGGGGAAGACACTCTGCAAACTGGTCACAGGCGGGATTCGAACCTGGACCAGCAGAAGCAAGTACATTGGGTGCTAACCACTCCGCCAAACCAGCACCCCGTCATCTCCACTTTTAAAGGTCTGACCTCTTCACACTCGTTTACATCCCGCCGTCAGCTGCAGCGGCCGGGGCCTGTGCCGTCATCCACGCTGTGATCGCAGGACTCCAAACCCTGACATCCCAGCACCCTCATACTGATCAGTGGGGACTTCAATCATGTCTCTCTCTCTCCTGTCCTGACAGCCTTCAAACAATACGTGGACTGTGCTACAAGAGGGAATTTGATCCTGGACCTCCTGTATGCTAACGTGAAGGAAGCATATTGCTCTTCTTCTCTCCCTCCTCTGGGGGTATCAGACCACAACCTGATTCACCTTAGACCAAACCATTACAGGAGTGCACTGCAGGAGTGCAGGAGTGCTTCAATGTCACAGACTGGGACCTTTTTAAAGAGGACTATGGTGAGGACATTGAAGGCCTCTCTCACTGTATCACAGACTACATCCGCTTCTGTGAGGACAACATTGTCCAGACCAAGAAGATCCGCTGCTTCTCAAACAACAAACGATGAATCAATAAGGACATTAAAGACCTCCTTAACAGGAAGAAGAGGGTTTTCATGGCTAAGGACTGGGATGGACTCAGGGCTGTTCAGAAAGAGCTTAAACGGAAACTGAGAGAGGCCAAGAACATCTACAGGGAGAAGATGGAAGCCAGGATGGGACAGAAGAACTTCAGAGAGCTGTGGAGTGGCATGAAACGGATGACAGGCTTCAACGTACCTGCACAGAACAGAAGGACACTCAGAGTTTGCTTCTGAGCTGAATCTATTCTTTCATAGGTTCGACACAACCCCCACCTCTGTCAGCTCAGAGAGTGTATCTGGGTCTTCACACTCCACCCCAGCCCCCACTCACACCTCGGCTGGAGACTCCGCCCCTTCCCACATCATGGACACATCTCCACCCCCCTCCCTCAGCTGGCAAGCGGCTCCAACAGACAGTTCACCCCCACCACTCCACCTACTCGCCTTGGACACTGACCTCACCCAGCAACCTTCCCCTTCCCTCTCTCCCTGCCTCACACTCACGTCCAGCCAGGTACAGAGGGAGCTCTCCAAACTCTGCAGCAACAAAGCCAGTGGGCCGGACAACGACAGCCCCAGGGTCCTCAGGGCGTGTGCCGGGCAGCTTGCTTGAGTCTTTCAGCACTTCTTTAACCTCTCCCTGAGGTTAATGAAGGTGCCCAACCTGTGGAAGACCTTCTGCATCATCCCGGTACCTAAGAAAGGATGCCCCAGTGCTCTCAATGACAACAGACCTGTAGCAATGATGTTGCATGTCATGAAGACCTTTGAGAGGCTGGTTCTTCAGCATCTGAAGACTCTGCTCTCTGCTTTCTCGGACCTCCTGCAGTTTGCATAGCAGCAGCACATCAGCGTGGAAGATGCTATTATCTTCCTCTCCCACAGGGCCCTGTCACATCTGGAAAGGCCTGGGGGCACTGTAAGAGTCATGTTCTTTGACTTCTCCAGTGCCTTCAACACCATCAGGCCCTGCCTCCTGGGGAAGAAGCTGCTGGAGATGCAACTGCACCCGACACCACAGCCTGGATCCTGGACTACCTCACAGACACAGTATGTCAGGGTGGACGGCTGCATCTCTGAGGTGGTAACAAGCAGCACAGGAGTGCCCCAAGGAACACTTCTGGCACCCTTCTTCTTCACCCTCTTCACCTCCGATTTCCAGTTCAACTCTGGTTCCTGTCACCTCCAGAAGTTTTCCAATGACTCCTCCATTGTTGGATGCATTACTGATGATGATGAGGGGGGGTACAGAGGGCTGATTGAGAGCTTCGTCACATGGTGTGACAGCAACAGCTTGAAGCTCAACATCAGCAAAACCAAGGAGGTGGTTGTGGACTACTGGAGGAGCAGGAGGTCCCCTGTCCCCATCATAATCCAGGGGGAGGAAGTGGAGAGGGTGGACTCATCTCGATAATCTGGGGTCCATATCAACAATAAACTGGACTGGTCCCACAACACAGATGCCCTCTTCAGGAAGGGAGAGAGCAGAGCAGGCTGTTCTTCCTGAGGAGACTCAGGTCGTTTGGCGTCTGCTCCTGAAGACCTTCTACCAGTCTGTGGTGGCCAGCGCACTCTTCTTTGCTGTGGTGTGCTGGTGCGGTGGCATCAAGACTGGTGAGGTCAACAGACTAAACAAACCCGTTTTGTTGTGGGCCTTCAACTGGACAATCTGGAGACCGTGGCAGAGAGGAGGATTATGGACAAAATCAGGGCGATCATTGACAACCCCTCTCACCCTCTCCACAATGAGCTGTGGGACATGGGCAGCTCGTTTAGCCAGCGCATCATCCCACCCAAAAGCAGAACTGAGCGCTTCAGGCACTGCTTTGTGCCCACCGCCATCAAACTCTTAAACAGCAGCAGAGGCCACTGTACATCACTGCGCTAACCTCCCCGGTACTAATTGATGTTTATGGCAATATTACACTGTTCTGCACTTTAATA
The DNA here is from genome assembly GCA_036419115.1 of Scarus forsteni. NCBI lineage: Eukaryota > Metazoa > Chordata > Actinopteri > Labriformes > Labridae > Scarus > Scarus forsteni. The sequence goes on from JAZDUH010000098.1 coordinate 44,163,061, forward strand.
TTTAATAGTTATCCATCCTCTATATGTATTGTTATAACAAAATCAACAATCCATGGTCTTTATGCAACAAAAAAATCTCATGGAGTGCTGTGCATTCCCCACAATATCCAGATGAAGCATGAGCTTAAATAGCAAGTACACAACTCCATAATTGTAACATGGTAGCATTTACTATAAAGTGAAAGAACTGTTTGCAGAGCATCATCTACTCTGGATGCTATGATAAGTAAGCAGACTGTCTTACAGGGGTGGATAATAAAATCTTAACAAATACAGTGCACACTTTTTAATATTTTTTCTTTCAACCAGTGCCTCAATCAGACTAGTTTGCTGACATTGTCAAAAGAAGGAGCTAACTTCCCCTTCTTCACAATGGACTAAGCCATAGAGATGCATTGTGCCCATTATTATCTTGCTCAGTTTTTGAAACACCACCTTCCAATCTGCTCTGAGCAGGTGCCTGAGTTCCTTGAATCTAGAGCTGTAGCTGTCTTTAGACCTGTCAGTTTTGTGTTCTTCCTTCTTTTAAGTTCCTCTGGGAATCCTGCTTTGAAGCTCACAGGATAGGCAGGGTAAATATCTGAGACCTCCGTTGTGAACAGGAAATATAACAGAGCAGCTGGTACCATAGAGCGGGATATATATTCGTCACCACCCAGGAACTCAGAGACATGCCTACAAAATACACACACAAACATAATTAATGACTAGAAAGCACTTGGAGAGTGCAAACGTCTGCAAAGATAGCTCACATATTGCTGGCACATCTTTAAACAATGGTTCCATGATAAAGTTACCACCATAATATAATTCCTTGACCCTGAGAACCCACAGCTAGCACTAAGAATCAAGTTGATATCATTATTAACTAGACAGTTATTGAACAAAGACGATTGTTTGCTAATGGAAGCTATCTGGAACACAACCATTTCCAACATCCTCTGAAAATTTCAGCAAAATCTGTTTCGTAGTTTTTGTGTAGTCTCGAAACAAACAAACGTACATAGGTAAAAATATAACCTCCTTGGCAGAGGTCACTTTGCATTACCTCAAAATATTTGTATTTTAGAGGATATGCTTAAATTATTTCAGTAATATAATAGCATGACAGTGTATTGACTTATTTATGTGATAAAGTACATTAAGGAGCACCGGAGTAACACTACCTGTATGGCTCCAATCGTGCTTCCATCTTTCAGCCCAGTTCTGCTTCTGTTGTACCAGAGTTGCTCTCAGTGGGTTTTTGTTGTCTTCCTCATCATGTCAAGAGTGGAACTCCAGTACTTTAGTACATCCTGGACAAGTGACTCCTCTGTTAATCATGACACGCGCTCCACATGGCATGCACTCAGAGACTCCTTGCTGCCATGGTCATATTACAAGAACTATCTGTTCCTTTGGTATTGATCTTTTCTATTACAAACCAGTTGTTTGCAACTTCAAGGAACTAAATGGCACGTGCCTTAGCAAAATGTATTTCCTCTGTTTTTTTAACACAGCCAAATAAACAAATGTAACAGTGCATGTTGTTTGTGTTTGTTTGCCATGTACCTTGCTTTATATATTTAAGATACATGTATTTATATATATCTATATATCTGTATCTATATCTATATCTATATCTATATATATATGTATATATAAATATATATATATATATATATATATACATATATATAGATATATATATATATATACATATATATATACTCTTCAAGACAGAGATCTCCCAGGAAATGCAACCTTTTTAGGGTCACCATGTGCCCTCACCCCTGTATGAACTGTTTACTGACTTCCTAGTCAGTAAGCCACTTGGGCCAGACTCAGGATGGAACTGCAAACCAAATGGTGATAGAAGCCATTCCTCTGGAGGACCATCAGACCCTCACAGTCGTAAAAGACTGTTCTCCATTGTCTGGAACTGTGATGACCACCACTCATCGCCCATTAAACCGAAAAAGGAGGAAACCCCCCTCTTCTGTAATCCCTTCGACCAGGTTGATCTGCCAGGCCTGCCAGGTTGACCTTTCAACCCTCTTATCAGCCCTGGGACATTTGCACTTAGAAAGACATTCTTCTAACTCAGTCTACTACCAAACTCTCTACAAACCCTCAAAACTCATGGTACATGTCTAGCAATGTGATATTCTGCTGTGTTGTGAAATGTGTATTATTTAGGTCCGACTCCTGTGGTTCTGTCATTAATACAGGAAAAATGGGAGTTTCTGTCACAAGGAGTCACAATTCCTTTCCCTAAAGCATGAAAACTTCCATGGATCAACAGTGCCACCTTGCAACGGACAAACACTTAAAACATTTGTTAGTTACTGCACGTTACTTATATGTAATGAACTGTTTTGGTAATCTCTTTCATAAAGTTTGCATGCTCTAGGCTTCCCAGCTAAATAATCGGTATCAGGGAAGTCTATATGATATAGCTTTGTATAATCTAGTAACTATTAGTTGTGTTACATATATATATTGAATATATATATATGAATTGAATCTTTCCCTTATATTTTGGAAAGTAGGTGTTTGGTATCAGAACATTCAGAATGAGATGACCTTGCTCTTTATGTTGGTTAGATTGAGTGATTACCAAATGATAACTCCCTATTAGCAAAAACTTAAGTTTATAAATGTTTGTGACAGACCTGCCCCCAGCACGATAATACACGCCTACTACCAGGGTTTAAAGCTGGAGGCGCAGTCTCAGTCCAGCACTCTCTACTTCTTTAACTTTAAACTTCCTTCTTTCTTTCCTTTTACTCTTCCTCCTTTGAAAATTCTATCTTTAACTTCCTTTTTTCCACGTGCTCCATTGTGTTTTTCATTCCATGCCTTTGCTGCGTGACGCTTCTTCGCCTGCCCCGCTGCCGACTTTTCCCTTGTTTTTGTGCAAAGTCAGCACTGCTCGCCGTTTTTGAGTTTTTGCGCAAGTTTTTCAAAGATTGTTCTTTCTTTAATGAACTTTCTACCACCATCACGTTATTTAACTTAAGAAGTAATTTCGTCCGGCCAACGAAAGCCCCTTTTGAGATAATTAAAGTAATCCGCTGAACGAGCCGAGATTCCTGCGCCTGCCGCATCTTCATCTGAGAAGAACCAGAGAGCCCAGAGTAAGCTGCAGCTCCATCCCTGGCATCTCCACTTGAGTCTTCATCTGACAGGAACCAGAGAGCCGAGAGTAAGCTGAAGCTCCATCCCAGCGTGGAACCCTTTCCTGAGATCCTCAGGAGCACCAGACGGGTCCAGCCTGCCTTCATCAAGAGGCCGCTGCATCAAGCCACATCATCCCCTGGTGACTTCGGACTCGCGAGAGACCTGCACTGCGTCAAAGTAAGAACTCTACTGGACGTTCCCAGTCAGACGGGCGGTGTAACCTATCTCGATCTTTCAATCAGTCAAAATCCCTTTTTATCAAACGCTTAAGAAACTGTCCCACAAATTCCTACCTCTACCTATCACTCAATATAACCAGGTTAAATACAGTGATATATTATGCCCTTACTACCAAAGAAATATTAATTGCTCACCTAGTTCAGTATCCTGTAAACTCATTTTTTTTTTTTTTTTTTAAATGTATTTTTGGGCATTTTGGGCCTTTATTGATAGGAGAGAGACAGTGGATAGGCTTGTGAAAGGGGGTGAGAGAGTAGGAGAAGACACTCTGCAAACTGGTCACAGGCGGGATTCGAACCTGGACCGGCAGAAGCAAGTACATGGGGTGCCTGGTTGCTAACCACTCCGCCAAACCAGCACCCCCTGTAAACTCATTTAAATGTAATTTATTCACTCTGCATTGTATTGTTCTGTTTATTATTTTATCTGGCTTTAAATAAACTCTCCTTCGTGCTAAAGTCCTGCCTTTTGGAGTTTGTTTTGAAAAGTCTGACATCCCTGTAAAGAAAGCTCTTCTCTTCAGATTTAAGATTGATAAAATTAAAGTGTGAATCACTTGCTTTAATTCATCAAAATCAAATTAGCCTGATCAATAAATCAGTCAATGAATGAAATTTTGCCTATTTTGTATAAATAGGATGGTGCCCTGTTCGAGTGTTATTAAAATAAATCAATAATTAAATTCCAAAGTCATCGCAAATAAAGACCAAACAATTTATCGCAACAATATAGCGAGATGTTTATGTTACTTTTACTACATTTAAACTCACAGCTGATACCTCTAACTAGTTCTTAGCTATATGGAGTCAGCTCAGACAAAGAAAGCTTTTGTTTGTCAGACTTGCTTTGATGTATATTACTTGTACTTAATACTTCATTTTCTGTTGTCTTTATAATTAAGAGCCTTGTGGTGATAACTGAATATAAGATTTTAAGATCATTTTGATTTATTTTTTAGGATAATTTTCAGAAGTCCAGCAATTCACAGGAATTACTACACACATGACCTGGTATCCATGCAGCTGGTGCAGATGCCCGCTAATAATCGGAACACTGCATTCCTCTGGTTATAAGTGGTAACTACCAGCATTCTTTGCAAGTTCATGAGCAGGAGAGACAATGTTTTGACATGACCCAAGCCCCCTGATAACCAAACAAACAAATCTGTCTGCTCTATTTGACCATCTTTACAGAGTGCAGAATCCTACATGTCTCATAGTCAAACAGGCTTCACTATCTATTTGAGATATGAAACAGAATATGACAGGAGGGTAAATGGAGCAAGTGCCTTGTCCTTATGCATTCAGACCACATACCAGATCACTTTGATGCCGCTTGCTTCCCATCAGCCCCCTCTCCTCTTACACGCCATCCTGGACAAGACCAGAATCAAAGAGGGGTCAGAAAGATTGAGGATAATCTTCTGCCTTATCATGTTGACTAAGATATGATGTGACATAGTGTCGGAAATGGTGGTATGGGGATATGAGGGGATTGCAGAGAGACAAGCGAGAGACATGCTAATGGTGTTTAAACAGAGATAGAAGCCTGCAGTTCACTGGGGGAGTTCAATCCTCAAGGGACAGATATACTCTCATGAAGAATACACTGCATTTGCAAGAAGATGTGTTCATACATGTGTCTATCCAAAGTAAGCAAGGATATTTGAGCCTCTACATATGACAAAGCATAGATATGGTCATTACAGTTCCTTTTCAAGACTTACTCACATCAAGAGATAAGTTGCTCGCTTTCGTTTTCTTACTCAACCAGAATCCGTCTAACTCAGCAAACGTTCAAGCAATCATTGGTCTTCTTTCTGAAGCCATATAGACCTGATCAAAATCTTAAGATCAGTTGAAAAATTGCTAGAATATGCATTTTGCACATTTGGACCTTAACAATATGGGAAAGCAAGAAGGGGGAGTGCGACAAAAAACATTTGGAACTTGTAATTTAAAAAAAAAGAAGAAATAGGTTGTTTATCACCTGATCAAAAGTTTAAGACCACAGACTATTAAAGCAAAAATCTGCTCAAAATTTTCATTTTCTGTCAGGCATTCACACGGCCATGCCCTCCTGATGGCTAAAACTAAGAAGCTTTCTCTTCTTGAATGTGGTCGGATTGTCGAGCTGCATAAGCAAGACCTCAGCAGTGCCATTGCTGCTGAGGTTGGAGGCACTAAATTTTTTCAGCTCACGCTGCTAAGCTAAGAGCTACACCCATGACTGCCTCCACTTCAACTCCACCTACCTCGCCACACAGGTGTGATGGTTGCCTGCAAAAGTCCCAGTCCATTGCCGAACTGGAACGCCGCATTTCCGACCTGTACTGGATCCGGGATGAGGAAAAACTCCTGGACTCTGTCATCACGCTGGGTGCAGGTCCCCCAGGTGACGCGGCTAAGCTGGACTCCACCATCCCGGCTGCAGACGCTGCTCCGCTGGTCCCGGTGAGAGCCGCAGAGCTGCAGCACTGGACTTCACTCCACACCCGAGGCGCAGAGCACTCAGCTCCACCCCGCGGCACCAGCCCTGGCAGTCCGTGGCAGATAGCAGGAAGGCACGCAGAACCAGTCCGCAGCCTACCTGTGAAATCCAGGTATCCAACAGGTATGACATCCTAAGCCTGCAGGATTTCCCCCCCGTGGGAGCGCGGTCCAGCTCGCCTCCGGGGCCTGTCCACCCAGCTGGCCGTGGCTATCATCAGCCCAGGAGCTGGGGGCTGCACGCTCAGCCTGGTCCCTCCACTCCATCTCGGCCAGGAGCAACCGGGAGCCGACGCCGCCAACCCCGGGTCCCATCCCGCCAACGACGCACCTCCAGCCAGCCCGCGGAGCGACACGCCCCCTCCGTGCTGCTCGTCGGGACCTCGATGGTCAGGCACGTGAGGGTGCACAGCGGCCGGACCTTCTTCCGCCCTGGAGCCCGCGTTAAGGAGGTCGAGTCCACCGCCCTCCAGCTGTGTGCTCAGCACAGTGCGGCCTCCACACTGGTCCTGGAGGCTGGGATTAACGACCTCAGAGACCAGCAGTCCGAGATCCTGAAGCGGGATTTCACGTCCATGGTCGACTGCTTGTTGGACACGGGGAAACAACTCGTCATTTCAGGTCCGCTTCCCCCGCCGCGCTATGGTGACGTCACCACCAGTCGCCTCCGCCAGCTGCACCTGTGGCTTAAGGGATACTGCCTGAGGAAAAGTATTCCATATTTGGACAATTTTATGGCTTTTTTAAACAGACCTCAGCTTTTTAAACCAGATGGCCTGCACCCAAACCAGGAGGGGTCAAGGCTTTTATCAGTCAACACTGACCTGACTGTCCAGTCCTGCACCACCACCTCCTGACTCACTACATACAGGCACTCTGCACCTCACTCACACTCCCACTCACCTTCACCACTCCATAGCTACTTCATACACACCCCTCCCTCAGTGACCTCAGTTGCACAGGACAATATTTGCACAATTAAAACATTAATTTCACACAGACAAATGAGACAGAGGAGGGATGTTTTTAGATCAAAATGTCTTTTTAATATTCCATTGGAAAAATGCGTGGAGCGCACGTTCAGCACTGATATTAAAATGGCTGTGCTGAACGTGCGCTCTCTTTTAAACAAATCTTTTTTTGTAAATGATATAATTGTGGACAATAACCTGGACAGCATTCTCCTTTCTGAGACATGGCTCGGCACTGATGCACCTGTTGTTCTCACCGAGGCCTCCCCACCAAATTTTAACTTTTTATTCTCAACTAGGGGGTGCAGAAGAGGGGGTGGTACGGCCTCAATTACTAAAACCGAAATGCATGCAAACAAAGTCAGTTTTAACAGCTACTCGTCATTTGAATACCATGCCTTCGTTTTTAGCAGCCCACCTATCCTCTGTATCACAGTCTACCGACCACCCCGGTATTCCACTTCTTTTATTAGTGAATTTTCAGAGCTTTTATCAATCATTCATACCACTTTTAACAGAATCTTAATAACCGGTGATTTTAATCTACACGTGGACATTTCCTCAGACATAATGTCCAGAGAATTTTTAAACCTTTTACATTGCCTTGATTTTAAGCAACACGTCACACAGCCTACCCACAGCAGGGGGAGAAGTTTAGACTTGGTAATATCTCATGGTCTGTCCATTGGAGTGCCCTCTGTTGTGGACCTGGCTGTGTCTGACCACTTTTGTGTGTTTTTTACAATCACCAGTTTTAATCAGACGGAGGCCCCGGTGAGAACAGTGAGGAAACGCTACCTAACTTCTGAAGTGGCTGCAAATTTTATCCAGATTTTACAGAGCACTCCTGCTGAAATTTTACCAGCACCCTGCGATTTTATCACTGACAACCTGAACAACAAAATGAAGTCAGCACTGGACTCAGTGGCTCCACTTGTCATTAAAACAATTAAGTCAAAACCTACATCCCCGTGGAGAACTGAAGAAATTAAAAAACTCAAAAGGGAATGCAGGAGTGCTGAAAGGAGGTGGAGAAAATCAAAATTAACAGTTCATTACGAAATATTACGCCAACATCTCAAAACTTACAATAACGCAGTCAAACAAGCAAGAACCTCACATTTCCAAAATCTAATCCAAGACAATAAAAATAACCCCAAATTTTTATTCTCCACCATTGAGCTTTTAACTAACAAAAATTCTAAAAGATCCTCTAAGACTCCAAGTAATGCCCTCTGTGATGACTTTGCAGACCACTTCAGAAGAAAAATCAATGACATTCGATCCAGTTTTTTATCCCCACAGCTTTTAACACCTGGATCATCAAATTTACCCGAGGAAACACTGGAAAGTTTTGCCCTGGTTGATGCGAGGACACTTGGTCGAGTTTTCTCCCAGGTAAAGCCCACAACCTGCCTTTTAGACTCAATTCCCACACCGTTTTTTAAAACACTTTAAGAATTCTTTGAGGAACAGCTGCTGTATTTGGTGAACTGCTCTCTTCAGACTGGTGTCTTCCCCACCTCCTTTAAAACGGCGGTGGTGAAGCCCACTCTGAAGAAGAATGATTTAGATCCCAATGTTTTAAATAACTATCGGCCTGTATCCAACTTACCATTTTTAAGTAAAATTTTAGAAAAACTTGTTTTTAATCAAGTAAATGAGTTCCTAAACTCAAAACATATTCTAGAGACCCATCAGTCTGGTTTCAGGATGAACCACAGTACAGAGACAGCACTTTTAAAGATTTTAAATGACATCAGGTGTAATTTAGATAACCGCAAACTCACAGTGTTGGTTCTGCTGGATCTAACCGCCGCCTTCGATACAGTAGACCATCACATTTTATTAAATAGACTAAAGCACCTGGTCGGCCTCTCTGGTACTGTTCTTAACTGGTTCACGTCCTACCTGACTGATCGAAGTTTCTTTGTAAGTATGGATACATGTTCCTCAGGAACCCATAAGATAGAGTGTGGGGTTCCCCAAGGGTCAATTTTAGGTCCAACTCTTTTTAATCTTTACGTGCTTCCCCTGGGGGATGTCATCAGGAGGCACGGCATCAGCTTCCATAGCTATGCTGACGACACGCAGCTGTACATCGCTGTGTCTCCTGATGACACTGGGCCAATTGACGCCCTTTTAAACTGCATTTTAGACATCAAGTCATGGATGGCAGCAAACTTCCTACAGCTCAACCAGGGCAAAACAGAGGTTTTAGTTATTGGTCCTGAAGACCTGAGAGAGAAACTTTTACCTAAGTTACTGGATTTTAAATCTTCAAAATCTGTAAAAAATCTGGGCGTGATTTTAGATTCTGAGCTAACTTTTATTCCCCACATTAAAAACATTACAAAGATAGGTTTTTACCATCTTAAGAATATAGCCAGAGTCCGCCCGTTTCTCTCTCAGGCCAGCACGGAGGTGCTGATGCATGCTTTTATCTCCTGTCGCTTAGACTATTGTAATGCCCTGCTCTCTGGTCTTCCCAAAAAGAACATGCACAATTTACAATTACTGCAAAACTCAGCCGCACGCAGCGTGCTGGCGAGACCAGAGGCGGGAGCACATTACGCCTGTTTTAAAATCGCTGCATTGGCTCCCTGTGCGTTTCAGGATCGATTTTTAAGGTTCTTTTATTAGTTTTTAAGTGTCTTAAGGGTGTTGGGCCATCTTATCTATCCGAAATACTTTTACCCTATCAACCCTCGCGGACTCTGAGGTCCTCCGGTGCTGGCCTTTTAACAATACCACAAGTTAGAACTAAAACTCACGGGGAGGCGGCATTCAGTTATTACGGTCCCCGATTGTGGAACAGCCTCCCGGGGAGTCTCAGGGGTGCAGAGAATGTTGATATCTTTAAAAAGAGGCTCAAGACCCATCTTTTTAATCAGGCTTTTAACTGACTAATTTAACTCCTCCTAATCCTTTTATGCTTACCCATATTTTTACACTTTTTATCATTACTTTATTTATATTAGTATCATTATTATTATTATTATTTTATTTACTTATTTAGCTTGGTCTATCCTTTTATATTATGTTATTGTTTTATTTCGATGTTTTAGATTTAATTTATTTCACATTATCTATTTAATCTATCTTAAGAATACTGTTTTATTCACTCAGTTTTAGCTTCTATACCTTTTATCACATTTTACTATTTTAGCCCCTCGGTTTCCCAGTGTTTCCTCCTGGGGGCCTGTCACACCGGGAGCTGATTCTGGTCCACTGATTGGGGCGCTGTCCCGTGGATGGCTCCGGCCCTGGTGGCTACAGAGCTCTACACCTTGGTGTGGAGCCTCCTGTCTGCCTGGGCTGGGGTGGTCCCTGTGGTGGCGCCCCCTTCAGCCTTGGACCTAGGCTCCTCCCGGTCTGCACGGCCCCCAAAGGCGGCTTTTTCCTCACCACAGATCTTGGTGCCCAGCCATGTCTCAACAACAGCAACAGCCTGTGTATGTGTGTGTGTATGTGTGTGTGTGTGGGTATGTATGTGTGCGCGTATGTCTATGTATGTGTACGAGTGTATATATTTGTGGAGGGGGGAGGTTTGGGGTTTTTATGGTATTTGCCTTTTTGTTTTGTTTTTGTTTTGTTTTGTTTTTGTTCTTATCCTCTGTGAGGCACTTTGTGTTGCTTAACGCATGAAAAGTGCCATATAAATGAAATAAAGTTGAAGTTGAAGTTGAAAGATACTGAGCATCATGAAACAAAAAAGTCAAGTGGTAGACCCAAAAAAATTGCACCTGCGCTGAGCCGGAGGATCCGATTGGCTATCCGTCAAGACACGGGACGGTCCTCGACCCAAATTAAGGCCCTTACTGTAACGACTGCAAACGCAATAACCATCAGACGGCATCTGCGGGAAAGGGGTTTCAAAAACATAAAACGAATTCAAAGACCTCGTTTCCTTCAATGCCACAAAACTGCCCGTTTAGACTTTGCCAGGGAGCATCAAACATGGGACATTGAAAGGTGGAAAAAAGTTTTATTCTCTGATGAGAAAAAATGCAACCTTGATGGTCCAGATGGCTTCCAATGTTACTGGCATGTCAAGGAGATCCCACCTGAGATGTTTTCTACCCGGCACAGCGGAGGGGGTTCATCATGATCTGGGGTGCTTTTTCATTCAGTGGAACACTGGAGCTTCAGGTGGTGCAGGGTCGTCAAACGGCGGCTGGTTACTTGCAGATGTTGCAGCAGGCATCCCTCATGACTGAGGGCCCTCATCTGTGTGGTAACAGCTGGGTTTTGTAACAGGACAACGCTGCAGTTCACAATGCTCGCTTGACCAAGGACCTCTTCAGGGAGAATTACATTACTCTTTTGGACCATCCCACATGTTCCCCTGATTTAAATCCCATAGAGAACATTTGGGGATGGATGGAGAGAGGTTTATAAAAATGGCCATCAGTTCCAGACAGTTGATGCCCTTCGTGAGGCCATCTTCACTACTTGGAGCAATGTTCCCAAAAGCTTCCGGGAAACTCTTGCATCAAACTAATTTTTGAAGTGATTAACAAGAACGGTGGAGCTACTCATTACTGAGTCCGACAGAAAAAAAATTGTTCTGGTTTGGAGAGTTTTCTGTAATTTTTTGAGCAATGGTCTTTAACTTTTGATCAGCTGATAAACAGCCTTTTTCAGTTTACTTGTTGTTTTCAATAAATTACTTTTAAAAGTGCTTTTTGTCACACTCCCCCTTCTTGCTTTTGCGTATTGTAGCTCTATTTAAAACCTCATAAAGATCCAAATGTGCAAAATGCATATTCTAGCAATTTTTCAACTGGTCTTCAGATTTTGATCAGGTCTGTATAACTACAATGAGCAATCAATCATGACAGTATGTATTAATCACAGATTATAAATGTTAGTTTGCATGAATATTTGAATATTCTAAATAATTTAGGAGAGACTTATTTAAAACAAGGACAAATGCAGCATTTTTCATTCACACATTAAACTTGGAAATGTTATATTTTATGGCATTGAAAGAAACCATTAATATTTTAACAAACACTATAGATAGGTATCTTTTTAATCAATCTATATTTTTAGAGCCCTCGCTGAGCTATACCCAGCGTAACACATTCAGATGTCTTTTCACCTCATAGCGGTTTTAATTGCAATATTTAACCTATATTCTTAAGCTCTACTCTGTAATCTTTCTGAAGGCTAATCAATGGATTAACAAATAACAGCAAATGTGTTATAATAAGAGTTTAGCCATCAGTGCAAGTAAGATTATGATGAAGTGAATCAACAGGCCTCAGTAACACAGGTCTGATTTAAATCCTCTGTACAGGCAATAGACCCTCTCAATGTAGCCATCAATGTCTCCCATGGAAATTGCCTAGTATATGTCAAAATAAAAACTTTACTCTAGGTCCGCAGAAAGTCTAATTCTGCTCTCAAATAAACTTAAACTTCAGGGACATCAGAACACTTAAGTTTTTCTGTTTTATTCACCTGATCCCTCAGCTGTAGCTTACTGCAATCAGAATGGCTCTGCACTTTTTATTTATCTTCTGCATCCATCTCTCAATGGGAAAGAGCTACCTTTGAGAAACAAAATATACCCATAATTACTTTAAAAAGGGCTCACTCAAGGTGAGGTGCTATCTTAGAAGGTTCTGCATAACTTCTCCTGTATTGTGCAGCACATTTCTGGTTTCTTCATGTTTGTTGCCTCTCATCATGTCTGCCTTAAAACTCTCAACACAAAAGCATGTTGGTTAAGCAGATGTGTACTGATGGGACAAATCATCCTTTATCTGCAGAGACACATGTCTCTGTCTCACTTGGTGAATTTACTATAGTGTAGAGGCTTGAACTGAGTTGTTGCAGCAGGAGGAGGCATCACCTGTCTGTCGCAATAAAAACCGTACAGACCTGATCAAAATCTTAAGACCAGTTGAAAAATTGCTAGAATATGCATTTTGCACATTTGGATCTTTATGAGGTTTTAAATAGAGCTACAATACGCAAAAGCAAGAAGGGGGAGTGTGACAAAAAGCACTTTTAAAAGTAATTTATTGAAAACAACAAGTGAACTGAAAAAGGCTGTTTATCAGCTGATCAAAAGTTAAAGACCATTGCTCAAAAAATTACAGAAAACTCTCCAAACCAGAACAATTTTTTTTCTGTCGGACTCAGTAATGAGTAGCTCCACCGTTCTTGTTAATCACTTCAAAAATTAGTTTGATGCAAGAGTTTCCCGGAAGCTTTTGGGAACATTGCTCCAAGTGGTGAAGTGGGCATCAACTGTCTGGAACTGATGGCCATTTTTATAAACTTCCCTTGCCATCCATCCCCAAATGTTCTCAATGGGATTTAAATCAGGGGAACATGCGGGATGGTTCAAAAGAGTAATGTTATTCCCCCTGAAGAAGTCCTTCGTCAAGCCAGCATTGTGAACTGCAGCGTTGTTCTGCTAAAAAACCCAGCTGTTACCACACAGACGAGGGCCCTCAGTCATGAGGGTTGCCCGCTGCACGTAACCAGCCGCCATTTGACAACCCTGCACCACCTGAAGCTCCAGTATTCCACTGAATAAAAAGCACCCCAGATCATAATGGACCCCCCTCCACTGTGCTGGGTAGAAAACATCTCAGGTGGGATCTCCTTGACATGCCAGTAACATTGGAAGCCATCTGGACCATCAAGGTTGCATTTTTTCTCATCAGAGAATAAAACTTTTTTCCACCTTTCAATGTCCCATGTTTGATGCTCCCTGGCAAGGTCTAAATGGGCAATTTTGTGGCGTTGAAGGAGACAAAGTCTTTGAATTCATTTTATGTTTTTGAAACCCTTTTCTCGCAGATGCCGTCTGATGGTTATTGCATTGCAGTCGTTACAGTAAGGGCCTTAATTTGGGTCGAGGACCGCCTCGTGTCTTGACGGACAGCCAATCGGATCCTCCGGCTCAGCGCAGGTTAACTTCTTACAGGCAGTTTAGCCTTTGGGCCAGAGGCTACCTTGGGAGGAGGAATAGAGTCCCTATTCCTGCCTGTGTGGTCACCTCAATCAGGGCTGAGTTCCCCTTCCCAGAGTACCATGGCTTTGAATATTGGGACGACTATCATGAATAAGTAAGTAAGCCTCATTTAGTTATGGCCTGCTAAGCAGATAAAACTCTAGTCTAAAGAGATAATTCAGTGCTCACATTTGATCATGAATATTAATAGACAATAGCTAAGTTTTGTCCTCAATAAACTAATCAGAGTGGAACGAGTTGTTTTGAAATTTGAATACATTTTGTAAATTCTCATGGCATTAGATGGTATGTGTTTATGTTTTTCACTGGAACAACAAACCAAGGCAGCACTACGACTGGACAACAAACATGTAACTGTGGCCAATAATGCTGCAAACATATTTTTCTCCAACAAATAAAATGGGGGTGGGGGGTGGGGGGGACAAACTATTTACAGTATTTGTGCATTCAACTTGTCCCTCTTGCGTGTCTGTTGTGTCTAGGGAATCTCATGGCAGTGAGGATCCAAATTGGCAGTGGCCCACGAGCCCCACCTCAACTAAACCAAACCAACATTTTTTGAAGCCCATAGTCTTACTGAAAATGATTTTGAATGTTAACACTAAAAATTTTGAATGACACAAATTTTTGGGCTTATTGAAGCTTGATACATGACACCCCATATACTGTATATATTGCCCCATTAAATGCTCAATTTTTGTTTGATTTAAACTAATGATGTACCAAATTAAAGCTCGGAACCTCATCATCTTCAATTTGACAACTTCATTATTATTTAGCCATTTAGTTTTGTTACAGATGCTAAAATTTAAAATAAACTCAGACATTTGATTTTTTTTAGACATTTTTTTTTAGTGCTCACACTGACCCTTCCATTCACAGCATCCGGTTGCTGCTCTTCCTCCTTGGCACTGATCGCCTCGCTCTCCCTTTCTCTCATGCTGCTGATACTGCTGCTTCCAAGCTGTGTGACCATTTCCCTGGCCTATTAAAATGAAGAGTGGACCTGAAGAGCAGCTAACACGAGGCAAATGAATGGACTCTGGATCACCATCTCCAGCCTGATTTGATTTAAATCAATTTTGGAGTAATGCATTTCTCTTAATGTATTTATGTATATTTGTTTGTGAAACTAAACAATAAAGTTGAATCAAATTAAAAATTAAAAGAAGGGTTATTTGTCATTCATTTAAAGAAAAATGTATATGAAATAAATTTAAGGATTTCCGCATATACACTGTTTCTATCATTGCATAGGCCTCAGTAGGTTGTATCCTCAGTTTGACAAATTAAAAAAAAAAAAGAAAAAAAATGGCATTAGCAAACTAATGAATCCAGATGTGCTTCAGCACCAGACACAGCTGAATCCATCAGTTTGTCAAATAATGTTAGGTGAGAGATAAAGATAAATCAATTAAAACAGTTAAACTGATTTAATGACTGGAGATGGGCTGAATACATTTTGGAAAAACTGTGGGAAGTTGTGAGATGTTTGTGCTTGTGTAACTGCCAACCATTGCAACATTAAACTGCTGCACCCTTATGTCGGGGTGATGGGAGGCGAATATTGCAGGGACAAATGGGGGATAATTATAAGTTTATATCCTGTCATATTTAACTGACTTGACCATCTTTCCTCATAGTAGTTCCCTCTCTCGGCTGGGCACTCCAGTGCGCTCTCTACAGCGCACAATTGTCACAGGCCGTGTGGACTGGAAGGGCCAATCATGGATGTACAAGAACAAGAACATACAAGAACATAGGAAGTATAAGTAGTATAACGTATATAAGAATGTATTCTTATAAAACATCCATGGGGCCGATCAATCGACCCGGCACTGTAGTGGGAAAAATCAAACAGAGAGGGGACAGCTTCGGGGTCCAGTCTGTTGGTACGGTGAGTTGCCAGTGCTCCGGTCTTATCAATGTACCTTTCCTCCACGTAATCTTAAGATGCAAAATGCTAGCTGAGAAAAAAAAAATTGACAAAAAGTCTAGAAGAAAAGTTTTATAATCTAAAGTTCATTTAGCATCCATTTAAATACTGGCAGTAGTATGATTTATCAGATTTATGACAAAAAGTGGTGCTTTTTGCATAGTTGAGCTGCTTGTGTCCTAAAATGGTTAGTTTTTTAGCCTATACACATTGTCCTTCAAGTAATTAACTTTGGTTGGTTATTGAAAGAATTACTTCATTCCATTTTAATAAATGAACAACTGTATTGTTATGTTTTGATGTTCATTTGTGTTTTGTTCTGTCTCTTTATATGTGTATGATAGAAACAGGACTCAATTCAAAAATCTTTATTTTTCCACAGAAGGCCATTGCAGGACATTGAGCATTAAACGTAATTAGAAAATAGAATAAACCCACTGAAAAGCAACGAGAAGAAAACTTCAAACTTGGGTATTCAGTGATACAGTATGTTAATAAGCATGGATCAATGTTTCTATTTAGTTTAGATTTTCTGGATATTTACTGACAGGGTTGAAAAGCAATGTTTTCATGTGCTAAATGTTTCATGTGTATGTCTAAGTGATTGCTCTTGGGTAAAATAGTACTACTTACCGTCATACAATGTTTTAGTGCAAAATACAGAAAAAACAGAGCAATAATAATACAGAATGTAAGGCTAAAATTATACATTACAGGAAAAGGCCAAAAAGGCAAATTCAAATATGCCTGAAAGGTAATAGAGAAAAACATAGCATCTAAATGTTCAATAGTAAGTTATAGAAGCATGTAGAAATTTTTCAGTGCAAATATGCAAGATATTATACATTATTCAAGAATATTCTCATGTGTCAACATAAGTATTTGCCAATGTGCAAATTAATACCTCTAAGAATCTCCCTCTAATTTACTGCATTCTAGCGATTAGGAATTTGGCAGCGTTAAATCTGAAAGATTTAGTTGTTAAATTATTAATTATTATCAATTAGCAATTCACTGTATTGTTCTTGTTGGGGGCACTAGCCTTTTAATAAGGCAACCTTTAATTTAATTAATTAATTATCTATTTAATTCCCTTAAATAAAGTAAATTAATCAAATCAAGTTTTATCAATCTCAAAATCTGAAGACAGAATTCTCGCTTCAGGGACACTGAATTCTACAAAACACTAACAGACAGTGGGTTTAAAATCAATAATCACAAATTTATTAAAATGAAAATGGTTACAATGCATGAAAATAAATGGTAGATTATAGATGAAATAAGAATAAACAATCAGTTTGAATGGAAATCAGGGAACTTAAGATGATGGTGAGTGAGTGTATGCCTGAGGGATAACACCTATACGAAAATCTGTGAGGAATTTCGGAGAGAATTTGGATTGAATCAATCTAGATGTCAGAACACTTTTTAAGTTTAAGAGCGCATCAAACTTCCTTGTAAGTACAGAGTGACGTTTGCCTACTTGGTTGTAGAAGACTCGTGGTTCTCTCTGAGGTTTGGAAGGTCCAGGCTACGGGTGGCTTGTACGGGGACCGTTGTGGATCAAGTTGATTCGGGTTGATTCAGCTTGGGAAGCCGAACGGCAGATCTGCGGTCCAAGTCTCACCAGCGCCCAACGGATCCTTCTGGAGCAGTTTGATCAGAGGCCTCCTAAGGCAAACTCAGACTTTGAAGTGGGCTGCGGCTCAAAAACTCTCAAAAAGGTTTTGACGAGAAGATGAAAAATCTGATCCGCAGAAGTATCTTTAAACACCGTCACTGGCCAGGTTAACGATGTCTCACAGACAGCTATGCGAGATCAAAAGGATCAAAAATCAAAATAATGCTGTGCAGGCTTTTGATGAGGATTTAGATATTCAGATTTCCACAATTAAATCTGAATAGAAAAACTTGTTAAGCTGCGGATCAAAGTTACTCTCTAAACAAAAATGGATAAAAGTATGCGCGCTCAGCATAAGAAAAGAAACTACACGTGCCTATAAGACAGAGGCCTAACGGTGTAGTGAAAAAAACGAAGTAACGAGGAAGAGTAACGGAAGGAAAAGAGTGATTACAGCGACGAAGACAGCGGAGCACCAGAGAGCGAAAGAAGAGAGCGCGAGCACAAGAGAGAGAAATACGAGGGTCGGCACTCTGAATTATAAGTGTCCACCGAGTGGGCGGGTGATGACATCATATGCCGATTCTCGTCTATAGTTATTATTATTAATAAATAATTAAGTTTTAACTTTACTGACGAATTACTCATATCACTTGACTCACCATAAGTATTAGGTCTCAAACCACATGCACGAATGACAAGATGGTGATATCAAACAATTCTAATGCATTTAAAGAAAAACACACACACAGTAACTATAACTCGGTTATTGTCAGGCTTGCTGTGCATCAAGAACACAGGGTTGTGTATAACTGTGGACAAACTAATATTACATTGATAGGCACTGTTAAAAATACATAGTAACACATATTGATTACATTATCCCTAGACTCTGCGATCAGTGCAACGCACGTGTCCAAACCTAGGATTGTGTCTTACCAAGAAAAGTCACTAGGTGGAGCTGTTGGTCTTTTAAAGAGTTCACAGATCAACCATATTTGATTTAATATTGAATTCTAGCATCTTATCTTTATAACACAAGATGCTAGGAAGTCCATTCAAAGAACACTGGAATGTACATCACACCCTGAGTACACATTTGAGGATTTAGAACATTGATATCAGTTCCATAAAGTCAATTCTGCAATCAGAAGTTATCTGGAGGCTTTTGGAATGCAAAGAGGGGGTCCAAGTCCTGGGGGACCAAATGAAGGTGGGAATCTTGACGAAACAGAGGCTTGATTCTCCCCAACGTGTTGAAGGTTATCCTAAATCAAATAGAGTGTTTGGTCCTGGAGAATGCAGATGGTGGGTCATGTGTTGGTCACCAAAAACAGGAATCAGGCCAATTTACGACATTGAGGTGTTAGTGTCACAGAGCAGGGGAAGAAGGAAGAGGCCCAGAGAGCCATTTGGGATTCAACATGAGAGCTTCAACTCTCCTTTAACTCTCAGGGCTCTAATTTCATAGACCAGGCGCAAGCACAGGCGCACCTGCCTGCGCCGGCCTTCGCCGCGCGGACGGGGTGTGACCAGCGCACTTTGCAAGTTTCCTGCAGTGCCAAGAGAGGCGCACTCATGGCGCAGAGGGAGCGCAGAGGTTCGCGTCCACGCCCACGTCTCTGCCTCCACGCGCACATGTCAGAGTAGGAGGAGAATAGACGTGAGTGGGATTATCACAGCCGATCGCTGTCTTCACCAATCAAATGAGCGCCTCTCCTCGCCTTTAAATGCGCTGCGGCCGAGGCGCAGCGTCTGATTGGTCTGAATGATCCCCGCTGCTGGGGATGGTCAGAGCTGCTGTCATTCAGCAGGAATGGACAGCGGGGCGCGTCACCGTGTGGGCCAGCTCCCGGGACAGATGTAATCTGTTCCTTTGTCATTAATAGGAGTAAAAAAAATAAGAGACAGTTTCACACCCGCTGGCTTATCCATTCATAATACTTGTGATCCACCTGCATTCCTGGTTTGTCATCGCCAAATAGCAGAGCCTTTAGTGATATACTGAGTACTCTTCCGGTGTCTCCTCCTCATCCTCCTTGCAATGATGTAGCCTACTCTATCTTTTTAGATCACGTTAAAAATAAAGACTAAAATAGAGGAATATGGGAAATCACGGGTAAATCCTGAGTAACAGACATTTATTTTCTCTCCTTTTTCTTCGTCTTTTTTCTCCCTCTTTTCTTTGAATTTAATGAAATGAGAGAAGCCAGATATATACTCAGTATCAGATGTTAAGGCTTTTTATTGTTGACTTGTAAAATGTGCATCAAACTTCCAGCTGCCGTCAGGTTAAGTTTCTATTATGACAAAGGCTTTAATCCGACATCAGATGTGACGGGAAGGTTTATATAGATACAAATGTATATGCTGGTTTAGACGGGGACATTAAATAGTGATTGCTGTGATTGTTTATTGCATTAAAATGTGCCTGACACTCTGGAAACCTGCCTCTGAGGCGTGCGCACATGTGCGCTTGTCACCAAATTACAGCTGCGGAGGGTGCGCTCCGCCCTGCGCCGAGGTTAGACCAGGTTGGAGCTGGCGTGCTTTCAGCGCACTTTCTGCACTGTTTTTTGGCACGAAATTGTCACTGCGCCACTCGAATCTGTCGGCACCTCCCCCAGGTGCGCCTTCACCTCCCCCCTGGTGCGCCGTCACACCCATCTCTGCGCAGACGGTCTACCAAATTGTCAAATTGGCAGCGCACGGCGGTGCGCCGCACGAAATTAACACTGCGTGGGGTGCGCCAGGCTTGCACCCCCTGCGCTGCGCCACGAAATTAGAGCCCTTAATGTTTCCTGACGCTACAGCATTATGTAGAGTAGGAGCCTAAGTGGAAAAGAGAGAACTGGTGGTGGGTCGACAGAGGTTTCTGGGATCATGGAAGGCCTGGTCCACTCTTAATCCTCATTTGAACATGGCTTTTTTCTGACCCTAGCAATTCTCCTGATTATCTTACTTCTCAAGAGGCTGAGTTGGACATTGAATCCTGTATCTGTATTATCTATGGACAATAACAGCTGTGATGTATGGCTCTGCTTTATCATCACTGGCGTCACCTTTGTTTCATATTTAGCAGCATTACTAAGAGCATATAGTCATCCTACTGCAGCCAGGTCTCAGGCCCCATTGACATGACAACACTGTCAGCAGAAATTGAAAGATTTTTCCTTTGCCTGTTCAAAAGCGCTCCATGTTCACACAGAGATGGTGTGATAACAAATCACATTACACACTTTCTTTGTTGAAATAAAATCACTTTGATGGCATTGGCAGTAGTTTTTTTTTTAATTTGGGTGCACACAATTTAGTTAACATGCTGTCACATGGTTTCATTTTCTTTATCATGATTTAATTTGCAGCTTTGGCTTCATTTATAGTAATACTTGCCTTTTGTTTGTCTGCTTTGTCCTGAGCTCCTGGCAAAAGGCTGTCTGGTGTTCAAGATGGCCTTTTAAGCCCCACCCACAGAGGTTGGGAGAGTCCATCAAGGGGGAAGGAAGGAGAAGCTGGGATTTTTAAAACACTAAAAGAACTTTTCCTGCATTCTTATTATTCAGTAAACAATTTTGTTTCTTTTTGTAAATAGTTTGCTTTGATAATTTGATGGTGGATTTCTGAGTTTGATGTTTAGTTGGTAGTCACCTTAATTTTCCCTTGTGTTAATGTTGGACTAGTCCTTTGTCTGTTTAAACCCCTCCATGTCTCACTAAGGTTAGGTCTGTTTAATTATGTTTGTTAGGTTGCAGCTAGTGGCGGTGAGTTGAAGCCTCATGAGGCATTGAACCACTTGAGCCAATTGGTTTGAGAAAGGGTTCATCTCATGAAGCTTCATGTGCACACGAAACCACCTACTGGCCAGGTGTATAATCACAGGCAGCTTTTTTATCTTAACCGTACAATGTGTGATGCATTGTCTGTTGTGGCTCTTGGAAATGGCTATGAATTAAAAAAAAAATATATATATATATATATACACACACATATCTATCTATGTATATATATATATATATATATATATATGTACATATATATGACTGAGTAATTTCTCGACAAAATTTAACACGTGTAATAAAATATTTTTGAATGTACTGTGTGTTTAATGTGTGACTTCTTGATTTTCATTGTCAATTGCATTTGATTTGGGGTTTTTTTTGTCTGTTTTTTGGGGGAGAGGAGGGATGGGGCATCAGGAGGACTGAGAACTGTGTTTGTTGGGTTTAATTTTTGTGCATTTTGAGATTTTGAGTTGACAAAGAAATTTAGATATTTTGGAATTTTGGATCTGAATATTTTTGGACATCTCTGTGTTTGATGAACTGCCTTCAACATTCTAAATTTTTCTCTTTGATGGACTGAAAACAAGCTTGAAGACTTGCTTTGATGAACTTTATACTTATAAGAAAATTTTGGACTTCATTGCTTAGCTTGTTGGGAATCTACATTGAATGAAATTGAAATTTTTTGGATGTTTTTTTATTTAAAAATAAAAAGTTTTCTGTAGTGTGGTTTAATTGAGCAATAGGCCTAACGACAGATTTAGTCATCTGCCTGGTGCCCAATTAATATCAATTTCACAATTCTGGCACTTAGCAACAGTACACTAGTGGCCTAGTATATGATGGCAGGTTGTGTAATGTTTGTCTCTCACTTCAGGAGAGTGCCATGTGCTCAAGCAGAAGACAGTAAAAGTGCTTGTGGAACTAAGAAGAGGGCACTTAATATGCTTGTGTAACTTGGACAATGATGATGAACAGGGGAGGTTTTATTCATTTTTTATTTAGAAATAGCGGTTTTTCAACAGTTTTTGGTTTTAAATGATTTCTTTTTTTGGACACAACCTCTCCGGCCTTTGAAACTACCCTTTCACAGGGCACAGAAGATGCCTACATGCACAAAAGCGTAAGTGCAAGTTCGTATAAATTTGGGTGCAATAACTTTTGTTTCTTCCACTACTCCAGAGGGTTTTCCATTCTGCTAATGTTTGGCTCGGAAAGATAACGCTGGACCTCCACAGTGGCATCAGCTGTTACGTTCTGAGTCCTCCGTGCCTCCATGACACTGGTGTCTAGGCGATGCCAAAGTTTGCTACCTATGAGGAAACCACAGATCATGTTAGTAAAAGTTTTCCAATAGGAATAAATAATCTCAAAATGTAAAATAATATATTACCTCCAGTGACATCATGAGAGGTGGACGGCTGGGGGATTTCCTCTCTGCCTTGTTTCAACCTAATAAGTGTGGCACACTCAGAGGTCAGTTGTTTTATTGCATCCGCTGCTTTGGTTGGACTGAAAAATCCGATGGGTCCAGCAGCGTCGCAAGTGACATTATGCTCATCAACTGCAACGTGTAAAGCCTCTCCCGTAGTTGTCTGATCAGCTGTTCTCCCATTTCCACTGCAACTGCAAGTGCTGGCTTTGTGACCTCCTGAATAGTTTGCTCAGGCATTTTCATTAGGGGCACAACTTTGGAGGCAGACACATTCTCCTCTGCTGACAGCTCTACAGTGGCATCATACAGTAAAAGGGAGACAGCAGGGACAAGCACCCTGCTGTAGCCCAGCTAAAGCTGCCCCCACTGGCTCTCTCAGCTCCACCAGACGTTGCAGCATCAAGTACATGGCATTCCATCTGGTTTCCACTTCTTGGATTAGCTTCAGTTTTTGCAACCCCAGATGAAGCTGCGCTTGTGTAAGCTTCCCCTTTAAAGATACAGATGAGTAGGCTATTAAATCACTGCAGTGGGAACACAGATAAACTTTTAGCATTATTATAAATTGGAATAAAGGGAAAGAGCATACCTTCGCAGTGGTGCTGCTTCTGAAGTAGCCAACCAGCTTGCTTGCTTTGGCCCGGATGCTAGAAAGCACAGGGTGCTGGTCAAGCGCCTTCTTCACGATTAAGTTCAGCGTGTGTGCTATACAAATATGGTGCCCAAACTTCAGCTCACGCAGGCAACCATATCGGGAACACTGTCAGTGACTATACATGTCACCTTATTAGTGATTCCCCATTCCTCCATCAGGGAGGCCTTCAGACGAGCTATATTTTGAGCTGTGTGTGACTGGGGGAATGCCTGCACTCCCAACAGCACAGAACTCAGCCTGGTATTGTCTTCTACCAAATGGCATGTAACAGCCAGGTAGGCATCCACGTTGATGGATGCCCACATATTTTTTTAACTTGTCATGTCCAGCATTGCAACAGCAAAATTATGGTCTGGCTGCCATTTTGTGCAGAACACATTTACTTTGCCAAGAGGAGCCGATTGTATATAAGGCTCCCCTTGAGTTTTAAGTGAAACTTTTTATTAGTGTTTTTGTTAAAATTTTTATTTTATTTTATTTTTATTTTTTTTTTCCCCCACCGTATATTGCCAAGTTGGAAAATTATTGCTTGACCAGACAAGGGTGAAAATAGACAAGAGAAAGGGAAGAAAAATAGAAAGGGAGAGAGAAACAACAAAACAGAAAAGAACAACCACAATAACTGAGCAGATGCATACAAACAGGAGAACCAGACATCTTTGACACTACAATCACAAAGAGCACCTGAGGAGTGAAGAACTGGAGAGATCGTTAGCAACAATAAGCACAGCAACAACAATTGTAGATGTATATCTATACACATAGACACATATATACATAAATAAACACACAGATATCGGCATCTGTAGGGGTAGGGCTGAGAGTGCAAATTGTTTGGATTAAGTTGTGCTTTGTGTTTAGTGATCATGCAAAAGAGTGATCGTGCAGATGCAGCCCCACTGCCTTTAGGGGCCAGATGTACACTGAGATGGCCCCCCAGCGCCATGCAGCCAGCCGCCCCAACAGAGTGCAGAGCAAAGGCAGCCTGCCACAGAGCCAGGAGTGGGGGCCGAGGCCCACAGGCCCCGCCAGACGCCGGGCCCCCGATCGAGTGCGGGGGGGCAGGAGACGGGCACCGCGAGCCCAAGGGCAACCCACCCGCCCCCGCAGGGGAGGGCCCAGCCCGGCACCCAGCCGGACAGAGCCAGCCCAGACAGCCACCCACCGCGGGCCGGCACCCGCCCCAAGCGCCCCCGGTCAGACCCCGGGGACCACGGATATTGGGGAGCCGTACGGCTCAACGGAAACAATCCGCAAGAAGTCTATTTTTTCCGGACGCCTGAGAGGGTCTGCGTCAAGCTGAATGAAATGTGACGAGCTATACAGGAAGTGAAATGCCGGGTGGCATGAGGATACGTTGTTTTTCAAAATAAAATCAGTGTACAAACAAATGTAAGTGGACTCTTCTTTGACCGCACACTTGCGCTTGTAGTAAATGTAAACATATCATCACACCCGGTGACACGAGGTCGCAAAAGTGAGCAGCACAGCATCTCCTTACATGTAGTTCCTGTATATAGGGCTTGTTCTCGCGCGAAGTCCAGACAAGAACGTGAATCCACGTGAGCTTCTACTCCCGTGAGTGCCGTTTACGCACCCGGCACCGGAGCCAGCCGCAGCCTCTATCTGGAGCTGATGCGAGTGGCAGCTTGCGGAAAATCCGCACCGTATCTGGACTGCAACCGTCCTGGAGCCAATGTGAGCGCAGCGTAAGGCATGCATCACACCATTCTGCAACACCTTGCCTGGCTCCTAGTCCACTTCAAAAATCCTCCTCATCAAATACAATATTCTCAAAAATCTTGTAAATTTTCTTTTTCTTCACCTTTTTTTTCTTCCTCTCCTCCTCCTCCCCTCTCCCCTCCTTTTCCTCTCATCTTTTCTTCTCCCCCTTCTTTTCCCCTTCATTACTTCTCCTCTGTCTCCCACCACTCCTTCTTCTTTCTGCTTCTTCTTCTCCTCCTTTCTTCTTCTTTTTCATCTTCCTATCCATCTAGAACATCACAACGCATCTACTGTAACATTACTTAAAGGTGCTGTGAGGAGAATCTATTACCGGCGACATTAAGGCTCTGCTACCCATGAGCACGCGCGGCGACTGTCGTAATGCTGCGTTCCAGTAACCTCGGAACTGGGAGTGACATAATCTCTGACTTATCGGTGTTCCAGTTGAAGTCAGAAAAAAACATGCCGTTCTACCAGGCTATTGTTAGCTGTTGTTAGCACGCCCTGTGTTGTTGTATGAAGAATGTGATTATCACTATGGCAACATTTTGTAAATATAAGTCTAACAATACTATGTATACAGCTGATCTACAGCGACACACCCCAGTCAGAAGTGCAAATAAATTTATTATTACAGGAGCTAAATAACTGTTCACACTGGGGGCATCCATCTTCTATATATATATGGCTACTTACAGCCCGGTGCTCTAAGACGTGTCAGAATAATATATACAGGTATTTGCTCTAGTTTTATTTGTCTTGTTCCTGAAGTTGAGTATCCAGGCCAATCCAGCCCTGTCCGACTGGAAGGCTAAGGAATAGCATTTATAGATAACCTATTTTGATGCTCTAAAACTCATCTTAAAGTGTTTATTTCCATCAGGCATATATCTAAAAGTGAGACTTTTTTGTAATTATTTAGAAACTCCTCACAGTCCCTTTAAAACATCTTTTTTTTAAAAAAATACACACACCAGAAAGTGTTATGCAAGAACTTTAATGAACTTAAAACAAAACAAATAACTTCTTAAGAACAACGTGGTCGACACCCTTGGGCTAAAAGTCTAGTTTTTCAAATATTTTGTTTTGCCATATCGGTGTTTTGTTCATTTCTTCCTGTTGCTTTCTCCTGATGCTGTATAATTAAAACATGAATCGGC
This sequence comes from Scarus forsteni, assembly GCA_036419115.1. Lineage (NCBI taxonomy): Eukaryota > Metazoa > Chordata > Actinopteri > Labriformes > Labridae > Scarus > Scarus forsteni. Next base: position 44,189,234 of record JAZDUH010000098.1, read on the forward strand.
ATTATCTACATGTTTTAAGAGGTAATGATGATCAAACATTGACTTAAGTGAGTGGACCATTGCATGTTGTCACAACCGAAACTCTACCATCTGTTTCGGTTGTGACTGTTTCGGTTGTGACAATTTTAGTCAATTTTAGCAAATAACTAAAACACGCTCCTAAGCACATGGCCAGCAAATGGATGTTTGAACAGGTGTACACCCATAAAAACATAATGTGTTGCATTAAACCTCCAAAAGTTTACCTAATTGCAGAGAATATGTGTTTGGTAGTGACAATTAAAAATGTTCCCGACAGATTTTCAGATTTTGGAACACATTTACTCCAAAATGATGAGAGATGACTACTCACCATGATGCCATGAGGTAGAGGGATGCTGAGTCTCTGCCTGATCAAAAATGCAGGGGTGTGGCTAAAAACCAGGCTCAACCTATGTGGTGAATCTGTGTTTCGGGCGTGACATGAAAGCGTGGGACAGCATTTTTTGAATGATCTTTTTAAATTAAAAAAATAAACCTGCAATACATCCAAATCTTTTCAATGCTGTTTAAAAGATATCAACAAGATATTTTAAAAAACATCATTGAAAAAAAATACAAAATTGTTTTAAGTATTATTTTCATAGGTCGAACTTCAGGGCTTAGGGGTTGGGACAACCACTTTCCAATAGAAAGTTCACTATCAATGATGATTTTGTATATATTTAGCTTATTACTATCTATTTGCCATCTTGTGTGTTAAATAGATCATAACAGAATCTTAGTAAATATGCAAAGTCTGAATTCTTAATTGTTTTGTTACATAGTGTTTTTAGTGTGGGACTACAGTTTGGACAAATTCGGTAGAATGGCCCATATATGTATATGTAGCTATATGTATATATATAAAAATTCTTCTCAGCCACCCACCCCACCGTGGGTGGCTGTTCATCCTCTTTCAGCTCAGGCCCTCTACGAGAGTCCTGGGAGCTTGAGGGTTCTGCGCAGGATCTTAGCTGTTCCTAGGACTGCACTCTTCTGGAGTGAGATGTCTGATGCTTCTCCAGGGATCTACTGGAGCCACTTCTCCAGTGTGGGGGTCACTGCCCCAAGTGCCCCGATGACCACAGGCACTACTGTTGCCTTCACCTTCCAGGCTTTCTCTAGCTCCCTTGAGCCCTTGGTATTTCTCCAGTTTCTCGTGTTCCTTTTTCTTGATGAGCTTATTATCCCAATTGGGTATCTGATCACTGGTAGGGCATAGCTGTTAATTGCCCGAACCTTGTTTCTGCCATTGAGCTGACTCTTTAGGACTTGCCTTACTCGCTTCAGGTACTTGGCCGCTGCTGCTTTCCTAGTGGCCTCTTCTTGGTTGCCATTTGCCTGTGGTATGCCAAGGTATTTGTGGCTCTCCTCCACATCTGCTATTCTGTGTTATGCCCTCCGTATGGACTACCTTCCCTCTTTTTGTCACCATTCGGACACACTTCTCCGGTCCTAACAACATTCCGATGTCACTGCTGTAGATCCTGGTGGTGTGGATCAGTGATTCGATATCTCGCTCGCTCGCTCTTAACATACAGCTTGATATCGTCCATGAAGAGGAGGTGGCTGAGAGTGGTCCCCTTTCGAAGTCGGTATCCGCAGCCAGTCTTGTTGATTATTTGGCTGAGGGGACTCTGGCCTATGCAGAACAGCAGTGGGGACAGAGCGTCTCCTTGATATATATCACATTTGATGGAGACTTGTGTAATTGGCTCAAAGTTGGCCTCAAGGGTGGTGTTCCATTGCCTCGTTGAGTTTGCAACCAAGGCTCCTAGAGTCTTATTGACCTTGTACAACTTCAGGCATTCCAGGATCCATGTGTGTGGCATTGAGTAATAGGCTTTCTTGTAATCAATCCAGGCAGTGCACAGGTTGGTCTGTCTGGTTCTACAGTCTCGAGCGACTGTTCTGTCTACCAGCAGCTGGTGTTTTGCTCCCCTGGTATTTTTACCAGTGCCTTTCTGTGTCTCTGTCATGTATTGATCCATGTGCCCACTTATCTTTGCCACAATGATGCCCGACAGGAGTTTCCATGTTGTGGAGAGGCAGGAGATTGGCCGATAGTTGGATGGACTGTTCCCCTCTTGGGATCTTTCTAAATCAGGACTGTGCAGCCCTTGGTCAGCCATTCTGGGTGCGTCCCATCTCTCAGCAGTTGGTTCATTTGTACTGCTAGGTGCTCATGGAGTGAGGTAAGCCTCTTAAGCCAGTAGGCATGGATCATATCCAGGCCTGGTGCTGTCCAGTTCGTCATACCTGAGACTTTTTCTTGTATATCTGCTACTGTGATGGTCATGGTATCTTGTTCAGGGAGATTGGCGTGGTCTGCTCTTAGATTGTTTATCCTCTGTGCATCATTGTTATGTGATGCTTCTTTCTCCCATATGCCTTTCCAGTATTGTTCAGTCTCCAGCCTTGGTGGAGTAGCTTGTGTGTTATTACCCTGCCACTGAGAGTACACTTTGGCTGGTTCAGTGGAGAACAGCCTGTTTATTCTCCTGGCCTCTATCTCTCTCGTGTACCTCTTCATTCGGTTGGCCAAGGCTTGGAGTCTTTGTTTAGCAGTTTCCAAGGCTTCAGGTATGGGCATCTGCCTGTACCTCTTGGGTATCTCTTTTCTGGTAGCATCATTCTGGAGTTTGGCTGACAATTGGCTGACCTCTTTCCGAGTTACCTTGATTTTAGCCTCCAACCTTCTCCTCCATGGTGGACTTTGCCCTTTGTTCTCCTTCACATTGCCCATCTGGTGTCTCAAGGATCACTGCTGCTGTACTGTATGTCAGCTCATTGGTCTCAGTGATGTTTGCAGTGATGATCGTTTCTATCACTGCATTCACATTGGCTAGGGTCTCTGGAGGTACTTCACTAATCGTGGCTAGTCAGTGTCAGGGTTGACAGGCGCTCATCTTAGCCATTATCTTATCTCTCTGGTCAGTTAGCTCTTTGCTCAATTCTGGGGCTTGGTACCCAATCTCAGAGGAGCAGTAAATGTTAACTCCCCAATCTGACCTATCGTCCTGGCTCTCCCTTGCTGTAGAATTAACTTGTTGTACACACATGGACAAAATTGTTGGTACCCTTCATTTAATGAAAGAAAAATTCACAGTGATCAGAGAAATAACTTGAATCCGACAAAAGTAATAATAAATAAAAATTCTATGAAATTTAATCAGTGAAAGTCAGACATTGCTTTTCAACCATTCTTCAACAGAATTATTTAAAAAAATAAACTCATGAAACAGTCCTGGACAAAAATGATGGTACCCCTAGAAAAGACTGAAAATGATGTGACCAAAGGGACATGTCAATCCAAAGTGTGTCCACTTTAGCATCACAGGTGTCTACAATCTTGTAATCAGTCAGTGGGCTTATATATAGGGCGACAGGTAGCCACTGTGCTTTTTGGTGACATGAAGTGTACCACGCTCAACATGGACCAGAGGAAGCAAAGGAAAGAGTTGTCTCAGGAGATTAGAAATAAAATTATAGACAAGCATGTTAAAGGTAAAGGCTATAAGACCATCTCCAAGCAGCTTGATGTTCCTGTGACTACAGTTGCACATATTATTCAGAAATTCAAGATTCATGGGACTGTAGCCAACCTTCCTGGACGTGGCCGCAGGAGGAAAATTGATGATAAATCAAAGAGACGGATAATACTCATGAGGAACTGGCCAAAATACTTGTCGACAGGTGTAGAAGTCTCATTGTGAGTCACAGAAATTGCCTGTTTGCAGAGACTGCCTCAAAAGCTTGTGCGACAATACATTGTGTTCAGGGTACCATCATTTTTGTCCAGGCCAGTTTCATTAGTTTGTTTTTTAAAATAATTGTCTTGGACTACAATGCAAAAGCAAAGTCTGGTTTTCATTGGTTGATTTTCAGTAAATTTTTATTTATTATTACTTTTGTCAGTTTCAGCTTATTTCAGTGACCATGTGGGTTTTCTCTCTTTAATGGAAGGGTACCAACAATTTTGTCTACATCTGTATCTCCTCAATCTCTAGTCGTGATAGCAGCTGCCATTTGTGGATGCTGGAACACTGAGATATATATATATATATACCTATATCTATATATGTATGTATATGTATATATATGTATATACACACACACACACACATATAGATAGATAGATAGATAGATAGATAGATAGATAGATAGATAGATAGATAGATAGATAGATAGATAGATAGATAGATAGATAGATAGATAGATAGATAGATAGATAGATAGATAGATAGATAGATGTATACATATATGTATATATATACATATTTATGGCTGCTGGTCTGAGTCTGTGAGCAGCACTCTACAACCATGTCAATGGACCTCCGCCAAGTAAAAGAATCAATCTCCATCATGGAAACATAACTAAAGAAACTGGACTTACTCAAAAAATTGACTGATGACATTGAAGAACTAAAGGAAGCAATGGAGTTTAACAATTCCCTGATTGAGGTTCTCAAGGAAGACAATGCCTCACTCAGGATCGCGGTTATCATCTAAAAAAAAAACCACAGCTGAGCTCCAAGTAAAAAACATCAAGTTGGAAAATGACATCCTCGACATGCAGTGTAGGAGCATGAGAGACAACATTATCATCCATGGGCTCCCTGAAAACAGACAGAGAAACTTACCAAACAACAAAGCTGCTGGTGAAGTCCTTCATGAAGGAAAACCTGAAGATGGATGATCGTGAGGTGGAGACCATCCGTCTCTCTGTAGTCCACCGGATCGGCAAGATTGAACCTTCCAACAAGATAAGCCGTCCGGTGGTGGTTGAGGCCCTGGACACGAAGATGAAGCTGGCCATCATGGGGGAAGATAAATAGCTTAAAGGATCCAACTTCTCCACGAATGACCAGTTCCCACCGGGGATCCTGAGGAGATGAAAGCTGCTTCATCCCATCATGACGGACGCCAGGAAAAGCAATAGAAGGGCTAGGCTCTCTATTGAGAAACTCTTCATCGATGGAAAACTTTACAGAAATCCAGAAATAACTTACTGGTTGAGTGGAGGAGATGAAAACTTAAGACAGTGAAGTCACTCGCATGTGTCTCACCGACCCAAACAAGGCTTGAGCTCATGACTATATCAGAGCGACGGTCGTCATGGAAACAAGTAAGCATTCACAACACCCGAACATTTGTCTTTGAACTGCAGTTTCAACACAAAGGATTCATCAACTTCTGTTATTCTCTTTTTTTTTTCTTTGACAATGAATTTTATTTTACTTTATTTGTTTCTGAGTAAATAAGATGCGGTCAGGGAATGGCTGGTAACCCGTGTTTTTCCCTGCTCTGTTTTCATTTTCTTCTCTCTTTCAAATGCCGTATTCTTTTCCTTTTTTCTTTCTTCCTCTTTTTTTTTCTTATTTTCACAGTTTTGTTAGCTTTTGCACCACATTTGGTCTTGTGACATCTCAATTTGTTTTATATGTTTTCACCAATGTATGTCACTATAACACTTTGTGAGGCAGAATATAAATCTATGCATTCAAGAGTCTATTTACACACATACATTAAAATAGGCACAAACACACAGACACCAACCCCCACACTGGGACCCACTTAAACATACCCCCCACCCCTAACATACAAACACATATACAAATACAAAATCAGGTACAACGCAAAGGCTTTATTAATATGGCTTCATTGAAATTTGTATCCTGGAATATTCGTGGAGCAGGCTCTCAAGCAAAGAGGACAAAAATATTTAATCACCTCATGCATATTAAAGCAGACATTTGTCTGCTTCAGGAAACTCCTCTAGAGGTGTGGCTATTCTTATTCATAAAAATATTACTTTTGTTCATAACTCCACAACTGAAGACCCAGAGGAAAGATTTATCATCATAAATATTTCTATTAAAGACAAACCCATCACCATTGCAAACATATACAGACCAAATATAGATTATCCCATTTTTTAAATAACTTTTTCTCCTCACTATCACACGTCTCATTGTCCAATAACAATTGGAGGCGATTTTAACACTTATTGATCCAGCCATAGACAAAACAAATCATGCAACAAACACTTGTACCTGGCAGTCTACAGCAACAATAATCCGGTTCATGAGGGATTGTGGTCTTGGCGATAGCTGGCGCCTACAACACCCATATGAAACGCAATACTCTTTCTATTCACCAGTCCATAACTCAAATTCAAGAATAGATTTCTTCCTCACCAGTCACTCAATAATTACAAATATCTCACACTCACAGATACACCCCATCTCTATCAGTGACCATGCCCCTGTATCAATAACGTGGAAAACAGACCACACTCACAAACACAGTACAAGATGCCGTTTTAACACATGCCTTCTACAAGACTCTGAATTTAACAGTTTTATCAAAAGAGAGCGGGCATCCTTCCTAGAGATGAATGATTCTCCGGAGACCTCGGCCTCTCTTTTGTGGGAAACAGGGAAGGCAGTTCCGCCGGGTCTAATCATTTTCTTCTGTGTCAACAAAAAGAAAAAAGAAGATGAAACGAAGCTGGTACAGAAAATTAAGGAACTGGATGATAAAAACTGCAGCAACCCATCAGAAACACTACAGTTGAACTTAGAAAATACAAATCACAGCTTAATGAAATGACAAACAAGAAAAACATGTTTTTCATTCAAAGACTAAGATATGAAAACTTTAAATACTCACATAAGCCGAGTAAATTCCTTGCAAATCAAATTAAACAGAATCAGGAAAAACACCAATATCAGTCATTAAAGACTCATCAGGAAAACTATTCCATACTCTTAATGAGATAAATGAAATTTTTTAACAATTTTATGAAAATCTTTATTCAACGGAAAATGAAAAAAAAAACAAGAAGAGATCAATTCCTTCCTAAACAATATCAACCTTCCACAACTCACTACAGAACAAAAAGAACAAATTGACTCTCCAATAACTATGGAAGAGTTATTTTATTCGCTAAATCACAAGCAAAACAGTAAAGCACCTGGCCCTGATGGCTTTCCGACTGAACACTTCTGGTCCATCTTATCACCCATTTTCAATAAATTGATTCTTGATATTAAAAGTAATTCAAAAAATACCATCCCACATGAATACAGCCACAATATCTCTCCTCTTGAAACCCAATAAAGATCCAACTTTAACATCCAGCTACCGCCCCATTTCATTAATCAATACAGATTTAAAAATCATGAGCAAGGCTCTAGCTCACAGGCTAGTAGAGGTCATCTGTTCTATTATTCACCCAGATTAAACTGGTTTCATAAAAGTCAGACAATCATCCAGTAACACACACAGGTTATTCAATCAAATACAATATTCATCACAACAACCAACAGACACAATAATAGTATCCCTTGATGCAGAGTAAGCATTTGACAGGGTCAGCTGGGATTTCCTGATTCCCACATTAGAGAGGTTTGGCTTTGGAGAATCATTCATTCAATGGATTAGAATTCTATACACATCACCTTTAGCCATTGTCACCACCAATGGGCAAACATCACAGAGTTTCACACTGCACAGGGTAACTTGGCAAGGATGCCCACTCCCCTTTCTAATTCACTATCTTTATCGAGCCACTAGCAGCAGTCATACGGCAAAACAAGAACATAACAGGAATCAAAACACCCACAATTGATCACAAAATCAGTCTATATGCAGACAACATACTATTGTACTTAAAAAAAATCCTCACACATCCCTCAAAGAAACCATCGCCTCAAAGAAACTTTCTCAAAAATATCTGACTATTCCATAAACTGGTCCAAATCCGGAGGTCACGTGACCGGCAAGCACAATGGTCGGAAGACTCTAGGGCTTCCGTGTGTTATCCCTATTTCTTACTGATTAACTGATGCTCAAGACCTTGGCAGACTTTATCTGAATGTGCTCAATGTAAAGATGTCGAGCCAAAAGAAACTATTCAGCTCGCCGACCTAAATTCCCCCAACGAAGCGGAAACAAAAGGACGCTAGCGGCTCGGTGGCTACAGAGGTTAGCAGGGAGGAAGCTGCCACATTAGCCTTAGCCAAACAACATGATGAGCTGGAGACGATTATCACCGGCGCCATTACCAACGCAATTGAGAGTGTTAACGTCTCCGTCAGGAAACTTCAGAAGGACTTAGATGCCCATATGGATGCTGTCCGAGGCCTGGCAACAAAAGTGGAGAGGGTACAAGTTGACACGTGAACCATAAAACGCCAGGTATTAGACGTAGGCTGCTAATTATTTCTTAGGCTACACAACTGGTTACTATTTCCAAGAGAGAGCACTGACTTTGACACACAGTGATGTTTAAGCTTTAAGAGGACAATTTCAGGTATTCTGTATGATATAGCCTAAATCTGTTATGTTTTAAGTTAAACAATAAGCACGTTCACCCCTTAGCAGGAGGTGAAGAAGTTTGTCCTTGAATTCAAGTCTGATATTAACAGAAAGATTTTTGTAAAAAATTTAAGTTTGTTGCCAGGTTCGGCTGTGACTATAAGGGGGATACAACCGAGTTTTGAGTCTCATGAGCTGCGTTATGCAGTGGTCAGGTTACACAGAAATACAAGTTTTGGGGCATAGGTATGGCAGCTATGGGGGGGATTGGGTCTCCTACTGGTCAGTATGCTTGAGTACTTGGTTTACAGTCGAGTGTATAACTGGAATTTAATCACTATGGTTTGTGATAATGGTTAAGCTGACTATTTTAAGTTTTAATGTCCAGGGCTTGAATGTCAATATTAGGAGGGATAAATGTCAAGAATTAATGCGCAAAGTGAATGCGGACATAGTACTAATCAAAGAATCACACCTAAGACAAAGAGATGTTCAGAGAATGCAGAATAGACAATACATGGTGGTGTCCTCCCCTAGTTATGGTTCTAGCTCGAAAGGAGTAATGATTATGTTTAAGAGGACTCTACCAGTGAAGATCGAAGGTGCTAGTAATGATGAATCTGGGCGAGTAGCATATGTGTGTACATCAATTTTTGGTACAAAAATTGCATTCATATCTGTTTATGCGCCAGCAGTTTTTGAGGAGAGTATTTATCATAACCTCACAAAGGAATTACTGAACCTTACAGAATATCAATTAGTTTTAGGAGGAGACATGAATGCAGTCTGCAACCTAAATTTAGATAGATCTACAGGCTCACATACATACAGTCAGCAATCAACATCTACAGCCTTGAACACAATTATAGGCAATCTCAACCTTTTTGATGTTTGGCGGGTACAAAACCCTGGTGTTCGAGATTACTCTTGTTTTTCTTCACATCATAAGTCTTTCTCAAGGATTGACTATTTTCTGTTGTAACGTAATTTAAAGGACCACACAACACATGTTAAGATTCTCCCAGCCACCTTGGCAGATCACAACCCTCTAGTTCTTGATATTGATCTCAATCTCACTTTCAAAAAATCTCAAAGATGGCGTTTTAATACCTCTCTTCTGAATGACACTGCATTTCTCTCTGAATTTAGAACCAGACTATCCACCTTTCAGGACCTTTCCAGGACAACACAGGCTCTGTTGAAGATGCTAGGTTAGTGTGGATGGCAACAAAGGGCTTTATCCGTGATTTTACAACATCATATGCATCACATATGAAAAAGACTTGGAATCCTAAAACTAAAGAACTGGAGGAGAAATGCTTATGTCTGGAGAAGACTCTTAAGAGGAAATATTCCAATAAGTCAGTACTGAGTTACAGGTTGCTAGGCAAGAACTAAATGATTTGCTAAGGAGACAGGCAGAATTCATCGTACACAGAACTAGGCAAAACTATTACTGTAACGGAAGTAAACCTAGCAGGCTTTTGGCTCTTAAATTGAAACAGTGCAAATCAAAGTCTTCCATTTATTCAGTACATCATCCTACTAAAGGTTTGGTCTCTAACCCAATCAAGATAAATAACACCTTTCAGGCATATTATCAAAACTTATATACATCAGCTGGTAGCTTTAATCCAGAATTGTGTAACAAATGTTTACAAGGGGTGAAGCTACCCAACTTAGTAGAAGAGAAAACAGACTTGGGCCGTCCAATAACTTTGCAAGAACTGAAAGTTACATTAAGTAAAATGTCAAGAGGAAAATCCCCTGGCCCCGATGGGATCCCACCTGAAGTGCTCCTACAATTCTGGGACCTCCTCGGACCAGTTCTTCTGAGCTCCATCCAGACTGCTTTAGAGAAGGGCACTTTTCACAAGCATACCAATGTGGCCTTAATCTCTTTGTTACCAAAGAAGGGCAAGGACCCATCAAAATGCTCAAATTACAGACCTATATCTCTGATAAATTCAGATTTAAAAATCTACTCTAAGTTACTGGCACTACGTCTGGATAAACTATATACTATATATGGATAAACTAATCCATCAAGACCAAGCTGGGTTTATGAAGGGCTGCTCTGCCGCCGATAATATTTGGCGGTTAATGCACGTAATAGAAGAATCTAAACAGCTTCAGGTGCCACGTGCGGTTCTATCACTCGATGCTACCAAAGCTTTTGACAGGGTCGAGTGGGAATATTTATGGGCCGTATAGGAAAATTCCAGCTTGGTGAAACTTTTATCAAGATGGTACAAGTTCTGTATGCAAACCCCTCGGCCATGGTTAATACAAATGGAGTAATGGAAATAAACTCTACCCCTTTCCTATTTTCCGTGGTACGAGACAAGGCTGTGGGCTCTCCCCGAGCCTTTTCATTCTTTCATTTGAACCATTTGCACAACACCTGAGGCAGAATTCAGTTATATCTCCTATTCAAATCAGACAGACGTCTCACACCCTGTCAGCCTTTGCAGACGACACCCTTATATACATGACGAACATAGGAAACTCTGTTACGTCCTTATTGGCAGTATTTGAGGACTTTAAAAAGCAATCGGGGTTTAAGATTAACTGGACAAAGTCTGCTCTGATGCTACTAAATGATGCTGCCAAGAACATCAAATTGTTAAGCTTGGTCCCAGTAGTAACTCAAATCACATACTTGGGCATACAGATACACACTTCGTTCCAGAAAATAGTAAATGGCAACTATGGAAAAACTTTCAAGGAAATTGAATGCGACCTTGCAAATTGGAACAAGCTACCTACTTCTTTACGAACATGTATATCTGTAATCAAAATGAATATTTTACCCCGTGTTAACTTCTTAAGTATGATGATTCCACTCTCTCCCCCTGCAGATTATTGGGTTAAAATGGATAAACTGTTACGTAGATAAATTTGGAATAATGCTCGCCCGGGGGCCGGGGGGGACGTGGGCCTGCCCGGGCTTGCCTCCAGAGGGGCGGGTCGGGATGCGCCTCTGGCATCCGTCAGGTTCTCTTGGGACCATGGAGCTCACGTAGCGGTGGACCAGCGGGCCTGGGGGTAACCAGCCCCTGGACCGTCACGTGAATGTGTGTGTGTGTGTGTGTGTGCGTGTGTGCGTGTGTAGGTATAATTGGATGCAGGTTTGTGTGTGTCTATGTGCATATATGTGTATGGGTTTGTGTGTGTATGTATGTATATGTGTATGTCCTTGTATGTGTGTATGTGAGTGTCTATGTGTATGAATATATTGGTATATATGTATGTAGATATGTATATGTACGTGTGTATATGTATATGTATATATATATATGTATGTATGTGTTGGGGATGTGGTGGTCCATCGGTATGGATCGGTGCATCTATTGGTTGGGTGGCGGTCCGGTCACGTCGGTGTGGAGTTGGGACATCGGTTGGCATCGTGGTCCTTGATGTGCGCCCTTGTTTAGGGATCCTGGCCGGGCATGCGTGTCCGTTTCGGCCGGCCCCGCGTCGTTCTGGGGTTTCCTCTCGGGTCTTGTGCGTTCGACGTGTGGGACGCACATTTGGGCTTTCACTCTCTGGCACGCAGCACCTGATGTTTCTCCTGCTGTGGGGTCGGCCTGGCGGCGGAGGTTGCGTGCTGCGCGCGTGGCAGGGTGCTTTGTCGCGTGGGGGCGGTGGGTTGTGTCATCCTTTGATTTTGTGGCGCGCAGATTCATGGGGTTTTATGAGGTTGGGGGGGCGGGGTGGCGGGGTCTTGGTGTCGTCCCTCCTCTGCATTGATCGCTGGGTGGTGGGGTGGGGTCTGGTTGCGCGGGCATGCGGGCTGTGGTTGTCGGGCGTCGTGGTGGAGCAAAATCATCGGTGTTGGGTTGGTTGTGTTGGTGGTTCTGGTTTTGGACATGGGAGGTGTTTGGGTTTGATTCAGATCAGGGCTGCGGAATTTTGGTTTGGTGGAGCATGGTTGGGTGTTGGAGATCAGTAGTGTTGGGGTTTGGATGGTGGTTTGGTGGGACCCATGGGGTGGTGGTGGGGGCGGGAGAGCGCCTTGCCTGGATTGGGCCTGTTTTCGTTTTGGAGCATGATTGGATCCTGGAGGGGGTTGTGGTCCTCTGCGGACTGTCGTGCTTGGGGGTCAGCGCGTTGTTCTGCATTTCGGTGGTGGAGCTATCGGAGTTGTTCTGTGTTTGTTTCTTGCTTCGGGTTGGATTGGCTGGTTGTGTTCAGTGGGTGCATGGTGTCATCTTTGGTTGGTTGGGGGCCCCTGGATCGTGTTGTGCCGGTGTCGGGTCGTGGCGGACTTTGTGGTGTCGCCCGGTGTTGTGTCGTTGTCCGGGGGGTCGGTGTCGTGTCGTCTTGGGGCTGGTGATTTACACCCCTAGTATGCATGTATGTATGTATGTATATGCCACTCTTCTTGCACGCGTGTGCATCGTCCGGGGTGCGCCGGGCTCTCTGGCTCTTGCAGCCCTGGGCTCTGGGCCTGGGGGGCTCTGGGCCCTCCTGCCCCGGGGGGGGGTCCCGGGGAACGGGGGTGCCTATTGCTGCCTTAGGGCAGCTCACCTTCAGTGGAGGAGTCCTTAGAGACCACTCCTACTGCACCCTGATAGGACTTGCTCCCTACTTTTAATTGCACTTAGACATCACCACATATTACCTACTACACTACACAACATACACACAGGGCCTTGGGGGGACAGACCGGGTGGTGTATGGTGGGCGGGGCTCTTCAGGCTAAACACCTGGAGGGCGTCGCCTCCAGAGCTGTTTGGTCGACTGCCCCCCAATTTTAACCATTTTTAACCGCATTTGGAACACAACCATCTACCTACTATTGAGCGGGAGAGCTGGGGTAGTGGGCCCTTTCCACACCCCTGTTTCCTGGATGCACCCTGGGGCACGGGGTAAGGGGGACCCACGGGCTTGGGCTATGGGCGGTTGACGCAGCTGGGGTCCGGTGGCCCCCTGGGGGTGTTCATTGCCCTCTGTCCTGGAGGGGGGCAACAGAGGTGGAGGTGTCCTGGTGCGTTATGTTGTTGTGTCGTTGTGTAATTAATATGTGGGGGTGTGGGTCACCAGTTTCGGGACGGTGCGGTGTTGATTCTTTGGACGGCGATGCGGTGTTTGCCGGTGAGGATCGTCGCTTGCCTCAGATGCCAATATCTGTGTGTTTATGTATATATATGTTTATGTGTATATATATACATCTACAATTGTTGTTGCTGTGCTCATTGTTGCTAACGATCTCTCCAGTTCTTCTCTCCTCAGGTGCTCCTTGTGATTGTAGTGTCAAAGACCTCAGGATACTGTTTCTTCTCAGGTTCAGCAGCTGGTTGTTTGGTTCTCCTGTTTATATGCATCTGCTCAGTTAATGTGGTTGTTCTCTACTGTTGTTTTGTTGTTTTTCTCTCACTTTTTGTCTATTTTCTTCCCTCTCTCCTATCTATTATCACCCTTGTTTGGTCAAGCAATAATCTCCCAACTTGGCAATATATGGCGTTGACAAAAATAAAATAAAACAAATAAAAAAGAATTAACAAAAACACTAATAAAAAGTTTCACTTAAAACTCAAGGGGAGCCTTATATACAAACGGCTCCTCTTGGCAAAGTAAATGTGTTCTGCACAAAATGGCAGCCAGACCATAATTCTGCTGTTGCAATGCTGGACACGACAAGTTAAAAAAAAAAAAAAAAAAAAAAGGAATAATGCTCGCCCAAAACTGAAATTTTCAGTGCTACAGAGACCTAAAGACCAGGGAGGACTTGCTCTTCCAAATTTTAAATTGTATCATTAATCCTTCCAGCTATGTCCTGTTATGGCCTGGCTGGATGACCACTCAAGTATCTCATGGATAACTTTAGAGAAGGACTTAGCTCACCCCTGGAGACTGAAGGACATTTTATTCTCAGGTATAAAAGATAAGCAATGCATGTTACGATGTGGAAGTATTATCACCAACACAATTAGGAACTTCAGAGCTGTTGAGAAGGACTTGAAGGGGAATTTAAAATGGCACATTGACACCCCCTTGTGGCACAACATGAATGTAAAGATTGGGAACAAGCCCCTGGTCTATAAACCATGGTCTTTGAAAGGTAATAATGTTATTGGAGACATGTATGATACAAAAGGCATGATTAGCTATCAGGGTTTGAAGAACCATTTTGATCTACAAGACTCATCTTTCTTCTACTATCTACAATTAAGATTAGCACTTAAAGCACATGGTGTGCCACTTGGGGCCAAGCTCCCCAAACATCCCATGATAGACTGGATAAACTCTCTTCCCTTAAGCAGCTTTGTATCCAAAGTCTACTGTAGACTATCTGGACAACGAGAGACGTTATCGGTGTTGAAGGCATGGCAAAAGGACTTTGACACAAAGGACAATAATATTTTTGGGACAATGTGTGGAAAAACATCTTTCTCGCCCCAAAGAACCCTAATCACCAACTCATTCATTTTAAAATGTGTCACAGACTCTACTATACACCTGTCACTAGATATCATATGAAATTAACAACAAGTCCAAGTTGTACAATGTGCCAACTTCATGTTATAGGATCCTACAAACATATGATGTGGGAATGCTCCTCTGTTCAGACCTTCTGGAACCGGGTATCCAGGACCCTGTCAGAGCTGTCGGGTACCTCTATAACATCTGACCCAATTTTTTTTCTCCTTAATGATGATTCTCAACTTCATGTAAGTTAAAAACAGCGTAAACTGTTGCTAAGTGGCCTTACAGCTGAAAAAAACTTCTGGTGCAAAGATGGATACCACCTCATGATCTTAGTATTAGGAAGTGGTTAACTTACTTTCATGACATAGTGTTATTAGAGTTATCTACTGCACAGATTAATAAGGCTAAAGCCTCCACTATAAAATTGTGGCTATGCGGCCGCACAAAAAAAGGACAAACTTCTTGGTCTATGAACAGAAGAACATCATCCATTACAGTATACAGTTGACCCTTGACAATATGATCTAAACCAGGGGAGACTCGGGAGGGAAGGGAGGGATGCTGCCGGGGGTGGGGGGTGGGGGATATGTTCAAAAAATTGTGCAGTTTCTTGATGTAATGCATCACTTGTTGAATAAAAAAGTTGTTCACAAAAACAAACTGGTTCAAATCCACAATCCTTCCTCTCAAAACCAGTCACTGGGATGTGGCAGTCCATTCATCATCAATCCCCTATGCACCACCCACATTATATAATTAGGAATTCATGTCTCCCCCATGCTGTCAGAGCTGTTCAACCTAAATTTTATACCACTGCAAAAAACAATATGTGACGATCTTCAACGCTGGACACATTTACCACTATCACCCACAGGCAGAATATCAACCATAAAAATGTCAGTACTTCCAAAATTCAACTATCTCTTCACAATGATCCCAATTCAACCTCCCCTCTCCTGGTTCAAGTCACTGGATTCCACTATATCAAAATACTACTGGAACAATAAGACTGCAAGAATCAAACTAACTACATTACAAAAACCGTAACAACTCTGCGGATTAGATGCTCTACATTTCTTTAACTATTTCATAGCCAATCAACTCCAGCACATACACAAATGGACCTGTAACAGTCAACCAAACAATCCAGATATCGACATTAAAAAAACCCTCTGTTCAGACCTCAATATCTCAGATCAGCCTTTTCTCAGTCAATCAATCAATCGTCACGCATGCTTTAAATCATTATCCATATCAACAGCTCTGACGGCCTGGTGGAAGTTTCATGAAATCACAAACTCCACTCTCAGTCCATCACAATACACCCCAATCTGGAATAACCCCTATTTTCTTATTAACAAAAAAAACAATCAACTTTCTCTTATGGAATTAAAAAAAGACATCACTCACTTGGGACACATCCTCACTAACAACACTATTCTGTCATTCTCTGATTTGGTCCAGAAGTTCAGCATTGGGGGTAATCAATATCTAGAATATCTACAACTTAAATCAGCTCTTAAATCAAAATCAAAAATAACATGCGTTGATCTACCTCCTCCAGTTTCAGATGTAATCTTACAACTACAAAGAAAATACAATCCAAATATATATAAAATCATAACTCACTCTGATGGAACATTGTCACTACCAGCACAAAAATGGGAACAGGACCTGGTCATCACTCCCAGTGCTGACTTCTAGAAGCATATACTCAAAAACATCTTCTACATGAGTAACAATAACAACATTCAACTAATACGTTATAAAATTATACACAGAGTTCACTTCACAGGTCACAGGATGTTTAACATGCGTTTCACACAATCCAGCACTTGCACACACTGCTTCCAAAATACACAAGACACTTACCTACCACCCTCTGGAACTGCACCTGTTCAACACTTTCGGGCTGAAAATCACCACCTTACTCACCAATATTCTGGACTGCCACATCCCTCTCTCCCCCTCTCTCTGCCTCTTAGGAGACCTAACAATAGTCAACTTAAATCCAGAAAAAATAAACCACTCCTCGTGGCGCTGACTATAGCCAAGAAAACAATCCTAATGAACTGGAAATCAAGCATACCATAGCTATTACACACTGGAAAAATCTTCTGCTCGACTACATCTCACTCGACAAACTATCCAGCTTCACCAAACAGAATTCCAAATCTAAAGATTCAACATGGCAACCCTACATAAATTCCATTAACTCACTGAATACTCTGTCAGTGATTCATATTTTGGTCCTCTTTGCTCAGTCAACACTCCCCCTACTGCAAGACACATACTTATTTTATTTTAATTTATTTATTTATTTTTGAATTATGTGGTTTGTTTGTTTTTATGACAACTATTCTGTTTTTTCTACATCACATGGTTATCGTAAACTAAAACAAATGTATTTTTTTTTCTTATCTCTCTCTTTTTCTTTTAAGCTACATAATCATATTTATATAAATACTCTATTATAAGTTGTAAAAATATTATGCCATGAAGACAACAATATTATCATTATATAGTAAGTTACTTCTGTATTGTATTATTATTATCATTATTATTATTATTATTATTATTGTTGTTGTTATTATTATTATTATTATTATTAGTATTATTATTATTATCATCAATATTATTATTAGGTTGATGCATTTAGGATACTGTTTCTCTTCTGTATGTTGTGTCTGTATAATTTTGGCTCCTTTAACCCTTAACCCATTTACCCTCCTCACCACACACACACACGCACACATCCACACACACACCCACACACCCTTACAGAAACACCCCAGAACATGATATTCTACCTTACCAACGTATAACTGTAACATGTCTTTTTTCTGTATTATTACTTTTTGTATTTCTTCATCATTATTGTGTCACAACCATTCTAAGGTTTTGCACAAAATAAAAAAATGGAAAAAATATATATATAATGAATATAAAATAAATATGTAATTATATAGCTATTATTTAATTTTCGATGAAATAATAATTGTATAATATATAATTAGGTATACATAACATAAAATATATCATATAATATATACTAAAAATGAAAAAAAAATCTTGATTAATAGAGATCCTGAGAACTTCTTTTCTTCTTTTTCATTAAGAAACAAAATTACAACACGGTTACATGCAATTCTTTGTATTATATGGAGACAAAGGTTGGAGGTGAATTTAACAAATTAACCAAAATAAAGGAAACACAGAGGGCCCTTAAACCGAACACATGTCCTCTTAAATGGGATGCAGTGTAGTTTGTCCTAATGAAATTGCTGTAGTGTGACATATGACATCATCGGCACGTGCAAGTAGGGCCATTTCTAGTCACCTTGTGGGCCCTAGGAAAGAGTAAACCTCCCGCTTGGCCCAAAAACACCAAGAACATCATTTAATAAAGAAATCTTTTGTTTTAAATAACAGAAGTTTGCAGATATCAAGAAAACTTTAAATTCAATAAAACTTAACAAACACAAAGGAATGAATGACAAACACATAATCAAGCAAAAAAAGTAAAAAGTTAAACAGTAACAAAGTACAGAAATAAAAACATAGTGGTCTTTAATTCCATATCCACACCAAATCCACATCCTATGTGTTTGTTATGACACCCTAATACCCACAATGTAAAACAAGAAAAGACGTACTGTATTTTTTTTACATTTAATTGTGTTAATGTAATAAATCATATCATGTCATGACCAGGGATGTATACCGTAGACCGGTACCGTTAACGGTACTTAAACATCTCTTCAACTGTCACGTAGTTATGACACTGCCACCGTCCGGCTCAAGCATGTCGGTCAGAGCTAAGCGCTCGAAGGTTTGAGCTCACTTAAGCAAAGTTAATGAAAACTCGACCCGATGCAATCTTTGTCAGAGAGAAGTTGTGTTTCAGGGGGGAAATAGGGGGTAAATACGAGCAACATCACCAAACTTGGAGTGCGCGCATAGTATAAAGCTAAAGGAGTGCGGGCTGTTTGATTGCTATAGCAACACGAGTAGAGTTAGCAGCCCGGCTAACACTAAAGACTGCAGCACCGACAGAGACAGAGACTCTATTATCCGCCCCTTCGGTAAAAACTCTGCCGAAAACAACACAGTCACACGGGGTTAAACTCTTGACGAAGCGCCGCTGCACTCGGCTGTATAACTTGGATGAAAAGCCGACGGCACAGCTCTCTTCAGATGAATCAGAGCTATTAATGCTGTTAATGGAGCGGAAACTCTTTGTTTACTGAGGTCAAGAGAGCTGCATTTAGAGCGCCCTCTGTTGGGTGAAACAGTCCACTGCTCCAGGTGCCCTGATGTGGTGCTACACTCAATATTTTACATTCAAATATTTATTTACTATTCGGTTACGGATATTTATCCCCATATTCGAACGGTTATATGACTGTCTAATATAAATGGGAGAGCCCTAGTTTTCATCATTACAGCATCGATTTTAGCACCACAAGATATATGGGTCTGTCTGTATATGCAGTCTGTTGGGTGGCATGAAGGGGTTTTGCTATCTCCTTAGCTTTCTTTTTGCCTCTGAGAAGCATTTGTAATGCATTACTTCTATTGTGTTGAAGCTTCATTATTACCTTTTGGTAATAAAAAAGGTTGAATCTTTTAATATCTGGTAAAGTCTTTATTTTTTTCACAAAATTACGTGTTGTAGTATTGATAAGTGTATCGATAAGTATCAATACCGATAAGGAATATCGGTATCTGTATCGGTATTGATAAAATCATAACAATATACATCCCTAATCATGACAGATTTAAAAGGAGAGAAAATCCCTGTAAACTTAATTAGTGTCAACAAAAAAACTGTTCCTACCTTCATTTGTAGAGGTAAGTTGTTGTTGTTGTTGTTGTTGCTGCTACAGCTGTTGTGGTCCTGAAAATTTCAAGAACGAACCTCTGAGGTGGAAAAAAACATGCACAACGTATTTAGTCAGCTGGCTTTATGTTCATGCTGCAAGAATTGTGTATGCTACAAACTCAACATTAAGATCTGTTTGGAATATGAACAGCCAGCTTTACTGTTCCTGGTAATATTTTTGATTAATGTATGTGAGATAAAGAAAATTCAAGGAGATATATGATATTGCCCTCTTTCAAATACAAATTAGTTACTAGTTAGCTTCCTGATAAAACACGCCAAAGCACGTTTTATCAGGATTATGACAATTGTGCACAATCGCCATGAGAAACGGGAATGTGTGACTGGGGCTTTAGCTTTAAACAGCTGCTAACTGTATATCATCACGTATAGGTTACCAGCCTCAGAGGACCAAAGGGCCCAGTGGAGGAGCCAGCTACAGTCTGCTGTGGGTGTGTGATCACTTCACAGCCAACTGCTTCTTCAACTTCAGTCAGTTCAACACAGGACTGGCGACTAGACTCCCTTGAATCTGGGCTCAGTACTAAGAACCCGTCACCAAACCTGGTGTTGGAAATTTGAGTATTTTAATATTATGTAGTATTTATTTTGCACAATGCTACAAGCTAATCCTAACAGCAGGGGGAAGTGAACCAGAGGTAACTTCACATATTGGTCCATGTTAGCATTACTTGTTCAAAGTCTGAAGGGTAAACTTCAAAGTATGAACATAATTACAATAGTCAAGAGGAGTTTAACAGTTGCCTGAATATCAGCAGTCCTTTACCCACCCCAATACCCTTTAGTTTCTGCTAACGTTAGCTCGGAGGGTAGGCTAAGTCACGGCTGTCCCACTAGGCCTCGCTTAGTATGTTGTGCATTAGCATGTGATGTTTGGGGTAAAAGAGCTTTGCTGTTGTAACCATGTGTGTGTGCAAGCCAGCAAGAATAAAAAAAAAGAATAGACCATACCAATTTAGGGATAATAACTGTTCTTGTGATTCTTCAGCCTTGACTTAATTACCAGTTACCAGTAATAAGGAGGTTTTTTTAGGGAACACTTTTAATTGATAGCCTAGCTGTATGTTATGTTCATGCCAATTGTATTACCTTTAACCTATTATATATATATTAGCTAATACGCAGCTAACAAACGATTAGCTTATGAACAAAAAGGTGACCTTAAAATGAAGTGTTACCTTTCAGAAATATGAAGGAAATTTGCAACTGTCAAAAATAGAAGTAAATTAAGGATTTGTTGTTACGTTGACTATAATCAAATAATATGTGATCATCATTCCTCTACCATTGGTTCATGACTGCTCATCACAGATAAGTGTAAGCCAATGAAACTGTGTTTCCTAAGAACCCTTGGCATGTCTAATCCTTTTTAAAATAAGTAATCTGGGGGGATAATTGGCTGATATCTACTCCAGCCAGAGCCAAAGCCTGGAAATGCTGGTGCTCCACTAGACCCTGCAGATCTGTACCAGAGGGACGAAGAGAAGCAGAGCAGCAGCATGCAGCTGGTCTCACAGGCTATTCAGTTGACGCCAGTTTGAAGCTCTACTGGAGGCATCGTCACTAGTTGTAATATGTAGTATGTGTGGCCAACACTGGAGGCAAGGATAGGATAATGGGAGGCACATATGGGTAAAAACAAGATAAACTGTTCTTCAGCCAGAGGAAGGAGAGAGGGAACAAACAGCCAAGGCCAATAAGACAAGGACAGCAGTTAAGAAAGTTTTCTGGCATTTCTATTTACCAGTCATAACAAGTAACAACTGCAGCCCAAATAGTCTGTGGTAAAGTGAACATACTCAACTAATTTCTACATCAGTGTTGTAAGGTGTAGTAATTGCTTAAGAACCAATTTAAGGCTTTTAAAAAAAACACTGTTTACTTTATTGCTTTTTCACTATCTTCGGTTATATATTGTCCTTGATGCCCAATTACTGTAATATAAAATACGTTAAGAGACTGTAAATATACAATTCACATCTTACCCTGTGATGCAGCATTTCAGATAGCAGTACGGTTCAGTGCGGCTCAGTATGGTACACAGTGACAGATTTTTCCACTGTCAAATGAGGCGAATGTCTTCATGTGTGAATTTTATTTTTCCTGTATTGTCCACTGTGTTCAGATAGTCAGTGAGATCCTGTGTTTGTCCTTTTTTGGATCTCTTCCAAAATGTCATCCACATATCTTTTCCATAATGTTTGTTGGCCTTGTTCAGGGGCAAATGTGATGGCCCTCTCCTCCAGATCTTCCAAAAAAACAAATATTTTAGCCGACAGCGGGCCCCCCATGGCAAATGGTAAATGGACTTGAGCTTATATAGCGCTTTTCTAGTCTTGGACTACTCCAAGTTGCTTTACACCGCACGTCACACCTACCCATTCACACCCATTCGCTCTCACATTCACTCACTGACGGTTCAGAGTTTCTATGTTAGTTATCCATCAGTATTTCTAACACATTCACGCCCTTTCATGCTCATTTACACGCCACTGACGCAGCTGGGAGCAACTTGGGGTTAAGTGTATTGCCCAAGGACACATCGCCATGTGTCACCCAGAGCTGGGCTTGAACCTGCAACCTCCCGATCACTGACCAAGTGCACTATCCAACTGCGCCACCAAAACCCTCTGTTTGCCAGTTGATTTTTTTTCTGAAGTGGAAGTAGGTGGAAGTGGTGATGAAATGTAACAGCTGGGAGTTATCATTTACTGTGAGATTTGTGCCCTTTATTAATGCTTTGTCCTTTTCTAAATGGATTTTGATAATGTCTAACCCCCAATTTACACAACGCAAAAGCGCTGCGCCCCGCCTCAGTATATGTGGCCGTGCTCCAGGTTAAGCCAGCTTATTTTGATTATACCGAGGAAAACCAACTCAAATTACCCCAAAAGCATAACGTTGCTAGAGACCCAAAAGCAAATTGGTAGTTAATAAAATCAGAGTCAAAGGCAAGATTGATGTCAAGACAAATTTAAGTTTATTTTGATAAAAAATATTTAAATAGGCAACCAATCAATTTTATTCATAGAAAAACATACACTTTATTTTTCTCTAGCCCTTTTTAAAACTTGCAGTGTTGAACGGCACTAATTAACTAAATACAATTTAAATAAACCAAATTATTAGAGTATTGCATGCTAATGGCTTTTTAAATGTTCGCTAGTGACTTGAAAGGGGGTGCAGACTACTTATCATACACACCGGTGCCCAAATCCTACACTCACACACACTGTAACTAAAGAAAGAAAACATGCCTTGTGAGAAAAAATAAAAGGTGCTAATAACCACTCACACACAATTAAAAGGAAAGTGAGGTGCAGGTGGTGAGTCCTATACCTGCCGACAGCCCCACACGCGCTTGGATGTCGCACCACTCGGCCTGCAATACTCCCGAACACAGGAGGAAAGAGAAGAACAAATTTAGCTAAGTTGCCTTTACACGGAAATAAAACAACTCAAACTAACCTGTAACATCAAAATACTAATCTAAAGAACTAAAGCAACTCATTAAACATCATACAATGAAGCAAAATAAAACACAAAACACAAAGACAGGTATAAGACAGCATGCAACAGCAGGTATGCTACGTGCGTCTGAAGCATAAGCTTACCCCGCATCTCAGTCACTCTAAAACCAGCGGCACCATCCAGGCAACAATGAGTCAAAATGCAGAGATAAAAGCAAGAGCAGCAGCCTCCCGTGCGCTAACAAAGAGCTGCATATGAAACTCTGCACGGAAATTGAGGAAGTGGGAGGGTCTGTCACAGACGGACCTGTGTGACTGAGCCTACAGAAGCCCAGTAGGGACAAAAACGCTGCTGGCTACATTTAGAATTGTACTGCAGAGCACTTTGCTCTAACTCGAGCTTCAGGGCTATTTTCCGCGTGGCCTTGTTAATTCATTGTCATTCAGACAGCACCAGGAGAGTCAAATGTGTGGAGTATCTGGTACTTTCAAAATAAAACACAATGCACAGACTCTTGAAGGTAAATTTCCTCATTAGGGTGGCATTACGCAGAATCAGGTCAACAGCTGGTCAGAGGGTCCATGAGGCAACAAAAAGACGAACACCCTTAAAATGAATTGTAGAGGTACAGATAAATATTACATAACGTATATGACACAAAACATATTTAAGGATATAAGCAGATGGAAGTTAAATAATCAGGAAGCTGTATTGCTGGGACCAGTAAAACGACCTTAGAGAAGCAAGGTGAGGTGTTGTGTATTTCTTTTCATTTTATTACATGTTTTGTTATTGTGTGACATTACTATACACACAAGAGCTTGTTGCCCTATGGGGATGAGCTCTCCCCCAACAGAGCTGCACATCATGGTGCTGCACTGTTTCGCGTTATGTTGAAATAGGAACTGTCTAACGCAGCAGTGACCAGGGTTTCGGTGAATTTAACTTCATGTACAAATATTTCATCCGTACCAATTTCTATGTTGCAGAGTTCTTGAACCAGGTGTTTTGTGTTTTTGCAGTGTTAATCTGTCTGTCCTAGGCGAGGTTTTATTATTTCTGCCCTTGCTTAGATAAGTTGTAGTTAACTGATCTGATGCAGTAAACTATTGGTCATAGTGGGGTCCCTGATTTGTGTTTTTTTTCGGTGTTCCAAAAATGAATGGGCTGACACTTGCTGTCGGCATGAACTGGCTGTATATCTGTTTGTCCATTGTGATCTTCATATTTTTTGCTTTTTTAGGATGGACTTCAGTTTGTTTTTTTTCTTTTCTTCAGTGAGGTCCTTGTTTCGTAGTTTGAATGTCCCAGTCTCTCCTAACATTTCTTTCATTTAATTTTTGTATTTATCTGTGTCCATAATTTGGGGCTTGGGCTTTGCAACGAGCCACTCTCCCCCATAGCAAAGCTATGGGAAAGAGTGGCTCATGTGTTTGAAGTTTCACAGATATGGTCTGGTCATTGAACGGGCGTGTGAAGTGCATATATGTGTATGTGTGTGTGTATTGATGAAGTTAAGGGCACCTCCTCTTCCCACAGAATCTACACCCATAAACACATAGTGTGGGTCCCTATCTTAAACAGTGTGTGTGTGTGTGTGTGTGTGTGTGTGTGTGTGTGTGGGGGGGGGGGGGGGGGTTAACAGAAAAAGACAAGATAGCTGCCTCAAAAAGGTTGTCTTAACACTGCATGGTTCAAAGGCATTTACCACCAGGACCACATGGGGAGTGGTGGCTACAAATGGTCTCTGTGTTTAAGGTTGATGCCTTACCATGAAGTGTAATATTAAAATACACAGCAGTTAGCCATAGCTTAAAGCTTAAGGAGCTTAAGGAGCAAATTCAATAAATCAATGCAGTGATTGTGGAAACTGAATAGGCCTGTGCTTAGCCATGCTATGCTAAACTCTGTAAGCCTAGTTACATTACCAAGTCCATGTATGGAAAAAAGGTGTCCTTTTTGGTTCTAGCTCTGTGAAGTCCAGTGCTGCAAGTTTGGTGGTGTCCCAGTGGGATCCAGCTCCTGGTTCTGGAGACCACTGGTAAGCAGGCTCTTGTGTCGCTTATGTGGTGCTACAGTCTGCGTTGAGCTGTGTCCCCTCCTCCATGATTCAGAAAGAAAAAGACTGCATAGCAGAGTAGGGTCTCAGGCATTGTTTACATGGAGACTATGTGACTTAAACCACATGAAACCACTAGTATGCATGCCGGCTCAGTAGATGGCGATGTACTTCTGCAGAGAGGCAGCGCTGCTTCAACACACGTGCGAAGAAGAAAAATTTTTTCACAAACAACATAGGTGAGTGGATGCACAAAGATGCAGGAGTTTCTTTTCTGGACAACAGATCTGTTTGTACAAATCTGTCTGGATAGTTTTGTCTGTATAACAAACTGAGCATGGTAAGCAGCACACACATTACTCGGTAGATGGCCAAAACTGTTGTTGTCCCTGGTTTGTGTGTACAGCCTTCACATGGAAGAGTGTTTTAGGCCTTGTGTAAAGGAATCCGGTGAATTATTGTCCTTATCAGAGGGTTCACACCTACTGTACATGTGAACCCTGGAGAGGGTGGGGTGAGATGGTCAGCCAACTGTGGTTCAGGCTTCTGCAACAACATGTTCATTTATAGTGCATGGATCCAAACATCCTCCCTTTGGCCTCAGGACTGATGTGTGATCCTGAAGACAGTAAAGTTCATGTGTCATCCAAAAGCGGAAGAGTTCATTCTTCAGTTCATTTTAGTATGTATCTTCTGGGCAGACAAACTATCTATTTTGGCTAAGCAAGGACAGTCAATCAGACATGTACCAAAATTGAAATGAACAACAAAATGATATGATGTGTAATAGCCAACCCGTTGACTAACTCAAGCTGTCTATCTAACTACCAAAGCAGTTAGAAAAATTGGGAGTTCCTGTGCCTTAAATTTCTTCTGATTTGTGGCTCCAGGCTGAAACAACCTTTGGACAGACTCAGTGATAGTGCTGCACTGAATCTGCAGTTCTGCTAACAAGTGGAAGCAGTTTGTATCAAACAAAGTGACAGTAATCCAGTCTCTAACAGATCAACAGTCATAGTGGCACTGCAAAGGAAAATTAAATCCAGCTGACCAGCCCACCAGAGGTCTAACTGTAAAGTGGTGGAACGGTCCTGTCCTGGTATCACCCGATGAGTCTGCGAGCAATCAGGAGGATGTTCAAGAAGATATCCTGAACTGTGAACTCAGATCCAAATACCATGTGGTTGTACTGCATGTCAATCAAGACTCAGAGTTCCTTGAACCAGTGCTCGACTTGGAGAAGTATAGCAAACTCAAACGGTGCTCAGAGTGACAGCCTGGATAAGATCTTCATTTCCATCACCCACTCAAGCACAAAACTGAGTGGTGAACCAACAGCAGAGAGCAACATTGGATTAAAGTAATTCAGATTCAGAGTTTTAGTCCAGAAATTGAGCTTCTGAGAGCTGGAAAATGTCCCAAAGCTGACTCCAGAATCCAAGAACTAAAACCATATCTGGGTGGAAGATGGGCTACTCTGTGTGGGAGGAAGGCTTCTTCCATCTTTTCGACTTCTCTTAAGAAAAACACATGGATTTTGTCAAACGGCCACAGGTACACAGAAATGTTGGTTCAATATCAACATGAGAGGATAATGCATACAGGTGTTAGAGACACTCTAGTTCAGATAAGTGAGAGATATTTGATTTTGAGAGCAAGGCAGGTGGTCAAAAGGATCATATCGAGATGCGTACTGTGCAAAAAGTTCAAGGTAAATGCAGGGCAACACACTACTGCATGGCTGCCCAAGGACAGAATAACCAAGTCACCACCCTTGGAGATTACAAGTGTGGATTTTGCAGGGCCACTCAGTGTCAATGTCAACACAGAACTTTAGGACAAAGTCATACATTACACTGTTCACGTGTGCTGTAACCACAGCGGTGCACTTGGAGCTGATCTCAGATCATTCCACAGAGAACTTTCTACCAGCCCTGAAAAGATTCATCTCAAGGTTATCTATTCAGAAAACCTTAGAACATTCAAAAAACCAGACAAGGATTTAAAGGAACACTGGAAAGGCATCAGAGATGCACAGCTATGAGAGAAGGGCATCACCTCGCGGTTCATTGCTGAAAGAGCAGCTTGGTGGGGGGCGGGGGTGTTCTAGGAAAGGCTTTTGAGGTTAGTCTAAATCATTCTCAGGAAAGTGCTGGGCAGAGCTAAACTCAAGTTTGAAGAAATGTGTACATCTGTGTAGATTCTCATTCATCCAGGTCATGGGTATCTTATAGATTCAAAATCGAGGCAACTGGACTGTGTTGAGTGTTGGGAAGACATTTCGCTTCTCAACAACACTTAAAACTCAGAGATAGTGTGTAGTGAGCACTACTTCAGGAAATGTTCGACGGAGACCCATGCAGCTGTTGTATCCTTTGGAAATTTAGATAAACTGTAGTTTATTGGGGGGGATGGGTGATGACGTGGTGGAGAGAATGTAATAGTTAAGCTGATGGTCTTGTGAATACGCCATGTAAGGGACCATTTACAAGTCTCCTAATACGGTCAAATCTGACATGTTTTCATTGCATTTCAGCCTCTTGTTTTTATGACAGCAGTACATGGAGTTCTTAAATCTGCAAACTTTTGAAATCAGGCTCCAGAGTGGAGATTTTCAATACACTATTCCACTCAGCGCTGTGTAAACCCATATCAGAGCATTTCAGGGTGAAACGCTGACATCGCAGCATGTGCAGTACACTTTCACAATCAGATTTTTTGGCTAAAATGTGACCTGTATCTGATTTCTGACAGTGTGAACAGCACAAGTCACACTGAACCTGCCATTTTTGAATAAGATTCAGGCCACTTTCAAATGTTTTGCAGAATCAGATTCTTATCTGAATGTGATCGCATTTTCAACAGCCAGGTCACATTAAATGCAACTTTGACATCATTCTAGAGCAGGGGTTAGCAATTAACCTCAGGTCAAATATTTTAAAAGTCATTTCTTGGCCAGAACATAGCACAACGGTTAATATATAGACATGATTATTAAAAAGTTTGTACCATTTTCCTCTAAAGAAAAGAGTTTTAATTAATTTTCCATCTATAAGCATTAAACAATGCATAAAGAGAGGTGTGACGAGAGAAAGTTAAAGAGTGCTGATGTAACTGACTGGTATCTCAATTAAATGCACAATAAACAGGAATGAATCATATTTATTTACACTGTATTATGATATCTGATAAATTTAGTTTATTAAAACTGCACTAAAATTTGTAATGAATTTATCAAGCTAAAATTACAGTTAACAGGACACGGAGACATTGATGATCCACTGCTGTCCATTTCATGTATGCACTATGTTTGTTTCTACGAGACAGTGACAGTCAGTGAAATGTCTGCTCCTGTAACATCAGAATAGATGATAAAACTAGGTTTTCACCTCTTTGTTTACCTGTTCTACTCTGTAAAATCCAATAGCTGCCTTGACTTACAAACATGAGTTAACTTTACTAAGTCAACAAAAATATGCCTTTATAACTAGTATTTATTAAGTAACAATCACTTGCATGTGTAAAAATGCAAAGTGAATGCAAAATACTTATTTCTTTAAGTGAAGATTACTTTTTTACATGAAGCTACAGGCAGCATCTGAAGCCGCTAGCTTGTATGATCAGCTGAGAGGGGGGGCGACAGACTGATTTAGTGGAGGGACACTCCAAGCGGCTTCAGATGCTGCCTGTATCTGCGTATAATTTTTATCAAGTATTGTAACTCTTCTGTTTTGACTGTTAGCGGTGTGAGGAAGAGACAATGCAGGAAATTAAAATAGGGATGATTATGACAGCGCCGATGAAGTCCCATTCACTTTGGAGTCAAGAGAATACCTGTATGAACCGGAGTTTACAGAGGACGAGTTGCTAAAAATGGAGACGAACCGACCAAAGGGAAAACAGAGGAAACATCCACGGACACTGGACATCAAGAAAGAGTCGGAAATAAACAGTGGGGCGAATGTTTGACCTGGAAATAGGTGATACAGACGGTGGTATTACTCGTCAAACAGACTTTCCTTTCCTGGAGTTTTGTGGACATTCTTCAATTTCCCGAAGATAAACTGGAAAAACGTCCCAAACCTGAAGGAGCTAAAGACAGTTTCTGCTCAAAGTAATAATGATATGTCAGAGACAAATAAGCAGAGTAGAGGAGGCTGTTTGGTTATCATAACAGTGCAGACTACTAGTGAGTGTGTGTGTCTCTCACACATGCACACACACGCAACGATTTCTGTGCAGCTGAGTTCTAGATGATGCACATCTGTTTCTGCATCAAGGGAAGCATCACAAAAACCCATCTCAGAAATATTTGTCTTATAATGTGCTTTTAATTAGTCTAAAAAAGGTGTTCAAAGCCGCTAGCTAACTACGGCGGAGTGATTTAGCGGAGGGACACAGACGTGAGTCGGCTTAGGTCTGGATAAACTTTATTTTTCCGAAAGGTTAATGTACTTCAAAAAATTCATATGTAGCGTACTCATAAACTGTGGCATTACTTTTTGATTTGAGTTCTTGTAGGCGGAGAAAATAGCCTTTAAATTCGGTACGGTACTTTTCCATTTCCACAATTCTATCTGGGTTTTGTATAATGGTTGCGCATCACACCTGCCACCAGGTAGTGAGTCTGTCTCCTTAAAGTTCGACTTGCTGGTGAATTCAGAGAAACCAGGTTTTAGCTTTGTGATAAGGTGGAAATAAATTGCTGTAAGTGTCAGTGCTGCCTGCAGTTGGACCCTTCTCGCTGAAGCAGTACTTATCAGGACCAGACTTCGACCAACTTAGTGTGGGATCAGTGTAACAGTAGAGTTGAACAAACCCCTGTCCTTAACTGCACGTGTTTGGGCAGCTTGAGACATGACAAAGTTGAGTAGATGGAGCGGAGAGAGAGAGGGAACCAGGAAGACACATTTGGAATTAGTGTTTATTTGAACACCCTTCAAAATAGTAACTGACATAGACCACTCCTCTAATTCAGAATGAATTAACATGTTTTTATTCTGATTAAGCATTTGCTGTGATTGTTTGTATCTATGTAAACATGGCCACTGTGTTTATCCCTTCATTATACTTTTTAACTAGATTTGATTTGCATGATAGAATTGAGGGCGGCACGGTGGCGCAGCAGGTAGTACACGTGCCTCACAGCAAGAAGGTTCCCGGCCAGACAGGGCCTTTCTGTGTGAAGTTTGCATGTTCTTCCCGTGCATGCATGGGTTCTCTCCTGGTACTCTGGTTTCCTCCCAGAGAACAAAAACATGCTTATTAGGTTAATTGGTGACTCTAAGTTGTCCTTAGGTATGAGTGTGCAGGGGCGGATCTACCATTAAGGCGAAGTAGGCGAATGCCTTAGGCCCCCAACTTGTAGGGGGCCCCCAACCAGTTGCCCCCGCCCCAGCCAACAAGGGCCAGGGGCCCTACAGCCAGCAGCACCTTCACGATTGTCATTTATAATTATATTGGTTTAGTAATAATATAAATGGCAAAACAAACAAACAAAACATCAGAATGCCATAATCATATTATCTGCTCCCCCCATAGCCTCTACAATAGACTGTCCCATGATGACGGAAGACTGAGCAGCCAAGAAGTTATGTGGGTTTGTTTATGTGAGAACTGAGAAGCGCGAGAGTTAAAATGAAGCTAAGTTATCAGAGAGGGTCGGAGAAAAGGAAAGGGCGAGAGGAAATCAAAAAATACACTGCCAAAGCCAGAGCTAGGCTAATCGTCACAGACTGTGAGTTCCAGCAGGCTCGTGCGACTGGCTGCTCCCGAGCCAGGTGTCGCGTGCCCTGCAAAGCAGTGATGATGAAGGCGGGGTGAGTCCATGGCCACACAGCCCCCTCCTGACAGTCCTGTTGAGCTAGTGCTGGATGATGAGCACGTATGAAAAACCTCCACTCTCCTTCTGTCCCTCTCGAGCCCGCTACACATTAGTTGCTTCACATTATGTCAGTCTAAATAATTACTATTGTATAAATACAATCGCACACACTCAAATAAAAAAATCTCACTCTAATTTGCGCAATTTAAGAGTCTGATGCGTCGCCATCGTTTCATTATAGTCATTAAAATGCATTTCTCCTTTTCTCCCTTCTGTAGCCTGTCGTCTGACTCTGTTTGCTGCGCAAGAGGCCATCCACTCTGTCCCGCACAGTCTGATCGTTCAAAACATTCATCAAACAAACACTGCCTTCAGTTAAACGGGGAATAACATGAATAAAACGGGCACTGATGTCAGTAAGGCTTCCACACAAAGCAGAGAAAGGAAGGAAAAGCTGAAGGACAGATTTTCATCCGCTGTATTTGTGATGCACATGTGAACATTTCGTCTAAATCCCTCCTGAATCGCTCTGCGTCTTTGCGCGCGCGCACCGGTTTGCCAGTGAGCACATAGACGCAGACGGACGCGCATCACAGTGACAGTGAGAGCTCATCAGTCACTTTGTGCGGTTTTATAACTCAAACAGTGTCTTGATAGCTCATGTGCTCCGTTGAAGTGAACACAAAGTGTTGAAAAATGACAAATCAGCTTTTTGATGAATTAAAACTCAGCATCCTTCATCAGCCCGTGTGAGCCACTGTTTTCCCTCACTCACTGTTTCTAAATTATAAATTCATCCCGAAGTTTCCTGCATCACGCATTCTCCATGATATAAGAACAATCTATTATCAAGACTCAATTACCATCTACTAGTGAAGTGGTTCTCAACCTGTGGGGAGGTCCATAAGTGGGTCTCAGAGCTGTTTTCAGTGAATGGTGTATAATTCAGGTCAAAATGTGGCAAATATGTCTATGGAGACCCTAAAAGGACAAACATCATAGTCAGTGTGGGGCAAATTACTTAAAAAATATTAGTTACAGCTACTAGTTACTTTCCCAAAAAAGTAACTGAGGTACTAACAGAATATTCCTTCATAAATGTAATTAGTTCCCAGGTAAAGTAACTGATGTGTTACTTTTCTGAAAACTCTTTTCCTGCTTGAACTGTGTGTCTCCGTCTCTGTGTCCATCCTTGTTGTTACCTGCTGCAGCAGCTCTGACATCATCAGCCGAGTTCTCAGTGTTTTTGGTCTCTAGATTTTAGATTTACTAACAACAGACAAACACTTTGCTTTAGGACTTTTAATTTTTTTTCCACATTACATTTCAATTTCAAAGTCATATTTCTTCTTTTTTGTCTCTTAATTTACTTATTAAACATCCTTTTCTTTATACAGAAGTGAAGGGAGGGGCTGCTGTTATTTATTTATAACTCTGTTATTGCTAAACAGTCTAACCTTGTATTTTGTAACCAAAAAGACATGTCAGGGTTTTATCTAAGATTTATCTTAATCTTCTACAACTTTATCATGGTGAAAATAGTAGCTACATTAGAAATAAATGTAATTCTGGCTATGAGGATTTATTTTATGTTGAAAGACAAATTTTACAGTAAAATTTAAATTTGTATTTAGAAAGGGATAAAATGATTTTAACTGCTTCTGAATTGGGTTTATATTGATAGTTTGGGGGTCGAGTAACAAGTCCAATTGAACAGCTGCACTATTGGAACAACCCCAAAAAACTGCCACCTACAACTCCCTATATGCACATGCAAGTTAGAAAAAGAAGGAAGTTGCTTATAATTAGCAGACCTGGCAACTCTGGCATCGAGTTTTCTCGTCTGTCTGTTAGAAGCACAAATCCTGTCTGTGTCTGACTGAGTGAGGCAGGTCGAGTAACAACTGCTGGATAACTGTTGCTATAGGCAGCACTGTCCACAAGCGCACCGCCAGTTAGCATTGAGTCGTGACGTGCTCCTGTTTGTTGTTGTCGAGCCAGCTGTTCGCTCTCTCCCTCCGCATTCTTCTTTCATGGAGCTCCTCGTCCGTGTACTCAGACTCAAACCGTCAAACCTGAAGACGGTAGAGGAGCTGACTTTATGATAACACTGGCAATGGATGAAAAAATATAGCCGAAATGAGCGATTTTGCAGAGATTATGTTCCGCGCTGAAGCTCCTTATAGGGCAAAATCGCTCATTTTGGCTATTTTTTTTTTCATCCATCACCAGTGTTATCATAAAGTCAGCTCCTCTACCGTCTTCAGGTGGGTCAGCTGACCTGGTAAACAAACTTTTGATGACGTCATAGCCCCGCGACACAAAAGTACAGCTGACCTACTTTTAGCCGGCATTGCTCAGCAACATGGCAGAATATTTATCTGATGCCAAAGAGTCAGACTACGACGACCGGTTTGAGTCTGAGTACACGGACGAGGAGCTCCATGAGAGAAGGATGCGGAGGGAGAGAGACAAACAGCTGGCTCGACAACAACAAACAGGAGCACGTCCACGACTCAATGCTAACTGGCGGTGCGCTTGTGGACAGTGTTCGCCTATAGCAACAGAAGAGGAGTGTGTTTACTGCTCAGAGTGGGACTTGAAACTGGCTGACAAGCGTATGGATCTATCCAGGAATATATGTCTGACTACTCTGGAGGATTTCTCTGCAATGTGGTAGAGACGAGCGATTTTGCAGAGATTACGTCCCGCGCTGAAGCTCCATTGCCGTGGCCCCCGCTAAGTGCGGCTACATCGTTTGGATCTAAATAACTTCTGAAGGACTCCGAGCTGCACGATGTTTGTCTGAGTGAGTATATGAGCATGCACAAACCTAAAAATAAGGTCCAGGTGTCAAAATACCGGAGTTTCCCTTTAATGGCGTTATAACGTTTGAAATAGTTGATTGCATTAGCTGTTACTGGGAAAAAGTAACAGTGTTAGTAACATTGTTATTTTTAATCCCTTTACTCCCAAAACTGATCATGGTATGTCAGAGTTTACCAAATAGAATAAACCAGACTGCACCACCTTGTACAAGACCAAACTTGGTGAGTGAGTTATTTAATTTTGATAGTTGAATGAATGAACAAAAAACAAAAAAAAAAATTAAGATATACTGATACCCAATATATGAATATTGATAGATGATAGATGAATGAATGAATAAGATAAATTGATAGATAGCAAAAAAGCGAGGGGAAACACTGGCCTTTGCCTTTTCTACTTTTTTGTTTCTAAAGAACAGATGAAGAGGGCCCCTGGCTATGTTCGCCTTAGGCCCCAAAATTGCTAAGTCCACCACTGTGAGTGTGAGCGTGAATGGTTGTCTCTCTCTCTATGTGGCCCCGCAATCGACTGCCGACCGATTCAGGGTGTACCCCACCTCTCACCCATTGACAGCTGGAATAGGCTCCAGCCCCCCCGACCCCAAAAGGGAATAAGAGGTATAGAAAATGAATGAATAAATAATTGTTTTTGTTCTTTAATTCATCTATCTGTCTTTCTATCTGTCTGGCTACATATCTACATATCTGTAGTAAACAGATTTGTTTGTGTATTTATTCATTCAACTTTGAAGACACTGTTTAAATTATAAAATCACACAAGTGATCAAATGTTCATATGTACATGCTCTCATTTTGGCTAGCACAAGCTTTAGAGCTGGCTGTGCTTTCCACCTCACCATGTATGGTTCGTTTAAAGAATGCAGTGATTTTTGCATCAGAGGCTGAACATTTGAGGAACCCCCAGTCGTCCATTAATAATTTGTTTGTTGCTGATTTTTTTTTTTACCGTAATCTCGACAACACACTCTCTCCTGCATTCTTTCACATTTGGGTAGGTGTCTGTACCGGTGTGAGTCTGGAGAGGAGAGAGGGAAGAGCCCTGCCGTCGCAGAGGAGAGGAGAATGCATTTCAGTGAATGTAATGAAACAATAGCAACAGATCAGACTCAAAAATTGCGTACATTATTTAGCTTTTTTTATTTGATTAAAAGAAAGCCTGTTATATGCCCTTTTTGATTAAAATAAATATCAAATACTGGATTTGTTTTTTAAGTCTGCACTTGAATGTCTGGGTGGGGATCCTGTTGGCTTGGCGGGGGTGTTTGTATGGGGGACCAGGTCACCTTCCCAGATAAACTATAAAGGAATCACTTAAGTATAGTCTCAATACATACCTGCACAGCAACCCATTGAGCTCCCGAGTAGCATGGGTGGATAAGTTTTAAATATCAAACAACGTTATTGAAAGAATTAACTGAACTTTGGCAGTCTGTTATGTACTCACACAGTTGATGAGAACTTTTTATGCAACCTGCTATTCAACAAAATTGATATTTGAAAGCAGGGATTTTCCAGTCCTTTCTACTTAAGATCTTGTACTAGCCTTGTTTTTTTGCATTGTACCGTTGAATTAGAATTGCACTTTGCATTTCAATACCACTGGCTAGGTTAATTGACACACTAAAGGATTGTTTTGCTTGATCTTACCCCAAATTCCCAGCTAGGCAATGTCTGCACCAGTCTGCACCAAACAGGGACAGCTGACATGGCTAGTTGGCACAATCATTTGCAAGTGTGTGGGGAATAGACCCAACCTGACCTCAGTTGCCTTTCAAATAAATGTGTTTGAATTTTTGTGGCCAAACCTGGATGCAGTCAGGTTGTTTGACCCGAGTAACCACCCAGTTGCAAACGTGTTGCCAACAGCCAATGAAAAAGAGAGGGTGATACACAGGGAATAGTGTCAGAATGAAGTGGGGGAAATATCAAACAGTTAACGCCAACAGTGAGAAATGGAGGTGAGACTAATGCATTTACTTGGCTGTAATTGGTCTGACAAATCTTGTCTGTGATCCCTCATGAGGTGCAGTTAAATGTGTGTTCCCCAGACTTTTAGTCATAATACAAAAATTGGCTTGAACCCCTTTGTAAGCGTGTACTCCTAGTCTTTGCACAATCTGTGAAACTTGCTTGCTTGCAATACACCAACTTTTTTTTTCTTTTCCTGCCTCACTCATGAGTCCATGACATCATTCTTCATCTGTGCGAACTCTAATATGAAAGAGACAGCCAAAGCTTGCCCAGCACTAGTTTGCTTAGCTCAAACAATAGGAGTCAATGGGTGTAGCTGGCCTTACAGTCATCAGATAAACTCTTTAGCAACTCTAAATAGTCCTGTGTGCTTGTTGCTCTCTACTGTTTTAGTATAACCTTCTTCTACTCAGAAACAGAGGCTTTGTTTTGTTTACGTACTTCTGTGGTGGTTTGCGTTAAAGATGATATTCGCTAACAAGTTGAGTCTTTTGAACAGCTCTTTTAAGTGAACAATGAGAAGCCATTCGCAGCTGTGTATGAGTGGTTTGTTTGCGAGCCATTGTTAAATCCAAATTGCCTGCAGATTTAAAAGTTTATCTGCTGACTGTAGGTAGAGGCAAGCTAACAAAACCTGTTGTCTCTAGGGGCTCTAATATTGTAGACCAGGCACAGGCTTGGCGCACCTGCCCTGCAGCATGCCTGCACCACGACAACGGGGTTTGTCCAGGGCATTTAGCATTTTTACTGCACGCCGAGGTGGCAGAGAGGGCGGAGAGAAGGTGTGAGTGGGTTTAACACTGCCGAGTGTAATCTTCACCAGTGAAATGCTGCCAGCGAGGCACAGCGACTGATCGGTCAGACTGATTCCTGCCACCAGGGCCCTGGAGGCATGTCACCCTGTGGACCACCTTGCAGGATAGATGTAATCTGTTTCTGTTTCATGAACAGGAGTACAAAATTAAGTTACAGTTACATTTAAACACAGCAGCAGGCTTATCCATTCATCATGCTTGTAATCCACCCGCATTCCAAGTCTGTCATCGCCAAATAGCAGAACCCTTGGTGACATATCCTCTCCCAGGATCTCTTCCTCATCCTCCTTGCAATAATGTAGGCTACTCTATCTTTTTTGATCACGTAGAGAATAAAGATAAAAATATAGAAATATGGTCAATCATAGGTAAATCTTTAAGACACGGAGTAACTTACATTTATTTAGCAAGCATCTTTCTTTTTTCTCTCCTTTCTTTTGTATTTCATGAGATGAGAGAAGCCGGTTTTATACTCTATATCAGATGATGAGGCTGTTTGTCGGTGGCTTAAGAGATTTGAACTCATTAGTTTGGGCAGACTTGGGCATTAAAGCAGAAGCAAAGACATCATGATACACCTCACCTCGATGTAACTCTATCAGCAGTATGTTAGAATTCCCTGTCCAGGCCTGTAAAAATGAACAAAAGTATTTGATTGCAAACCAATTAATTGAACTGATGTGATTTATGACAAAAGAAAGTCAGATGCAAAAGCAACAATCTATCTTCAGTCTATGACAATTAAGTTTCTCTAAAACAGCAATCAAATGAAGAAGTCATTTGAAAAGACTGTTCTGTTACTCTCATACGGTTCTGAAATGATGGCAATGTCTGGGTTGCCTCTCTCTCATCCCATCAAAGGGAGATTAAAAAATGTTT
Source organism: Scarus forsteni (assembly GCA_036419115.1). Taxonomy (NCBI): domain Eukaryota; kingdom Metazoa; phylum Chordata; class Actinopteri; order Labriformes; family Labridae; genus Scarus; species Scarus forsteni. The sequence continues at coordinate 44,226,789 of JAZDUH010000098.1, forward strand.
AATCCCAATACAGCAATCTTCTGCGGGGAGAAATCCTAGCGGAAGAAGTTCATTCCCCGGAGTGGCTGGATGTTAGGAACCTCACCCTTTGATAGGCTATCACAGACTGTCACTGCTCTCAATCAGTACACATCCACCCTGCTCCAGCTCTCTTCATTCACTGCCTCAGTGATGGGAGACAGCATCAATACTGTTTCCAGCCCACACTTCATTGAGAGATGGTCTTTTTCTCCCTGAAACTGATTGAAAATTCCTCAAAAATTGAAACTCTGAACTATTTCAAATAGACATCCACAAAAGGTTTTGTGCTCCATGAAATAGATTATTCCTTCAAGACCAAAGAGGAAAACTTATTGGCTTCAATGTAACAAAAATATTATATAGAGTGGAAAAACCTTTACAGTACATTCAAACATACCTGCAAATACAAAAGTTCAGGTCTTAGAAATCACTGTCGCAATCTTTATTTCACAGAAAGACAATCTAAGTTTATTCCTGGTAGATGGATGCTGAAAGTTATCGGAACTGTTAATCTGTTATTCAGATACAGAAGTAATATTATCAGTGATTTTAGAGAAGACTATTGCAGGAAAAGTATGGTCTTCCCTTTTGTTTACTTTTCTGCCTCCCAAAATCCCACATGTTCCTTTGTGATTTTTCACTCATCAAATACCTTCATCAGTATGAGACTTTATTCATTCATTGTTATACTGCTTATCCCTTTTCGGGGTTGCGAGGGGGCTGGAACCTATCCCAGCTGTCTGATGCAGGGTACATCCTGAACCAGTCACCAGTCAATCACAGGGCCACATAGACAGACAGCGATTCACGCTCACACTCATACCTAGGGGCAATTTAGAGTCACCTATCAACCTAATGAGTATGTTTTCGCTGGAGTGCCGGGAAGGAACTCACACATGCACAGAAAGAACAAGCAAACTTCACACAGAAAGGCTCTGCCTGGTCTGGGTATTGAACCAGCAAACTTCTTGCTGTCAGGCATGAGCACTATCTGCTTAACTTACTAAATCTACTCTGTTCTAAAAAGAAAAAGACCTAACTTTGTGATCACAACAGAAAAATAGCCTCTCAAAACCGAGTGAAGATAAAATTTCTCAGACAAGAAAAATTTTTGGATTGAAGTACACAGGATAGAAATTTCATAGTATGGAATTTTAGACAAGCCTGACTTGTCAACCTTGGATGCTGTCCTTTCAAGAAATCTCTATGTTGTATTTTACTTAGTTTTCTTAGGCATGCTGTCTCTTGCAGTTCAGTTCTGTTTAGTCTTAGCAGGCTTATAAAAGTATTCCAATGTCATGTCAAGGACGCTAGAGGAGAGCTATAGATGTTGTGCATGTACCATTACCAAAAATTACACCCTATCTGTGTTTGTATCCTCTTGACTTTGAGACATCATGTTAACGAATACGGTGGGGAACCAAATTGACTCATTAGAACAGGCTTTTTTACAACTGGGCAGATGTTGCTTGTTAGTTTCATTTAGTTAGAATGATCTGCAGCAAATTGAATCTAACAGCTGTCTTACTTTGTTCAAGCTTTCCCAAACATTATTGCAGATGCTTTCTATTTTTAGGTTGCTTCATGGTTGTCGATGCATGATTGCAAGTGAATTGAATTTATCAAATTGGTAAGTACAATGCTTGTAACTATACTTCAAATAATCTTTTTCAAAGAACTACACTATGAATTGAAATAATACCATAGCATCCTGCAAATGAAAAACAACATAATCCTAAAAAATAACAACAACAATGAAAATTAACATAAATAAACACATACAATACAGTATATGATGTTCTTTGCTCCAACAGTTATTTTGAAGTCTCCACAAGGACTGATGTAACCAATTTACCAATGTGAAACTGAATTACAGCATAGTACGTACTAGGGCTGGGACGATTCACTTTTCTCCCGATTCGATTTGTTACGATTTTTTTAGGTGCCGATACGATTTAAATTGCGATTCTACGATATTGCCGATTTTTGCAATCTTTAGTTAGCTTTTTTAAAACCAGTGAAAAAGATGAACAATGATGATGCCTACAGACTATATCAGGAAAAATACACATCACATGTGAGTCTGTATTTTAACCAGCTGTTCATGCTCTCTTCAAAAGCCTGGATTGCATATAAAAAGTGGCTTATTATCCCTTCAGGCAACAGAGTTTTTTCAAGAAATATTCAATTTTGCTATCAAGATTTAAAAAGGCTATAGTTTCAAAGTGGTTAGTTTTCCCAGCCATCGTCATCGCTGTAATTTACGGGCCGAGCATGAACGCCTCTGCTGCCTGCACTGTTTACCCCCGGCTTCTCCCTCGTCTGCCCAGAGCTCCGCGGTCTCATTCTCCGCTAACACCGTCACTTTTCGCGGTGTTTTGAGCTTCCCTGCATCCCAGACCATGTAGGCTTACCCTCTTCGGCAGTCGCCGGCCAAGGAGAGGAAAAGCTCTCGGTATGTACTGCTCCGGGACTGTAATGGCGCAGAGCCGCTTCCGCCGCGCCGCACACGCTGCCAGTTTGGTTCTCACTGGACGACTGACCGTCATCCTCAGAGAGTAAATATTCTCAGATTCAGAGTCAGCCAGTACTTGACAAAGTACTCTCGCATCGTGAGTACTCTATCACTCTGTGTCTCTCTCTGCTCCGCTCCACAGTTTCTACAGCCACACTCGCCCCTCGGTCCGTGTGTGTGTTTTAAAATAAATATAGCTACGCCAAAACTTTGAATAGAAACCTGTCATCTGTCCACTATCTGCTGGTGAAAAGTAGTAAATCTATTCAGCACTATTTTAACAGCTATGGCCTGTGTTATCCAGCAATGTCGCTTGCCTCAATTTGGCGACTTTAGCGCCTATAGAGTGTGTGTGTGTGTGTGTGTGTGTGTGTTGGGGGTGGGGTGGGGGGGGTGGGGGGGGGTGATATCGATTTTTGAATAAAAATATCGATTTTAAAATCGGCAGACAAAAAATCGCGATACTTAGGTGTATCGATTTTTTCTCCCACTCCTAGTACGTACGCAGGGTGGTAATAGTTTAAAGGGCTAGTATCAGAAGAAACCAAATCCAGTAAGAGCCAAGTAGATGAGAACCAATAATGAATAACACAGGGATGAAATTTAAGTAGCAACTCTTGTATTGTTACAAGAAATGTAGGGCTATGACAATATACAAGAATATGTAAACAATTTAACCCCAAAAGAAAATATCCCAAATAAAACAAAAGTAAAAGTACACACAAAAATATATCAAAAAATATATATTTGTCTGTTGGGGCCCTTTACGTTTAGAAAAGGAAAAAAAATCTCAACAGGTGCACCTGGGTTCAACGTCTATCTGATGCAAATGTTTGAGAGGGTACGTGTCTATCTTCTCCCGAGTTCCTCCTTCAAGGTTCACTGGCTCGCCATCTGAAACGATTTGAATCTCATCCTGTCCTTGGATTCCCGTCCACACAAAAAACCTGACCTATAGACAAGGTCACATAAACCCATCACACTATTCTCTGATGCATCATTAGAGGTTATATCAAGGTTCAATATAAGGAATAAAACATTCAAAAACTCACATATTTGCTGTTCATGTTAACAGTGTTTCAATGTTAACCATCACAGCAAGCGATTAACACTGCTGAAGCAACTTTATGGTAGATTATCATAACTGGGTTATCATTAGAGTGACAGAAAAAGTGCAAAATGAAATAGCAGTAGGAACTCAACCTACATTAGTTTCAGAGATATTAATGGTTAGTGCTTAATTACTCCTACTGCACTATAGGCCTCTTAGTACAATAGAAGAGATAGAGATAAATTCCTCCATTAACTGTATTTACAAAACAAAATAAAATGCTACATTCACCACGTTTTGTGTGATTTTATGTCCTTCTTTTAAATTGGCGGTCAAGACACACAAAATAGCACCTATCAAACCATATGGATCAGTGCAAAATCCTAGTTGCAGTTACATATTTAAATGTTACACAACTTTACACTGCACTTTCATGGCCTTTAAAACCATCTTAGCCTGCTTTAGCATACTGAAAAGACAGGAAAATAACATTTATTTCAGCTAAGAGGGATATCGCTCACCGTTGCTCTGTTCAAAGCTGAATATGTCACCTTCTGGGCTCGTAACATCTCACCACATGGGAGGTAAGTTGCATGCCTGTGAAACACCGAGCTAGCATTAGCATAGACGACGATGGTAAGTATGAATAAGTTCTTTCCTCTCTTAAACAGGTATCGTACGTACAGGTACGTAACTCGTTTCCTGGCACTGCGTCGCTTGACTCCGGGCTCACAGCAGGTAAGTTAGCAGGCTTTATTTCCTCTTCTTTCCCCTCTTTTCCTTGTCCTCTTAGCAGAAATGTTACAGTTCTCGCTCTCGCAGATGCAGTCAAAAAGACCGGGAGAAAGACGTGCCTCGTCCTCACCTCTGAACTGACAGCTAAACAGGGCTTGCGACTGGCTGTGGCGACGTACTTCCTTCAAGCAGGCTCATGAGAATGGAGTGGTGCTTTCAAGTGCCGGGACATTTCAACGTCCACCAATACAGTTAACAAGATCATAGTCAAAATAAAAAAGTCTCTCTCTCTCTTTCATAAATCTTGTCCAATTGTGTGTTTTCTTCATCTGGGCTACACTGAGTTTCATGAAAGTGTCATGTTAAAAATATTTGACAGAGGTAAAAGTTGGAACACTATTGGGATATTTTAAAATGTATGTCTTAAGGGTGTCAAATTATTGCGTTAATTTAGATTAATTAATAACAATCGTAATTAGTGCACAACGTTTCCTAATCTTGTTAATCCAATTTTAATCTTATTTCACTGTTTTTGTATTTTCAGAGGGCAGAACCTTAAAAGGCCAGGGCAGCTGGTGATTGGACAAGCCGTCTGCTCGTCACACTCTTTACAGACCAATCACATCAAGCCACAGTGTGACGTAGCAGCTCAACCCTGTTGAAAGCCATTAGCTCAAAGTACGAGTAATTCAGTCCTTCGACTATCGTTTAATCTTACAATAAATGGTACCACAAAAATGTATCATCTGCTACATGTGACATGTATCTCGTCTAAGACAAAACCCATTAAGTTCTCTCGGTAAACTTTTAAGGAGGGCATATTTGATAATGTGGGGTAACCATGACTGCGGCTCTCTCAGTGTCCCAGCAGTGATCTCCAGTCGGGAGAAGAGCAAAAACAGTATTTCCCGTAAGACAGCTTGAAGTGACGTTCTTTGCTCTCTTTTAAAGGGGAAATCGAGTCAATTTCTGATAAAACTGCAGATCTTGCTGCATCCGTGGAGATCGCTTCTATATGCCACTGTTTTTTTTTTCAAACAAAAAGTCACTTCCTGTTGTCGTCACATCCACAGCTTCGCCTCTGTCCCCTGATTGGGCCGTTAAAGTTGGAGAGTCTTAATGCATGCTTCTTGTGCTTGAGCTTTTGGGTGCTTTTGGATGGAGAACAATCTTTTGATCTGACACAATAACCTAATGAATTTCAATGAAAATTTGAGGCTTTTTTCAGCAATTTTTCAAGTGAGATAAAAAAAAGATTAATTAGATTTAATCAATCAATCAATGTTTATTTCTAAAGCCCTTTATAGTAACCAAAGAGGCCCCCAAAGTGCTTTACAGCAGTGTCAGAAAATACATAAGAACACTATGGATACAAGCAACATAAAAGCCATTCAGAAAAGATAAAACAGAATGAAACCAACTAACATGAGCATAAGACCTAAAAGCCTTAGTCAGGGTTAAAAGCCATTCTAAAGAAAGTGAGTTTTAAGTTTAGATTTAAAAAGACCAAAGTCAGTCGTGGTGCGGATGTCTGGCGGGCAGCTTGTTCTACAATCTATGTGCAGCGACAGCAAAAGAAAGGTCCCCCCACTGTATACATCTTGACCTTGGAATGTCCAAAAGAAACTGGCCAGAAGAACGCACGGCCCTTGTATGGCTGCGTAAAGTTAAAATCTCTGATAAATATAGAGGAGCCAGGCCGTGAATGGCATTAAGGACTAACAACAAAAGTTTGAAATCAATTCGAAACCAACTGGAAGCCAGTGGAGAGACGACAGCACAGGGGTGATGTGATCACGTCTTGGCATGTCTGTGAGAAACCTCGCCACAGCATTTTGAATGAGCTGGAGGAGAGAAGGAAGATTGGGTGAGGCCGACATAAAAAGCATTACAGTAATCAAGACAGGAACTAATAAAAGCATGAATTGCCTTTTTGAGATCCTGACGACTGAGGAAGGGCTTCACCTTGGCCAAAAAGTGCAGCTGATAAAAGCTTGTTTTCTCGACAGAGGTTATCTATTTATTGAACTCTAGACCCCCTGGCTTTTTACCTGTGGTTTAAAAAGAGGAGTTAGAGTGCCAAGATTCATTATAACCGTATTTGGCAAAGATAAAGGGCTGAACAGGATACATTCTGTTTTGTTGTCGTTGAGGTGCAGGAAGTTACATGCCAGCCACTGCTTAATGTCACTAATGCAGTCCTGTAATTTATTAAGTGCAGAGCCTTACTTTGGGTTCAGAGGCAAATATAACTGTATAAAGATGAAATGACATGTTATGCTTTGCAACGACTTTGCAAATACAGAGAAGAGAACAGGGCCAAGAATAGATCCCTGTGGCACCCCACAGGGAAGTGGTGCATCCGAAGAGCAGAGGTCACCAATCATCAACAAGAAGCTTCTATTTGACAGGTAGGACCTAAACCATTGAAGAGCATTGCCTCGGATGCCTACATGCTGCTCTAGGCGAGACTGCGTGGTCAACAGTATCGAAAGCTGCTGTGAGATCGAGCAGCACTAGCACCGCGGAATTCCCAGCATCCACAGACAGGGTGATATCATTGTGAACCTTTAACAATGCTGACTCTGTACTATGTCGGCATCTGAAACCAGACTGAAATTTATCAAGGAAAGAGTTTGACTCTAAAAATGATTGTAGTTGTATGAAAACAACTTTTTCTAAAACCTTAGAGAGAAAAGGCAGGTGGGATACAGGTCTAAAATTAGACAGCACAGAGGGATCAAGATAGGGTTTTTTTGTAGAAGAGGCCTGATCACAGCATGATTAAGGGCAGCCAGGATAAACCCTGAACTGAGACAAGAATTAACAAAAACAAGCAGACTTGACCCAACAACATCAAAAACCTCCTTCAGGAGTTTGGCTGGAATGATGTCCAGGGGACAGTTAGTAGGTCTCATGCCACTAACCAGCTTAGAGAAGGCAGGCGGATAAATCGTCTGAAACTGCTCGAAGACAGCAGAATGTGCAGGAAAAACACACATCACAAGGAGACAAAGATAAATTATTTACACCCTGCCTGACAGATGCCACCTTAGTGAAAAAAGTGACAAACTCTTCACAGGTAGCAGTGGAAGCATCAGACAGGACAGTCGGATATGGGTTCATAACAGAGTCCGTAATCTTAAATAACACTTTAGGATGATGAGAGCTGTTCACTACGACAGAAGTCAGATATTTGGACCCCCTCAGGGCTCTCTGGTAATCAGCCAAGCTGTCCCTTAACATGCCCAAGGATACATGTAATTTCAAGGTTCAAGGAGTCTTTATTATCCCCGTGGGGCAAATTGCTCTACAGTCAGCAGTAACAACAAGAACAGTCAACAACATACACAGTAACAACAACATATTACACAGAGGACAGTAGTAAATAGAACAGCAGATTAGTAAATCACTTATTGAGAAGACCTATGGCAGCAGGGACAAAAGAACACTTAAGTCTATTAGTCCTGCATCTTGGCAGGGTGTACCTGCGGCCTGATGGGAGCAGCACAAACTCACCAACCAAGGGGTGGCTCTGGTCAGTGAGGAGTGAGCGGGCCTTACTTAGGGTCCTGAGCTTGTACACATCAGAAAGATCGTTGAGGTCAATGCCTGCAATTTTGCTGCACACTCTCACTATGCCCTGCAGTCTGTTTTTGTTCTTGAGGGAAAGTAAGCTGTACCAACAAATAAAAGAAAAGGTCGGAACGGACTCAATAAAATAGGAATAAAACATTTTCATGAAAGTGCTGTCAACATTAAAACTCTGCAATTTCCTAAGGAAAATACATGCGCTGATGTGCCTTCTTGCAAACAGCATCGACATGGAAATCAAAAGACAGCTTGTCATCAATGGTAGTGCCAAGATATTTATAGTTCTGGACCAGCTCGACGGCTTGATCCTCAATAACAAGAGGAGGGGTAGCTGACAGTTGTTTTCGAAAGTCTATCACCATTTCCTTAGTCTTCGACACATTGATGCACATAAAAGATGAAGAATACCAGTCTGTGAATTCCCTCACAGGGCCATGGTCAGGGTCGTCACTGCTCAGCAGGGACACGATTACTGAGTCATCTGCAAATTTCAGAATGTGACGCCCTACATGTTGGCTACGACACTCGTTCGTGTACAAGACAAACAGCAGAGGTGAAAGGACGCAGCCCTGAGGTGATCCAGTGGAGGAGACGAGAGTGTCTGACAGAACACCATTGACCCTCACACGTTGTGGTCTTTCAGTTAAAAAGTCCATTAGCCAGGCTATTAGACCAGGATCTATGCTGTGGAAGTCCCTCAATCTTTCTGCTAAAATGTGAAGCTGTATGCAGTTAAAAGCAGATGAAAAGTCAATAAATAAAAGATGGGCAAAAGTCTTGGCTCCCTCAAGATGAGTCAAGACAAGATTTAAAAGAGTGGCTAATGCATCTTCAACACCTCTGCCTGACCTGTAAGCGAACTGCAGTGGGTCCAGGTTGTCTTGAACACAGGTCAGAAGCGTTTCCTTGACAATTTTCTCGAATGATTTCATAACTAGAGAAGTTAATGCCACAGGTCTGAAATCATTTAGTGATTTAGGGGATGCAGATTTGGGAACTGGGACAATAATGGAGTCTTTCCCATGTGAGGTGACCTTATGAAGCTGGAGGGACATTGAGAAAATAAAAGTAAATATGTCTGCCAGCTGGTCAGCACAGTTCTTGAGAACACGCCCTCCAATGCCATCCGGGCCAGGGCTTTTCTTTCCTTGACTCCCCGGAAAAGTTTACACACTTTGCCCCTGTCAACAACATTATTCTGTGAGGAGACAACACATTTAAAATAAAAAAAGACAGTTCCTCACTAAAATTACAGTTGTTAAAACGGTTGTAAAAATCGTTCAGTTTATTTGAGAACACCAGATCAGGCATTCTATTAAGGGAGACATGGCTCTTCTTAGATTGCATCCCCATCATTGATTTGAACCCCTCCCATGCAGGCCGAGAGCTGCCTGCTCTTAACATGCTCTCAACCTTGTCCTTGTACCTGCATTTAGCAATTTTAAGCTCCTTCTTTAGCTGTTTTTGAAGCTCCCTATATCTAGCAGTGTCACCCTGATTGAAGCAATGTTCCTTTGATTAATCACAGTTTTGACACTTTTAGTCACCCACGGCTTATTATTGGGATAGAGGAAAATTTCCTTCTGTGGAATGATGGAGGTCTGACAAAAAGAAACATATGATGAGACAACATCAGTTAAATCATCAATATCCTCGCAAACATTTATGAACAAATCCCAATCCGTGTTTTGGAAGCAGTCCTGGAGGCAGTAGATTGATTCCTCCGACCAGACCGGAACCAATCTCCTCTCCGGCTTGTTCCTCTTCAGGACGGATTTGTAGGACGGAACCAAATAAACCATGTTGTGGTCGGACATACCGAGTGGAGCTCTGCTGAAAGACTTATATGCTCCTTTAATGGATCCGAAGCAAAGGTCCAGACACTTTCCATGTCGAGTGGGACACGTCACATATTGGTAAAAGTTACCCAAGGACTTTGACGGTTTGCAGTGATTGAAATCACCCAAAATGAAGTGCGGTGCATCTGGCGCTAACCCCTGCAGCCGCTGCACTGTTTTTAGCATAGCCCAAGTGGCTACATCAGCATTAGCCTTCGGGTGAACATAAACAACAGTGATAAATAACTGGAAATTCCCTGGGGAGATAGAACGGTCGCAGTGACACAGACAATAGTTCAATGTCTTTAGTGCACAGTGTCTCCCTGACAATCTCCGTATTACACCAGTGTTTATTGACGTAGAGACACACCCCCCCGCCGAGTGACTTGCCGGTCACTGCAGGGTCTCTGTCAAGGCGGAAGGGAGCTCCAAATCCGTCGATCTCCAGCTCTGACTGTGGGTCTTGCTCCTTAAGCCAGGTCTCTGTGAGGGCCAGGATGCATGCGTCCCTGTACCCTGCCAGGTACTTGACATTACCCTGAAGCTCATCCACTTTATTCCGGAGTGACTGAACATTGGCCAGGATGACAGTGGGTAGAGGTATCCGACGGTGGCCCTGCCGCTTGAGCCTCTGCCGCAGTCCGCCAAGGCTTCTTTTTTTCTCGCACGCTGCCCGGCCCAGCTCCGGTTCTCCGTAAAGGGATTAAGCCGGTTGATCTCCGGAGGAATAGCTGTCGAGGGATCCACGGTGCCCATCCCGGACTCACGAAGCAGAAGTAAGAAGTCGTGGCTATACTGGTGAGGTTTACCACTCTCACATACTCCAAGTAAAAAGTGGATTAAAAGTGTTAAAATGAGGATAATGCCCCCCACACTGGGGTGATTCCCCACCGCCATTGTCTTCCACAAGTGGTTAAAAGAGTTAGTAAAAGGAGTAAATAAAACATTTAAAACACACTCAAAACACAGCCAAACAAACCCCCAATTTCCACCGCACACGAAAGCGCTACGCCGCGGAGCGGAGCGCCGCGATCTTGCTCCGAATCTCAAAACCCACTAGAAGCGGCGCGCCGCGGAGCTCAACCCGGAGGGGGAGGGCTGATCCCCGGAGAGCCACGGCTCTCATGAGAATAGCGATGTCACACGCTCATAAAACATTTTATAGACTGAGAGAAGCAATAAACAACACCTCACTTCACTTCTCTAAGGTCCCTCTGCTGGTCCCAACCACACAGCTTCGTGAATTATTCAACTTCTGTCCGCCTATATCCGTGTAGAAAGACTATGGTGTCATGCATGCAGTGTTATACATTTCTGTACCTCTACAATTCACTTTTCTTCGTCCATGGTGTCGTGTTGTGTCTGGGACCCTCTGACCGACTGCTGACCTGAAGCTCGTGCTTCTGGTTTCGACGTAATGACAATTAATTGAGGAAAATTACGTGCAAAAGTCTGTGCATTGTGTTTTATTTTGAAACTTCCGGTTACTCCACACGGTGACTTCCTGCCAGGTGCTTTCTTAATGACTCTGAATTTACGAGGTTTGGAAGCGGCTGCTCAGAAAATAGACCTGAAGCGTATCTCTCGCGCCTAGGCGCGTGCCGGCGCTTCAGGATCGCGGCGCGGCGCTTTCGCGTGCAGTGGAAATTGCCTGATAGACTACAATGGGAGCGAAGTGCTCCGCAGGACACTGCGCTGCGCGGCGCAGCGCTTTCGCGTCCGGTGGAAATTGGGGGAAACGAGCGTCTCACACACTGCTGCTGCGTGTCGCCATAACCAGCGCCATCTCCCTTGCCTCCGCCATCTCCCTTGCCATGTTCTTCCAGCGACGCTCAGCTTGTCTGCATTTTTGCCAAAGTGGGAGGAGTCGCTCAACCAGGGATCCGCCTTGAGCTTGATGATTGTTTTTACAAAAAGGAGCTACAGAGTCCAAAATCTCAGAGCACGTAGAGTGGAAAGCAGAGAGCAGGCTATCTGGGCAAAGGGGAGAAACCAGTGAACTGTCAGTGTACAGCTGAGAGTCCATGAAGGCAGCAGCAAACTCTCCAGCCATTGATGGAGTGAAGATGCGGCGTCTGCAAGCTGGTGAAACTGATTTATTCACAGGGCAGGGAGCAGCAAAGACAAAGATAATAGGGAAGTGGTCTGAAATAGCAGTATCCACTATTTCTTTCTGGGAGAGAGAGAGTCCATGCAAAATAACAAGGTCGAGAGTGTGCCCAAGCTCATGTGTTTGACCATTAACTAATTGAGTGAGACCAAAAGAGTTAAGAAGGCCTTTAAAGTCATTGGTTAACTAATTGGCTGCACAACAGACATGAATGTTAAAGTCCCCACAGATTAAGAGTTTATCAAACTTTGGAACAAAGTCAGACAAAAATTCAGAAAACTCTTGAATGTAATCCTTATTGAATTTGGGAGGACGATAAACTGTGGCACACAGAACAGGGAAAGAAAGATCAATCTGAAAACAACTGCAGTTCAAAGCTGGAATAATTGTCCACGGTTATCATCCGGCATTTGAAACTGTCTTTGAATACAGCAGCTAAGCCGCCACCCCGACCAACAGCACACGGGTGCTGAAGAAAGAACAACCCGGGAGGGGGGAGCTCCGGGAAGGCATTGTCATCGCCTGGTTTCAGTCAGCAGGAGGAAATCCAGATTGTGCTCGGTGAAATAGTCCTTCAGGATAAAGGTCTTGTTTATGAGAGATCTGGCATTACACAATGCCATGTGAACTGACGATTCATCGGGTGAGAGGCGTGACTGAGGGGGCGGAGATTACCGGGCACACAGCCCTGCTGGGAAATCCGCATCGGCCGACAGTGCAGAAATGACGCCCGGTGTCTGGAATAGCCGGTCGGAGCCAGCGGTACCTGTACTCCGTGGTAATCCGTAGATCGTACCCGGCATATTCTACAAAAGATCCAGCTGAGTGACAGGGACCACAAAGAGAAGAGGCCAGGTGGGTCTTCAGTCGAATTAGGACCCCCCTCGCTTGCCGCGTCCTCTACAGCGACTTCTGTGGGGCAACCAGCAGGATGGATGCCGTAGAAAAGCTGGTATGGACATCAGGAAAGACGGAGGTGACTTTGAATGCTCATTAGTGCCACAGATCAGCAACTTTTCCAACGACTCACGGATGTTAAGAAGAGTCAGGTGATCGTACTCCCACAGCGTTGACACACTCCATGTAACATCAACAAACACAGGAAAAACAACAACAAACCCAGGAGAGGCAGACAGCAAGCCAGACACAGGGGTGCCATCTAAGATCATGTATTTCTAGATTAATTAATTAACTACAGGTCATAATTAATTAATCCCTCAATTCTTTAACATACTGACAGCCCTAGTATGTGTACACTCACTCAAGTATAAACTTAACAAGTTATGGAGGCTAGAGATTATGGTCAACTTGATGGAGCCCCATGATCAGCCTTTGCTTGTGAACACATTTCTCAAAATTACTTGGAAGGATTTCTTCAGACTTAGCTCATATTTCCAAAATGACTCAGGGTTAAACTAACGAGATTTTATATGCTGCAAAAAAAACAAAAAACCAAGGCCATTGAGTCTCATGGTCATCCTCTGCTTTTGAAAGTTATGTTGTGAGAGCAAAATCTCAAGAATTCCTCAAAGGATATGAATTACGGGTGGGCGATATGGCAAAAATATCATATCACAATTTTTTAAAAATAAAATCACGATCCCAGTTTTATCACCATTCGTTTTTACGTTGATTTTTCTAGACTTATTTGCATGTTTGACCATTTTTTCCCTATGTTTCACATATAAAACATGTAAAACCCTAAAAGAAAAAAAGACAATTAAAGCCAAAGAAACTTTCTGAACAGGTTTTAATTTAAATAGTGCAGTTTTCATAAAAATGTGCAAAAAATGTAAACATAAAAGGTAATGAACGACAATATCAACATTATCTCTTAAAGTGCAACAATTTAAAACAAATGTTATCCAACTGCAATGTCTATCATTTGAGTGAATAATACAGCTGCTTCAAAACAGATTTGTGTTCAGACATCTCAAGCTTTTATCTCCTTTTCTTTTTCTGCCATGGCTTCATGCTACAAAACCAAACAGGAGATCCCACCATGCACTGCGCGTAATGTGCTACGATTGTCTAGTCAGGTGCATGTCAAAGTCTCTGTGCCCACACAGACGATCTGACAATCTTTCTTCTTTATGAGATCATCCCCACATCATAATCCTTAATGATTTAATATCGTCATATCGCACACCCCTAATATGAATCAAAGTTGTCCATTTTGCTCTCAAGAATCACCTGATTCGCTTTTGCGGGGTCATAGGTCAATGGCTGTGATCTCCACTGAGGCAGCATACCACTTGCTCTCATCTGGTACTTTCTGCCATGGCCCAGCCTCTTCCTTCAGCCCTCCATCCCCTCTTCCTCCCTCCTCCTCCTCTTCTTCGATTTTTCTCTTTATTGTCACTGTTATATTTTGATGAAATAACAGAGTAAAACATTAATTTTCTTTACAGGCTATCGCTTTCAGGGTGTAAGCCGTCATTGGGCAAGAGGCGGGGTACACCCTGAACTGGTCACCAGTTGATTGCAGGGTCACCTAGATAGACAGACAACCATTCATGCTCACCCTCATACAAAAGGGCAATTTAGAGTCACCAATCAACCTAATGAGCACGTTTTTGGTCTGTAGGAGGAGGCCATAGTGCCTGGAGAGAACTCACACATTAGGGCTGAAAGATTTATTGTTATTGTATCTTTATCAAGACATGAACATTCAAGATATTAATATTGAGAAAGCAATGATATAAACGATATAGATTATCCCCGCGCTTGCCCTGCATGTACAGCTCTAGAAGTCACAATAAAAAATCTGCAAGGCAGAACTTGTCTGACACGGCAGTACGAAGGCGATGCATAAACATCTGAAAAGGAAGCACATTGTGGCTCTTTCAATGTCTGACAAAGAGGGACATCACCTTGACAAGCTAATCGGCTAGTAAGCTGCTAACATTAGCGTCAACAGTATGGTGACCAGGCGCCCCTGATTTCCGAGGACAGTCTGTGTTTTGGATAACCTGTCCCCGGTCAAAGCTGTCCTCAAAAAAGTGCCCGATTTCAGTGTTTGACTATTGTACGTCTACTAGAACAAAGGTTATTACTATAGCCAGGGGCGGAGTGGGACTCATTTTCAGCCCTGGAATTTCATACCTCAGACCGGCCCACTTTATATCATGATATACTGTACTAAAATAAAGTAATTATAACTTTACATTATAAGAGCGATGTTCTCTAAAGCCTTTTAATTCTGTGTATTTTCCTAAAAAAATCAATTTCAGAGCAGGTAATGGTTGCTTCACAATGTGGATTTATTTCAACTTGAGAGCAGATCTCCACCATTATTCTTTGCAACACAACAGTCTTTTCAAGAAATTAAAAAAAATATAAAATATAAAATAATACATTTGAAAAAATTAAATAAATAAAAGTATTGCCCTCTGATAATATTTTTCCTACACTGTAGCCAAATGTGCAAGATCGGCAGCTTTTTAACTAAAACAGCTACATCACAACCTAGATTTCAAAAATGCAGTATCACAATGTCCTGTTATGCAACATCAAATATTAAATTAGTGTTCACAGATATCTAATCCTTAAACATAAATAAAAAATGAAATAAGTATTGCACTGCTAACAGCAAGTTTGTTATTCACAGTGTAACATAACTTTCTAAGGATGCATTAACTTTTTTTCCTCTGCATAAGAATAGTTTCAAAGAAGCATGGCCAACGCTAAAACATTAATAAATGCCTGAGCAGTGCACTGGTCTCTGCGACTTTGTTTATGACGTATCAGTGTCCAAAGACATGAGAATTTCTTTCTCAGTACACATGAGCATGAATGCCTCAAGTTTATTTTGGGTCAAAGTGCTCCTGAGTCTGGTTTTTATGAATTTCACTGTTGAGAAACTTCTCTCACAGGCCACTTGTGTGATGGACAGTGTTAATAGCAACCTGTAGGCCAGTCCGATTACATGGTAAGCATCGGTAAGCAGATTGTACTGAGAGAGGATGAGATGAACACAAAAGACACAGTTTTTACAGGAGGAACAAGTTTTGCTCTCTAGTTCAACATCCTGCAGTTCCATGGAAGGATTCTCCTCACTTCCTTGTGGCGTTTCACTAGCTGTCCTGACAGTGTAACTCTCCAGAGGGGACATCTTTAGTCTTTCCCACTGACATGCAAGGCTGTAGAGTTAACTACATAATGTGCTAGCAGTAGCTCTATCATCAAATTTAAGCAGGCATTTGCTCACTTCTTCCAAAGCTGAACTGGGGAGTCCATTTTCCTTCACATGAGAAAAGTTTCTAGGGTCTAGACAGGCAAAATCTGAGCAAAGTTTTGCATTGGCAGAAAACCTTCTATTGATACTGTCTGTCACTGTGTCCACAATAACATTGTAAACTTTGACCTTGAAGTCAGCATCAGCTGATGCTAACTGCTCATCCTCTGCAAGCTCTCCTGGCATTTTTTTCTTTTTTCTGAACCTTCTCTCAGGAAGGGCAGTCTGCACTACCAGCTCACACTCTTCCTCCTCTTGCAACTTTTCATTAGCCCACCTCACAAACTCATCAGCTGCACACTTAACTCCTTCAAAGTCCCTAGCACACTCCCTGAGACCCTCCTCTGTCCCCTCAACCAAACGTTGTGCTGTGATGATATCCATTCCCCTGGTCTGTAAGTATTTTGAGAGAGGGGATGTCTGCTCAAAAATGCGGAGGAAAGTTTGTGCAGTGAGCACTGTCTCATACCTCAAAAGGCCTTCTAAAAGACCCTTTGCCTTGGCCCTCACAGTTGGCTGTTGTGTTCTGTCATCAACAACGGAGTGCAGCGTCATAAGTACATCAAGAAACAAGGCTCCTTGAGGATTCCCGAAGCATCCAAACACCTTACTTAATGCCTGATCTTTAGCCCACCACCTAGTTGGCCCTATTGGGCACAGACGTCTGTGATGCTTGTCCTGACTCATCTCTTCCCACTTCCGCATGCGCTTGTATGACTCTCTTAGGAAAACTGCTGTATCATTAAGCAGAGAGAAGAGGGATGCACTTTCCACAACACTGCCTGTTGTGTCTGCAAGTACAAGATTCAAAAGATGTGCACAACACCATATATGAATCTGATTGGGGGACTGCTCGGAGAGGAATGTAGAAAACCCCCGATACTGTCCCTGCATATTAGCTGCTCCGTCTGTGGAGTTACCCACACATATGCCGATATCGATATTAAGCTCCTGGAGCACCTTTTTCAGAAGCTCTGCAAAATGCTGCCCTGTAGATGACTCACACTCCAACATAGCAATCAGTCTTTCGTGAATGACATCTGTTACATATCTGAGGATGATGGAGCACTGGTCTTTTGTGCTGATATCTTGTGTGGTGTCTATTTGGACTGAAAACATACCAGCTTGTCTTACTTCTTCAGCTATAGTCGCCTTTATCAGTTGGCTGATGACATCCACAACTTTATTAAATGTGTCTTTTGACAGCAGTGTAACAAGAGACCCTCTACCTTTTGCACCAGTTTCATGCTGCTTCTTGCTGTTTTCTATACATGCATTTACATGCTGTTGTAGGCAAATGTCATATCTACTCAGGAGTAGGATCAACTCCAGGATGTTGCCATGATTGACAGCACTGTTTTCTAAGCTGTAAGCTGTCTCCTCATCTCCCCTGTAGCTAAGGCCACATTTGCCAATAACTTAAATAACATCCACGATGCGCTCCATCACCTGACGTTTCTGTTTCACTTGGTCAGCACGCATTGACATTTGGTTGCCAGTCAACAGGCTCTTCACATCTGCCTTTTGTACTTTCAGAAAGAAAGCATCTGCACTATGTCTGTGTGTCTTACTTTTTTCATGTTCCACTGTTCTTTGGTGAACATGTTTCCAGTCTTTCATGCCGCCCTTTATGAAAGGGCCATCACTACCCAGAGGTGCAAATGCTAGACAAACGGAGCAGAACAGAGAGTGATTTTTTTCACAGTAAGTCAGCCACTTGCGGTTGGTTCCATCTTTGCTGTTGAAAACTTTTGGTATAGCAATATTAGGGGTTTGTTGAGGATGATAAGAAAAAAATATATGTATATCCTGTGACTGAGGGCGAGCAAAGTAGTCAAAACTATCAACAGACTCATCTTTATCAATCTCATCCCTAACTTGTGGTTCAGGGTTCTGCTGCTGCTGAGCTGCTGTCTCTGAAATCATTCCCGGAGTAGACTCTGCTCTCCCTTTCACACTTCCTCCAGGTTCCATAAACTCACCTAAACCTGTATTGCAATAAGAATCAATGATAATAAACAATAAGATTTTTCAGTGGCAAAATGTGCAGGTCTATTTCATCTAACATTCATCTTATTCATTTTCAATTGTGTGCTTTGTTTACCATCTTACTTTTGAATTTAAAAAGTAGGGATGTCCCAATCCGATATTGATATCGGATATCGGTCAAAAAAACAAATATTGGATTATATCGGCCTGCATCCTAAATCTTCTATATCAGCACTCCAATACAAGCAGTCCATTCTAATATATTTATTTTTTATTTTATTCAGTTGTAGAATATTCTTATGTTTAAGTTCAACACAGTGGTTATTTTGCAATTGGTGAAATATGTTTTTTTATTATTTATTGAGGTCACTTTTCAGGGTCTTCTATTTTTTATTCATGTTGTTTTAATTGTAGTATATTCTTATGTTTAAGATTAAAATTTATTTAACCTATTGGTTAATACAAATGGGTCAGTTTTTCTCATACCTACTATTGCTGACTACTGTTCTCTGTTTGAGTAATCTGACCTGATCAAGCCATTTCTTACAGTCCATACTACAAAATAGGTAATAAAAGTCTGTATGATTCCTGCTGATATCCTATCGGATTGATATCGGTATCGGCCAATACTCAAGGCTGCAATATCGGTATCATATCGGAGGTGAAATAGTTGTATCGGGACACACCTAATAAAAAGGGCCACTACTATCATTTGGGCACAGAAAGTGGTTAAATCAGAACTGATGCTTGCTTGTTCACACACTCTGTTACAACAGCTCACCTGTTTCTTCAAAACTGACAGCAGCAGCAGCAACCCCTTCCTCATCACTGTCCCCTGTGTCTGCCTCTGACATTAAATCACATTTTTAAAAATAGTCAATAGACAGCCCTCTGATCAATTCAAGTCAATTTCATTATTTTAGTGCTGGATCATCAAGCCTCAATTAACTCAGGGCAATTTTCATATAGAGAAGGTCTACACTATACTCTGATATTAATTCTAATATTCACTCAGTGAACAATCCTACCTGCCCACTCTGCACCTGTGGTGGGCTCATGGCTGGTTGTTGCTGCTGCATCTCTTTTCTGAGGGGCTACAAGACAAAGTTTCCCCAGTTATGTGGCGTTGTCTCATCACACGGTGCAAGTTGTATTGTATTCAACATCTTGCCTTACCAGTTTCATCGCCATCCTCAGCTGTTTCAAACCGAGAGCTCGTTGAGGTTTTATTAAAAAAAGATGCAATTTTTGCGCATTTTGCAGCGTCATTTTCCAGCGCTTTCCTCTTTTTAATTCTAAGCTTCTCAGCGCCACCCTTGCTCTTTTTATCCATCTGGCCGGCAGTAGCTACGAGCTGGATCACTGCACAGGATCCGACTGGCGGAGTTAATTGTTTATAGCCTGCACGGACGTACTGTTACGTCACGTCAGGATGCATCTGAGAGAGAGAGGGAGAGAGAGAGAGAGAGAGAGAGAGAGAGAGAAAAAAGCTGCCGATACAGACAGCGGTAATAGCATGTAGGTAATACTCACTCAGGGCCACGAATGAACACCTAACTAAAAAATTAAAATAATATTAAAAAATATATATATTACCACCAGCCCTCGCGGCCCAAACGTCAGGCCGGCCCACCGGGAATTGTCCCGGTTCTCCCGATTAGCCACTCCGGGTATGACTATAGCCATGTGGGAACCAGAAAGCATGAGGGAGGAGGTTAAGTGCAGACTAAAACAACAATTATTGTGTTGCAAAGTTCACTCATTAAAAGTGACTTTGGGCTTGGTGTTCTACTTGTGTGAATCCCACATGATTATCACTCAGCTGCCCACTACAAAGCAAGACATGAGTGTGGTTGGTAGTTTGTACTTTTCCTCATCCCTGTTTTCTGGTTATCATGCCCACAGGAATTAACTCAGCACACTCCAAAACACACTCACGCATGTGGCACATGCACTGCTACGCAGGTGCCATAGTTGCCAGGTCTGCTCATTATAAGCCATTTGGGCCACCAGCTTCATGCTGGTGCAACACGCTGCATGA
Organism: Scarus forsteni; assembly: GCA_036419115.1. Taxonomy (NCBI): domain Eukaryota; kingdom Metazoa; phylum Chordata; class Actinopteri; order Labriformes; family Labridae; genus Scarus; species Scarus forsteni. The sequence goes on from JAZDUH010000098.1 coordinate 44,246,920, forward strand.
TGTGACTAGTCGACTTGTCGCAAAAATTGTTGATTGTGGCAGCCCTAGTTGTCATATCGTATCGTATTGATATCAAGATATCTTGCATGAATATCGAGATATGAAATTTTGTCCATATAATTCAGCCCTACCACACATGCACGGGAAGAACACTCAAACTTCATACAGAAAGTGCCTGTCCTACCCAGGGATCGAACCCGCGATCTCCTTGCTGTGAGGCCGGTGCACTACCTGATAAGCAACTGTGCTACCCACAGTATGAAAGAAACAAAATAATTTGATTTATCTTTCAAAAGATGTCAAAAAACTGTTGAAAAACTAGATATTGGGTTAACAATTGCAACAATTTACCATCAATTATTGATCATATCAAATGTAAATTTAGTTTTTTCAGGTTGTGTTTACCGTTTATTCCCAGTCTGTGCAGAGACTTTTTTTTTCTTTGGTATCCAGTTCTCAATTGGTTATTTATCAATTATTCACCTATTATTTGGGAGATTAAACTGTTAAATTCAACTTTAAAACTATAAAATAAAAAAAGCTATTAGCTGCAGCTCACTTGCTCTCCCTCACCTGAGGTGAGGGAGAGCGGTTTATTTGAGGGAAGTGATGCTGCGGAGCTTGGTGCTGCCTGGTCTTCACGTCGTTAAAGAGACAAGCCGAACAATTAGACAGCTTACCCCGACGGTTACGCTGCGTCGGGCGCATGCACTCCGGCTGCCACCCAGCGTGCAGACTCGACTGCAGCAGCTCACACCACCCCGCCAGCCGAACCGTGCTGGTCTTAATTAACTGTAGCACTGCAGCTTCCCTCTACCACTGCACCCAGGGCCGGCTCTCCCTATACGCGAATTAAAGGATAACTTCGGTTCCTGCAGCTTTTACATTGTTTATAGAATGAAGAACAACAATATACTCACCCAGAAGGCTTTCCTGATGCAAACGGTGCTTCGGGAGATATTTAGATCCAAAATCAAGCAGCGGACACCGATATAATGGTAGCCTGTAGGGCATGGATCGCCGCTCCTAAAAACTGCATTAATCGTCCAAAAACTCATGTTTTTCGCCAATATTCCATCATGATTCGCTCTGAATGGACCGCCACTGCAGTCTGTGTCTCTCCACACAGCGCTGTGTGGCTGAACTGATGAGTTTGTTTACGTGCCCTTTGCGCATGCGCAGTGCGGCTCATTGTTTCAGGGGAACACCGGCAGCTACAAATCGACTTTCTTCTTCCAGTTTTGTGCAAAATGGACGAATATCTATGGGGTGAAGATGTTGTGGAGTAGGACTTTGAATATGATGGACGTCCTTACAGTTTGGAGCCAGATTATACAGATAAGGAGCTCATAGAAATGAGGAAGCGATTGCAACGCTCCAGAGAGTACTGCGCATGCGCGAAGGGCATGTAAACAAACTCGTCAGTTCAGAGGTTAGTACAGCCACACAGCGCTGTGTGGAGAGACACAGGCTGCAATGGCGGTCCATTCGGAGCGAATCATGATGGAATATTGGTGAAAAACATGAGTTTTTGGACGATTAATGCAGTTTTTAGGAGCGGCGATCCATGCCCTACAGACTACCATTATATCGGTGTCCGCTGCTCGATTTTGGATCTAAATATCTCCCGAAGCACCGTTTGCATCAGGAAAGCCTTCTGGGTGAGTATATTGTTGTTCTTCATTCTATAAACAATGTAAAAGCTGCAGGAACCGAACTTTTCCTTTAAGCGGCTGCTTAGGGCCCCGCCGCCACTAGGGGGCCCCCGAATTGACTGTGTCTGACCCACAGACTGCCGTTTGTCACCTATCTGACATTACTTGCTTCTGACTAACCTGGCAACCACGTAACCACGTACCCCTTCACTATCGAGTAAAACTCCAAAATTAAGTCACACTGCTAGATATGGAGGGCACTTCCACTGAAGGCGGGGGGGGGGGGGAGTATATAAAAATGACGGGCAGGAATGGGAGGCCCTCTTCACTTTACCGGAAAACTGAAAACCTCGTGGCCATGGCAACAGACAGACGCCCCGTTGTTGGCTGTTACGCTGTGTCAATGATTGTGATGCACTCGGACAGGAGTTTTAGACTACTTCAATTATTTAAGTGATTCCACATGTCTTTCAATCCGATTACCATCTGACAATTCCAATTAAAGAAATGAATAATGCTGCCAATTGTGCTTACATTTTATTTTGCCAGGGCTGCACAATCATATCAAACGCCAGCATGGAGTATGATTTGCTTGTTTCGTTTAAATCTTTTAAAACCATGGTTCATGTGATTTTCTGTCAGTGTGACAAAGGTGTGGGGAACATATGGACACATGCGGCACTTACATTTATTTTTATTTATTTATTTTTTATATTTTTTTATTTAACCTTTATTTAACCAGGTAAAAAGACCCATTGAGATCGAGATCTCTTTTACAAGGGGGACCTGGCCAAGAGGTCAACAGCACACGTCACAATAAATAACAGACAGACAATAAACAATATGATAGAGCAGCCAAAAACTAAGGTCAAAGGTTGACATATAAAGTGCAGCAGAGGAAGTCACAATAACAACTTTAAAGTACAATTTTAAAAACACAAGCACTGTTCCAAGGTCTTGCGATGTCTGTCAGTCAAGATAGAACGAAAGTTCTCCAATGGAATAAGCTCCGACATTTTTAAATCAGACTGGAGGGTATTCCATGCTGATGGGGCAGCATAACTGAAAGCTTTTTTCCCCTGTTCAGTCCTGACACGAGGGACAATCAGGTGAATGATGTCACCGGTACGTAAGGCGTAGCGGCTTTTAGATCTTTGCAGAAGTGTACTCAAGTACGTTGGAACTAGGCCGAGTAGGGCTTTATAAATGAGAGTCAACCAGTGTAAGTACCGGCGGACACTCAGTGATGGCCAACCAGACTTGGCATAGAGATCACAGTGATGGGTGAGTCTGCGACAGCCAGTGACATATCTCAGTGCACAGTGATAGACAGTGTTCAAGGACTGTAGATATTTAGTTGAAGCTGTCATGTACAGAACATCACCATAATCAAGCAAAGGTAAAAATGTTGCAGAAACGAGGTATTTGCGAGCTCGGAGAGAGAAGCAGGACTTGTTTCTGTAAAAGAAACCAATTTTAATCCTGAGCTTGGTGACCAAACTAACAATATGCGCTTTGAATGAAAGCTCGTGATCAATAAGAACACCCAAGTACCTGTAATTTGAGACAAGTTCAATGGGAACACCTCGTGAGGTTAAGATGGAGGGGATGTTCCCTGGTGATTCACCAGATCTAGAAAACACCATCAATTTGGTTTTTTGTGCATTTAAAACTAATTTAAGATTTTGCAATCGGGATTGAACAACATTAAAAGCAGATTGTAAAAACTCAAAAGCCCCCATAATTGAGGTTGACCAACAATAAATGACAGTGTCGTCTGCATAAAAATGGTAAGAGGCATTAGACAGGTTATCACATAATTTGTCTATATAAATAGAAAATAAAATAGGCCCCAAGACTGAACCTTGGGGCACACCTTTGGAGACCTCTGAAAATGACGAGGTGGAACCAGCCAGCTGTACACACTGGGTTCTATCAGACAAGTAATTGGCAAACCACAAGGCTGTATTTTTAGACAGGCCAATCTGATAAAGCATGTTTATCATTAAACCGTGATCTACTGTGTCAAATGCCTTTGACAAGTCAATAAAAAGTGCAACACAGTGTTTCTTGCAGTCCAAGGCGTAGTTAAAATCATTCAGAACCTTAAGAGTGGCTGTGACTGTGCTGTGTTGATTTCTGAAACCAGATTGGAAAGTTGATAAAATATTATTTACTTCAAGAAAGTCCTTGAGCTGATCACTGACCAGTCGTTCGATACTTTGGAGAGCACACAAAGTTTGGATATCGGACGGTAATTATTTACATCCAAAGATTCCCCCCCTTTTAACAGAGGAAGAACAAAAGCTGATTTCCAGATTTTTGGAATTTTACTAGTGGCAAAGCTCAAATTAAAAATGTGCGAAAGAGGCTCAGCAATGAAATCTGCAGACAATTTATGTTGTTTCCTCTCCCATTTAGACGTTGCACTTCCTGCAAATGTCGTTCAAAGCCTGCATCGATGCAGACTCGCTGTTTAAGGGCTGAATGGTCCACTCCCCCTCCACACTACGTGATTTGGGATAGCATGGTGGACCCTACACAAGGACGCGCAAACGGAGGGGTAGTGGGTAGGGAGAGTGTGTAGGGGGCGGTTTGGGATTGGGCCGTCATGTCAGGCTCAGTGTTGCTGATTGGGCGGCAGCCGCAGCCCCAGACATGTGTCAAAATATTTGGTTGGTTGATCAAAAACTGGCATCAAGGAGGATGTTTAGAAGAAGAACAGAAAAAAACAAGATGAAGCGCGTTTATCCTTCAGGTGCGGAAAAAAGGGAAAAGCAGAAGGAGGACGAACAAAAGAGAGATGCGCAAGGTAATTTCTGAAAACATTTGTTTATTGTTTTGTGAATACTATGAATGTAAGTCTTATTTTCAAATGCACTTGTTGTCCTTGATATATTCAGCTCAGCTGACGGTAACCAAATCGTTGTTGGTAATGCTGGCGTTGTTTAGCTAGCGGCGCAGTCAATTTCTAGGTACAGACAGCTTCTATATTAATGTGTTTTCTTGTATTACAGATTAGTTAGACATGTTAAAAACTCAGTCTGGTGAAAAAAAAACTATATAAAGTATGTATTCAAGTGACATCTATATTAATACAATAAACAAACATGTAAATAAAGACGAGAGAAAGAAATATGTGAAAGGGAAGAAAAAAAGGGGGGGTGACTGCCAATTATTTAACAATTAAAATCCAAATAAACTGGTTGAATCCAACCTTTTTCTTCTGGTCTTCACTGGAAATAGTTAATTAAAGATTATAAATACACATTGAACATATACCAATATGAAATAATTTATATTGTTTATCACCCAGACTAAGTAGGACCTAACGAAAATACTTAGTAAAGTATCAATAACATATCTATGAATGCAAAATTGATTTATGGTTCAGATTTTAGTAACATTTTTATTGTGATTGTATTTAGACTACTTTGATTTACGCTTAACGTTATTTTCTGCTCACACTAACTGTAAAAACAAAATATTCTCTTTCTCAGTGGGATCATTACTTAAGTATTTTGGTGGTGCTTTTGGACAGTCGTCAAAGGAGGCTGACACAAGAGATGATGTCACTGGTAAGTAAAAATATCCCTTTGCCTTTTTTTCAGTAGTTTTGAGTGCAACCTGAATATAACTAGTTTTCCTCTTGCCAATGTAAAGTATTGCAGTGAAACTTTACTGTGTTTTTTTTGTATTCAAATATGAACTTGTGTTTTTTAAAATTGTTTTATCTACTCCGCACATAATGCATACTATATTTATGACTTTATTTCAATCACAGCACCCTGTTGTATATAACTCTCTTAAAATCTGGGCCCAATTTAGAACACATTTTAAAAATAGAAAAGCCCTATTGTCTGCTCCCATCTATGGCAACCATTTGTTTTCCCCAGCCCTTGGGGGAACAGCATTTCGGGAATGGTACAGAGCTGGGGTGGGATGTGTAAAACACCTTTTTAAAGATGGTAGGTTCATGTCTGCTGCTCAACTGGAGAAGGAATATGGCATTATCTCAAGGATTAACTACTTAAGATATTTCCAGGTCAGAGATTTTGTGAAAAAGACATTCAGCTCATCCCTAGAGTTACCACAAAGTGAATGGATAGACGAGCTTCTGGACCTGAACCCGACTCTAAAAGGGATGGTTTCCATGCTCTATGTGAATATTCAGAGGATGGCTTCTCCATCCCTTGAAATCATGAAACGAAAGTGGGAGGAAGAGTAAGAGTTGGTCATACCAGATGCTGATTGGAGATTGGCAGTGGAACTAATACACTCTTCCTCTGTGTGTGTGAGACATGGACTGATATAATTTAAGGTGCTGCACAGACTTCATTTATCAAGGGACAGACTAGCAAGAATGTACCAGGGGATTGATCCAACTTGTCCTAGGTGCAAACAGGTGCCAGCCAACATATGCCATATGTTCTGGTCCTGTTCCAGGCTTAGTGAGTTCTGGGCTGGAATTTTTAGAACCTTCTCTTCAGTCTATGAGAAAGAAATAGAGCCCAACCCTCTGACAGCCATTTTTGGTGTGACAGCTAGGGAAGCAAACTTATCAACCTCCCAAAGGAAAGCAAAAGCATTCTCTTCTCTACTGGCTAGGAGATTGATTTTATTTAACTGGATAAAGGCAATACCGCCATCTCATAAACGTTGGACAGAAGAAGTAATGGCACACCTTAAATTAGAACATTTAAGATTTACTCTACAGGGCAACACTAAGAAATTCTCCAAGGTCTGGCAGCCTTTTATTTCTTACTTTAAACATGAATTTTCTTTTGCTCCCACATAATCGGCAACTTTTGACCCCCCCCTTTTTATTTATTTATTTATTTATTTATTTGGAGTTGCTTGTCTATGTACTAATTAAGCATTTAAGTATCGTATTATTTTACTTGACGTAAGTGTTGGGTACATCTGATGTCTGGTATGAGTGCGCTACGTCCTGTTATTGTCTCATTTGTAATTTAGATAAGTATTTGTGGAATATGTTCGAAATTCTGATGTCTGTTGTTTTTCCACGGAAAACTTAATAAAAACACTTTGATTATTTTAATCACAGCAATTGAAGGCGACTCTACTTCTGCTTCAGTAGAGACTAGTCTGCAGCAGCGTACAACAACGTATGATGTTGCTGGTAAGTTAACTATACATTGCAAATTCTAAATTAACAATATGTTTTTGACTTTATGTGCAATGTTGGTATATTGATTAAGTTCATTCTAACACATTTAAAAACTAACTAATAGCAATGATGTTGATGTTTTTATTTCATTTCAGGCCCATCATCAGCGTGTCAAACGTCATCTTCATCCCTACCTGTGGCTGGTTCCAGTGATACAGTTGGTAAGTTTTGTTTGCTGCCACAATGTGTGTATTTTGTAGCTGAACATTTTTCAACTGATTTTACCACACAGCTCAAACTGCAACTGCTGATACAAGCCAACCCACCACTGTTACTGCCAACCCTGTTCCAGCAGCACCACCGATTGATCCCGCTCACTGGCCAACACGTCTCTGACAAACTAAGGTGCGACTTTGTTATCAGAGATCCTGCAGAGGTGGATAGAGATTTTGAATTCCCCAAATCCCCATCAAACAGAAGCTTTCACTACCATCACATGTTCAGAAAGCTTGCCAATGATGAGAAAGTTGCACGTGACTGGTTGACATATATTCAAAGCAGAGTGATGCAGTCTACTGCTTTTGCTGCAAGTTATATTCAAAAAAGTCATCAAAGCTTGCCACAGAGGGTCAGAATGACTGGGTCAATATCAGTGCAATTTTAAAATCTCACGAAACCAGCCCTGATCACATCAAAAATTTGATAGCCTGGAAGGATTTGGAGCCTCAACTGAAAGTAGGAAAAACAGTTGACCACACACTGATAGCTCTCTTGCAAGCAGAGCAGAATAAATGGAGAGAAGTACTCTAATGTTTGATCAGCATCATTCAGTCATTGGCTGAAAGGAATCTTGCTCTGAGAGGATCAACAGACACCCTCAACAGTCCGAACAATGGCAAGTTTCTGAAAGAGGTAGAACTTCTTGCCAAGTATGATCCAGTCTTAAATGACCATGTCAGACACATCAGCTCTGGAGAAAATCACGCTACCTACCTTAGGGAAAGGGATCCAAAATTAACTCATTGCTTGTATTAGTGGGAAAATACTGAGTACTATGGTGACAGAAATACAACAGTCAAAATATTTTTCAATCATTTTAGACTGCACCCCAGACATCAGTCACCAGGAACAAATGTCAGTTGTTGTCAGAATTGTCACCACCACAACACCTCCAGAGATTAAAGAGCACTTTCTGGGTTTCCTACCTGCCCCTGAGTCCACTGGCCTTAGCTTCTCATCACTGATTTTGAAGAAGCTGGAGATCAGTTTTCAAGACTGCAGGGGTCAGTCATATGATAATGGCTCCAACATGAAAGGAAAAAATAAAGGAGTGCAAGCCAGGCTTCTGGAAAGAAATGCTCGTGCTCTTTATGTTCCATGTGGAGCACATACACTTAATCTAATGGTTGCAGATTCAGCAAAGAAGTCAACAGATGCCATCAGCTTCTTTGGCATTGTTCAGAAGCTTTATAACTTGTTCTCTGCTGCTCTTCAGAGGTGGGCCATTCTTAAGCAGCATGTCCAGATTACGCTGAAGTCATGGAGTGAGACAAGATGGGAAAGCAGAATCAACAGCATTGAACCTTTACGGTACCAAGCTGACAAAGTCAGAGAGGCATTGACTGAACTCAGAGACCAAACAAATGATGCTGTTGGGAGAATTGAGGCCCAGTCTCTGGCAGAAGAAGTGGGATCATTCAGATTTCAAATCTGTACAATGGTCTGGTTTGATATCCTTTCCAACATTAACACTGCAAGTAAACTCCTGTAATCTGAAGACACGCCAACCCACCACTGTTACTGCCAACCCTGTTCCAGCAGCTTGATGTCGCTGTCAATCTTATTGACAAGACAAAAGAATCCCTGTTGAAGTACAGGGACACTGGATTCTCTGATGCCCTGTCAAAGGCAAAAGAATCATGTGAGAAGATGAATGTGGAGGCAGTGCTAGCGCAGAAGAGGATTTGAAGTTCAAAAAGGCAATTTAGCTATGAGGCAGCAGATGAGACTGTGAATGATGCATCAAAGAGAATGGAAGTAACATTCTTTAGTGTTGTTGTGGACACTGCCATCCAGTCACTGGAAGATTGTTTCACAACACTTAAGGATTTGAGAGATAAATTCCGGGTTCTGCTCAGTTTCACTGACATGGATGGTGAGTCTCTCAGAGAGCACTGTGAGCTACGTGGAAACACACTGACTGATGGGGAGCAGACTGACCTTGACTGGCAAGACCTGACCATGGAAATCCAGAGCCTTCCAAACTTACCAAAAGCAAGCATGACAGCCTTCGAATTACTCACCTTTCTTCACCAAAATGGCCTGACTGGGCTTTATCCCAACCTTTGGGTGGCACTGTGAATAGCCTGCACACTGCCAGTGACAGTGGAATCTGCAGAAAGGAGTTTTTCCTAGCTCAAACTGATAAAAAAAACTTACCTAAGGTCCTCCATAGCACAAGAACGTCTCAGTGGTCTGGCAGTCATCAGTATCAACCATCAGGTTGGAAGCAAGATGTCATATGATGACATCATAGAGGACTTTGCTTCCAAGAAAGCAAGGAGACAGAAATTCTGAAGATGTCATCAGTACCACGAACAGTGTAATAAAAGTTTGCTTTTAGGGCTTTAGATTATTGTTTTCTCTTTTCTATTTTCATAGGTGTTTTTGATATTTAAGTTATAATTTTTCAATTATTTATTGCATTTCTTTTTTTTTATTGCATTTTTTACCTTGTAAATTGTTTTGTTTACTTTATTTTTTTCGACAATCACAACTATGTCTTTCTTTCAAGTACAATATTTTTATTAGCTGGATGTATATAGTATCCCAATGCACCTTGTATTTGCACTTTTTGATAATTATTGTTCATTTGTGTTAAATAAATGTTAACTCAAACTTGAATCATTTGTAGAATCTTTGACTCTGCTATATCACAAGAATAAGTTTTCATTGCTCAATGATTAGTAAAGTAGGAATTTCTGGTGCAACTTCCCTGTTTTTTTCAGCTTTGCAGAAGCAAAAATCAGTATAAAAGGTGAAAACAAGGTTTGGAGCCGCCGTTTTGGTGTTTTCACATTTATTAAGCATTTCAATAGTAACAAAGTTGCAGTAGAAATATGACAAGTCTGTAAGCTTTACTTTGTCTACGCAGCAAAATTACTGTGTCCCAGCAAATTAAAACCAAATACAAACTAAATGTGTAAGGTTTTCCATACAGTTGCTGGTTCGCGATGGCAATACTCTACTAACCACCACAAGGCAGGGCCAAAAAAGTATCCTGCTTAAGGTCCCCTGACGTCCAGAGCCGGCCCTGGCTGCACCAGCCGTGCTGCACAGAGGGGGGAGCAAAGATCTGGAATGACTCTTTCTAGGCTGAACCACGCAACACAGCGAGGGATAAGGAGTAGCTTACCTTCTTAATCAGATGTGAAAGACGCCGTCAAAGGAAGCCAAAGCAACACGCTCAGTGTCCCAGCTGAGGGTAATGCAGCCTCTACCCGGACACCACACCAGCGCTGTCCTGCCAGTTCCGGGAGAAAGGGTGAGGCATGGTGTTGGCCCCCTTTTAAAGGTGCATACCGCCCAACACCTTGCGCCACAGGGGAGCCAGTAAAGCACCACACAAAGGCCAGGAGTGCCCCAAAGGGCACCCGGTCACACAAACACACACACACACACGCACACACACACACACACACACACACATATATATATATATATATATATATATATATATATATATATATTTATATATATATATATATATATATATATATATATATATATATATATATATATATATACACATGTGTGTGTGCATTTTTGTTTTTTTTTTGTAAAAGAAAAGAAAGTGGTTTTTCATAGTTCCATAGTTTACATTTGACATGTAAAATTAGGGTTATTTTTGCAATTTCAATGGGTTTTTAAAATACAGAAAAAATCTGTAAAATAATTGTTTTTACAGTGTGTACGGAATATATTTGTACATATGTTTAGAGGAAGTAATAATTATGTATAAGCACACATATCTATCTTATGCCTAAGTCACACATTCCCGTTTCTCACTGCGACTGTACACGATTGAGGAGGCTGGTGTGATCGTTATGATACGGGATGAAATGACTGTCTCACCCCTGGACACACCTCGTAAATACACCGTCAGTGGTGCTGCTTCAGCGCTACAGGGGGCGTTTGTCCCGCTCCAGTTAGGTTGATGCAGCGATATGAGGAGGATTCCATCCCGCTGACAGGACGTCAGCTCCGCTCGAGCTCAGTTAACGTGACGTAAGCCCCGACTGAGCCCCGCCGCTTGCACCGTCTTGAACGGGACACAGACGGGGCTCATACGGATACATCCTTGTCAGTCGTCCTCATAAAGCTTTCAGGATTGAGCCACGATTGGGCCACGTTCAGCCCGACTGAGCTCCGTACATGCCCCGCTAATACCGCTCGCATTAGGACTGCATTAGGCTTCCATCCCGCTCCACTGAGAGCGGCGATTCTCCACGACAGTTTTGAACAGTTCAAAACTGTCGTGGAGCTTCCACGTTCCCCGCCGTTCATCCACGACTATACAACGGTGATCCAGACCAAGTAGCGCATGCACCACGACCAAAGCACGCTTTATCAGGATTATGACAATCGTGCACAATCGCCATGAGAAACGGGAATGTGTGACTGGGGCTTTAGCATACTTGGTAATACATTGTATCCATACAGTATTAGGCTGTGGACTATTGCATCAATAGATGACAGAAAACTGCAAATATTTAATAGTTATTGCAGGTGTTTGTATGACTTCACATGGTTATTGCATTGAATCCTCATTAATCCTCCATATGGCTCTATTATAATCGTTGTTTCTGAGTGTGTTTATCCGTGATAAGTTAATTTGTCTATGCTGTATTAAGGACCAAGTTGTTGTCTGCGCACCACCCCATGAGCCCCTGTAGCTCATCCCTATGTGCAGTCTCATCACCTTCAGAGATGAGTCCCACCACGTGGTGTGATGGTACTCATCTGCAAACTTGATGGCATTGTCTGGGTGTGTGCTGACAGTCAAGTGGACAGAAAGATCTCTGCTGTACACACAGTCATGTGTGGACAGCAGAGGGCTCAGTACACACCCTGGTTGGGAGTCATTGTTGAGGCTGAGGGCTGTGCAGAGGTGACGACCCACTCTGACTCTCTGTGAACATTCAGAAAGGAAGTCTCCGATCCAGCAGCAGGTGGGGAGAGGAGGTCCAATGTCCAGTAGTTTTACTGTCAGTCTGCCCGGGAGTTGGTGTTGAAGGTAGAGTTAAAGTCAACAAAGAGCAGCCTAGCATGGTGACCCTGCCATTCCAGGTGGGAGATGGTGGTATTGGAGCCCTGTTACAATGGTGTCCTCTGCCAATCTGTTAGCTCTGCATGCAAATTGGAGTGGGTCAAAAGTGGATAGGAGGTGGTACATGATGTGGTGTTGACCAGTTCCTCAAAACATTTTATTATAACGGGTGTTAGAGCAACAGGTTAGTAATCATTCAGGCTGCTAAAAGTGTTCTTGTTTGGCAGTGATATGATGGTGGCTGACTTCAGGCAAGGTGGGATAAGTAACTGGGACAGTGATGCATTACAGATCTGAGTGAAAGAGCTGGTCCATACAGGTAGTCTATCTGGTCTGGCAGCCTTCCTCAGTTTCACTGTCCTCAGTGTGCGCCTCACTGCGATCCTGCACTGTGAGATTGGAGCTGTTGTGATCCGGTGTTGTGACAGGGCTGCCTCGGATCCCTCCACCTCAAAACATGCAAAGAAGTGGTTGAGCTCCTCTGTTAGTGCTGCTACACCTCCCGCGTGTTGCTGTCACTGAAGTGGTCCTCAATCCTCTTTTTGTGGCTGGATTTGGCCTCTCTGATGCCTCTTTTCAGGTCCGATCTGGCTGCACTGTTCTGCGTGCTATCACCAGATTTGAAAGCAGCATCATATTGCCTCAGCAGGATTTGGATCTCTCTAGACATCTAGGGTTTTATGGTGTAAGAAAGCTGTCAAAAAAGACGTATGCATAATTAATGATTCGTATTTGTAATTTCAACCATTTTTGTGTCAAGAATGTTGTTTCACACAAAAAACTGCTGTCATATACTTAAGTCTGAGAAATTGGGTTCAGGTTACAGTTGTTTTTATACGAGTACAAAGTTTTATGAATACAACTTACTTTTTTACAACTACGAATTCTTCCCTGTGAGTACGAATCCAAGCTTACAGGTACGAATCGAAAAGTGCTGAAATGACGTCTCTGAGGTCACAAGTCACAGGGAAAGGAATCGATCTCCTCTGCCTCATTATGGCCTGGAGCATAATCCAGCGTCACCGCCATATTGGAGGGGTCTCTTCACTCCAGTCTAGCACCAGAAACAAGTGGTGTGAACACATTTATGCTCGCATTTTATGGAGCGTAAAGTGACAGTAAATGGCGCAATATTGAAAGCAGATGGCTTTTTTTGGTTTTATTCCCATACAGCTGAGTAAAAATGGATTTAAAGTTTAACACGCAGGTCAACATGATTTATATAAAATGTCTGGTTTGTGTGTGCGAGCGCACATACATGAGCCTGTGCCTGAAATAGTACATTACTCACAACACACAAAACTAAAATATGAAAAAATTCTTGTTTTATTTGTGTACAGGGCCATGATATTGTGTGTGTGTCTGGGTGTGAGAGAGAGAGAGAGAAAGAGAGACATTCAACTGAAAAATTTACAATTAATTCATTTATACATTTATTTACATGCCGAATCATGTCTTTGTCACACAGCAAAATATTTAATATACCCCACCCATAACTAGCACATACTATAGTGACAGCTATGTTAATTTAAAAAATGATGTAAAATAAAATGTAAAAAAAAAAAAAAAAATAATAATAATAATAATTTTTATTATTATTTTTATTATTGTTTTGGTTATTATTAATTTTATTATTATTGTTGTTGCTGTTACAACTATTACCATTACTATATTACTATTATTTCTTATTCATCAGACTTACTCATTTATTTGTCCATTTTTTTCCTTGATCCCCTTCTCATATTAGTTTATGATTTATAATTTTTTTTTTTTTCTGATGTGGCCGGCCTGAAATTGAACATGGGGGCTCTAACAATATTTAGAGGCCTTTGCCTACCTCTCTTGCGAACTTCTTGTTTTGAGCCACTAAGTCCAACCAAAGTAGGCTACCATCTGTTTTAAGTCACCTTCCTATCTCAATTTAAAACTTACAAAGGATTCTGGGTTTCTTTTTAGCCCTTTATCCCTTCTCTTGTTCTGTATAATTGACACATTAAAGAAAAAATACAAATTATTGTTCACAGCATTTTTCTCATGAAAACCTATAGGGGTGAGCAGGTTGGAGCATTTGACTATGATGGACAAGCCAAGACTCTGTCAAGGAATTGGGGATATTTTTTAAGTGGCTTCATCTGTATATCCCCAAACCATGATACTGTCTCTGCCATGCTTAACGGTAGCTCTTATACTGGAAAAATTATTCAACTGGCAATTTTAGCAGAACAAGGATTAAGCTGGACCAATCCAACAGAATCTTCTTCCATTTCCTGGCTGTCCAGTTTTTGTGTGCTTGGGCTGTATAATGCTGGGCTAACCTCTGTCGCTTATTGATTAGGGGCTTCTTGACAGCCTTAAGCTATGGTCCAGGAGTCACTCATGTACATTGCGAGAAGAACATTACACCAGTTTGGTTTGACCACTGCTGCTGAAGCTCACGTGATGTCATTTGGCAGATTTCCCCGCACATGCAGATCAAAATGTGATCATTTCTTGCTGGAGAAAAGCCCAGATCTTGTTTTTTCTTCCAAGTTGTAGAGTGTATCCAACTGCATTAGCACTGCCTGCCTGTCTGGTGGCAGCTGTGCCTTTCCTGGCTGAGAATCTGTATCTTCAGACTTGTTTCCTGAATTAGGTTACTTGTTTTAGCCATTTCTGTCTCTGACGAACTTTCAAACATGCTGACTTTATATAGGCACAAAGTCATGTTGCATGCTTTGCTGTATGTTGCATGATTATTGATTTCAACTGATACAGTAACATTCAGTTACTGTTTTTTATATCCATGATTAAACAGCATAATGGCAAATGTTTTGGTTCATGCAAAAATTTGGCAAACTATGTAAAAATACATACTACAATAATAAAAATACATCTGCAAAAGACATGATTATCAATTTCTGTGCACTTGAGATGTTTGTCTTTCTTGACCTTTCTTTTTTTTATCTCTTACTTTTGAGAATGCTGCGGTGCTAAAGGCAGTGTGATGTTCTGAGGCAAAGCACAGTGATTGGCAACTGATGGATAAGTCTGGCCTGCAGCAGTCCAGTGTTGCTGGATATCAATCACTGTTGATAAATAGTGCTCTCCCCTAAAAACAAACGTCCCCTCTTTTATCACTGGTTTAGATAAACCAGCCAAGGGACATCGGCATACAATTGGTCTGGCCTGCACCACACACATGAAAGAGTACCTGTTAGCTATCTTTGACTGCAAACAAATCTCCTACATCAGGCTGGAAAGCTTACATTCAACACTGCAATTATACACCCCCCCCCCCCCCCCAAGTAATTCACACACCATGGCTTTCTCTCACTTTCAGAAAGGCTGTGAGGTAACATGCAGTTAGCTAATTATCTTGCTTGTGTAAAAAACAGGAGGGGTGGACAGCCTGTTCTCCAGAGCAGCCTAAAATCAGGCCCACTTCTTTGCACAGGAATATTAATTGCAGTTTCACCTTGTGTCTCAAGCCTTTATTAGATCTCCTTGTTTTCCAAAACAAGGTAAATGAGGGCAGCTTTTCCTTCTCCCACATTCAGCTATTGATTGTTTGATTAACAGGGTAGAGTGTGAGAGGAGCTTTATCTTTCGCATTATTAATTGAGTCCCAAAACCAACTACGAATGCTGATTTATTCCCTCTACCAAACCAATCATTTTCCTGTGGGTGTGTTTTGTGACTGTGTGCGTGTCTGCAGAGACAGATAAATTGGTCGTCCTATGCTTATCCTTATGCTTGGCCAGCTAACAGTTTCTGGTGACGTACTGCCCCCAGTTGGCCATTTTAGTGAAACATAACACATGGATGAAATATCACTCTTTTTTTAAAAAATCGAATACTGTAGCATTGAATGAAAAATACCTCTGAGCCAATTTAATAAAGTTATACACTTACTATGTGTTTATCAGTAAATATTTACAAGTAGTTGTTGGACATTAACTTTTGCAGAGCAGTATAAATAGTTCTTCCATCATTTAAAGGATTTAGTTTACAATCATTTACCTTGTTCTTTAATTATTTATGTTGATTTTTTTTTTTTTTTTACTTTTTTTTTTACTGAAGCTCAAGCTTCAGTAACACTGCACTGGTATCTTTAATTTTTTGTCGGTGGAAATAACAGTTTTCGGGACACAGAAAGCTATTTATTTTTTTGATTTTATTGCAATATTGAGGAAAGTTCTTGTTGAAAGTGGCTGTTAACAGCTCTCCACAAAAAAAGTAAACAATTCACAGCAAAGGTTCATACGGATGTGTTCCTGAGCTTTTAATAATCAACAGATCACTGATAATCCACTGCTGTCCATTTGATCTGTGCACACTCACGTGCTCCCGTATGTTTCTAGCATCAATCTACAGCATCAATCAGTGAATACTCTGCTCCTGTCTAATCAGCTCTTAAACAAACTAAGAAAAATCAGAACAGATTATAAAACAAAGTTTTCATGTCTTTTTTTACTTGTTCCAATCTATGGCTCACTCAAACCAGTTTATTTCTCTTCTGTAGCAATCTCTCATCGAGATGAGCAGGTGCCTTTGGATCATGAAAAAGAAAATATACTCACAATTACTTTAATAAGGGCTCACTCAAGGTGAGCTGTTGTAGCACAGGGTTCTGCGTTATAGTGCGTTCACACGGAGATAGCGTTGCTCACCCAAGTTGCGTTTCCATAAAATAGCTCATTTTACTGTGATCACATCATATATATCATAAATTTGCATGTATAGGAACTTCTGTCTTATAAGGCAGAACTAATGTACTCACTAACTAATGTTCCAACACTGACATTGATTGTAACTTAAATGTGAGCTGGAATAAAAGCAGTTGTTGTCAGCTGTCACAGGTGTTGTCTGTATCTCCAATAATGCATAAGTGAGATACAGCCTTCCCACTGATCCCCCCCCCTCCTTTTTTTCCCTCATGTATCTATCTCATTCGACATACATCCACTACAAAATAGATACACACACACAGACGCACACACCCACACATAGACCCACACACAGCTCCAACATACTTCTCCTCACAGAGAATTCTAAGTTGTTACATTCCTACTGAAAGGAAGGCATTTATTCTTGAATTACTCTATCTATCCCTAACTTAACTTTTAACATTTGATCCTACTTTTCAGTCAACTTATTCACTTTTCCCTTATCTTTATTTTCTGTCTTCTCTTCTTCTCTCATCTTCATTTCCCGTCTAAATTTTAAGTGGTCAATTTCTCCTGGGCCCAGGGTTGTTACGTTATCTTTTAGTCTTCCAATTCTACTATTTCTTGAGCCAAACGTTCACGCAGTCACTAATTTACACGTCTTACCATTAAGAAGATACGGGCCCTGTCTTCATTAATCTTGCATGGTTATTTAGCACACTATGTTACTAATTTTCTGCTTATTCTACACTTATTTCAACTTTTTCTTATTACAACATATTTTACTATGTCTTCTCTTTTTATTTCTAATTTTCTTATTTCTCATCTTCTTGTTTCTTCTTTTCTTATTTCTTCTTTACTCGTCTCTATTCTTTACTCTTCTCTTTACCCAATTTAGCAAAGTGTTGCTTCATACAATACACACATCACAGTGTTTTCGTATAAGATACTCTTAATCAGTGCAGTTAGCCAGCTGAACACTGCAGCCCCAATGCACAAACCTAACCCACAAAAATGAGAAGAAACTCACACGACGTCTATGTGGTGCAGGAACAAATGCGCTGACGCTGTGATGACAACTGGAGACCACAGCTGATCCTGTTCGCGACGCCACCTTGTAGTATCTTGACCACTCGTGAAGTGCAGAAGATTGAAAGAGGCTTTGTGACACTGGCTTGCTTCAGAAAAATTCTGTTTATTACAAAAAGTAACACCAGAATCATACAGGCACAGCTGATACCTGGGAGGGACTGCCGATGATGTCCGTCTCCTCAACTTAAGTTTGACCACAGCTTATAGGGTCAGCAGTTCTGCACCTATCTTCTCCTAACATGTGGGCTCTAATTTCGTAGACCAGGTGCAAGCGCAGGCGCACCTGCCCTGCGCCAGCCTTCGCCGCGCGACTTGACCTGCGACTTTGCAAGTTTCCTGCAGTGCCAAGAGAGGCGCACTCAAGGCGCAGAGGAGCACAGAGGGGCGCAGAGGAGCGCGTCCACGCCCACGTCTCTGCCTCTCCGCGCAAATGTCAGAGTAGGAGGAGAATAGATGTGAGTGGGATTAACACAGCCGATCGCTGTCTTCACCAATCAAATGAGCGCCTCTCCTCGCCTTTAAATGCGCTGCGGCCGAGGCGCAGTGTCTGATTGGTCTGAATGATCCACGCTGCTGGAGATGGTCAGAGCTGCTGTCATTCAGCAGCTGGGAGAACAGACTGGCCATCGGGGCGCACACCGGTCTATGCGTCACCGTGTGGGCCAGCTCCCAGGACAGATGTAATCTGTTCCTTTGTCATTATAGGAGCACAAAATTAAGAAACAGTTACACAGCAGCTGGCTTATCCATTTATAATGCTTGCGATCCACCTGCACTCCTGGTTTGTCATCGCCAAATAGCAGAGCTTTTAGTGATATACTGTATACTCTCCCAGTGTCTCCGCCTCATCCTCCTTACAATAATGTACTCCATCTTTTTAGATCATGTTAAAAATAAAGGCTTAAATAGAGAAATATGGGAAATCACGGGTAAATCCTTAGTGACATACATTTATTTTATCTCCTTTTTCTTTGTCTTTTTTCTCCCTCTTTTCTTTGAATTTAATGAAATGAGAGAGGCCAGATATATACTCAGTATCAGATGTTAAGGGTGTTTAATATTGACTTGTAAGATGTGCATCAAACTTCCAGCTGCCGTCAGGTTAAGTTTCCATTATGACAAACGGCTTTAATCCGACATCAGATGTGACGGGACAGTTAATATAGATACAAATGAATACGCTGGTTCAGACGGTTACATTAAATAGTGATTGCTATGATTGTTTATTGCATTAAAATGTGCCTGACACTCTGGAAACCTGCCTCTGAGGCTTTGTTGACGTGTGCGCACATGTGCGCCTGTCACCAAATTACAGCTGCGGAGGGTGCACTCTGCTTTGCGCCTAGAATAGACCAGGTTGGCGCTGGCGAGCTTTCAGCGCACTTTCTGCACTGTTTTTGGCACGAAATTGTCACCGCGCCAACATGAATCTGCCGACACCTCCCCCTGGTGCGCCGTCAACTCCCCCTGGTGCGCCGTCACACCCATCTCTGCGCAGACGGTCTACCAAATTGTCAAATTGGCAGCGCATGGCGGTGCGCCGCACGAAATTAACACTGCGCGGGGTGCGCCAGGCTTGCGCCCCCTGCGCTGCACCACGAAATTAGAGCCCCTGGTCAGTAATAAAACAGTTGTTTTTTCCTTGAGCTGTACATCCCTGAGGACAGGTCAGCTATTTCTTGGGACAGAGGGTCATCAGGGTCATCTTGCAGCCCTCTCATGAGTGCATTCCTAAGGATGTTTACCGATGCATTTTCAGGATCCACATCAGACACTTCAGAAGAATTAAAGTATCATTAAAGAGGAACCAAAATCTTAAGTGAAGATCTGGAATTGTTTTGATCTTAAATCGAAATCACAATAATGGTAGAAGAGGAAGTAACTGTATTACAGTTAATTAAACTCTAAAGGAAGCTTTGAAGCTATACAAAGAACAAAAAGAAGAAAATCCTTATGATTAATTAATTAATTTAATAAATGTCAAAATTCACAAAATATTAACTGAAGTTAAAATAATTGGAAGAAATTTAAATGGTACTGTTAGCAGTGTAAACGGTATCATTTACAGGCTGTAAACTAAGCTTAAAACAGTGGATTAAGTCAAATTGAAATCTATTAAACTTTAAATAAAGACTTAATGTTATCCAAAGAACTGTGTTAATCACACTGATGAATTTTTCAATGCTACAGAATAAGGGCAATTAATTCTTCAATTTTAGTGATCGAAAGGAGTGACTTAATGTGTCAATAAATTACTGGATAGAAGTTAGAATATTTAAATTCTAAACCTAGTTTAAGTAGGAAAGTTACATAAGCAATTAAGTCTGCATGTTACACAATGTTGACATTATCAACTTTTCAAAACCCTGTTTGGAAGTAAATAAAGAGTAATGTGTGTGTGTAACCAAAACCAACCAAGCAGGGCTGTGTTAGGGGGAGGGAGGACTTGTGTTACAAAACACCACCAGAGGGCAATGCAAAGAAACAAGAGTTGGTTGTCTAGCAAGCAAAGCAGCAATGTAGTCCGTCTCAC
This sequence comes from Scarus forsteni, assembly GCA_036419115.1. Lineage (NCBI taxonomy): Eukaryota > Metazoa > Chordata > Actinopteri > Labriformes > Labridae > Scarus > Scarus forsteni. The sequence continues at coordinate 44,267,306 of JAZDUH010000098.1, forward strand.
CACGAGACGGCGATAAACAAGAAGTTCTCAGTTAGCCACAAGAAGAAGCTTGTTGTCTAGCAACCAGTCTGGTTATGCTATGTGTAGCACAACAAACAAAAGAGCTTACAGCTAGCCACTGGGAGTGACTCGTTACTTAGATACAGGACATGAGTTTTGACTCCACCTTCCTGAAGGACGTCGTTTGTCAAACACAATACGAGTCATTCACTTCATAGACCTCTGAGGGCCAACAGCAGGCTGTGCAGCCTGACACACAGTGATTAAGAAAACAAACTCTCTGGGGACCAAGCAGCGGCCTCAGCCGAGCACAAACGTGGCGGTTTGTGCGCAAAAACACAATTCAACAAGCACAAAGTTTCACAGAGGTCCAAGCGGACACTTTAAAGCTCGCAAACACTTTAAATGTTGTGTGGCCACGAACGATTCCTGAGTTAAACTCGCATCAATCCTCGAGCGGCCTGTCGTATCAGGTAGCTGATCTGAGACGAAGAGATGAAGGGTTAATTGATTATTTCCTTTATAGAAACCAGATTCTCATGGTAACAATAAGTATTTTATCACTGATATCCACGTATCAGCTTTAGGCCTTTAAACGCTGTAAGGACTTGTTTATGTAGCGTGTTCAGCACGCCGAGTCACGGCACGCGGCCAGGATGGCCCTACATTTATTTACGTGATGAAACTCGAGTATAAACCAAACAAACACGGCTCACCACAACACAAAGCACAGTGCAATTTTACACAATAAAGAAAACCATTTGAACATAGCCCAACACGTTTCAGCAAGCACAGCAGCAAGAATAAAAGCAAAGATTGCTTTATTTCTCATCAAAGAGATAAGATTTTTGTCCTAAATATTAATTTATGTTTAGAATGTTTTTATCAGTTGCACCCGAATGATATGTCTCGAGTTATTTTGGAAGTTTCTATTTGCAAGGCCTCACGCGGGCCGCACCATAATATATGTAACAATTATTTTCTGGATATTACTGGATATTAATTAAAGAAATTAATATTAATTTCATAACCAATTTGCTCACGTTAATTAAAAGGGCACCATCCTTTTTATACAAAAAGGCAAAATTGTATAAATTAATTGATTTATTAATTATTTCATTTAAATCAGATAAATCAATTAAGTCAAACTTTATCAGTTTAATCAATCTCAAGTCTAAAGACAGAACTCTCATGCAGTGATGTCAATCCTCCAAATAGAATACCAACAGACAGAACTTTAAACCTAAGGGTGATTTATTAAGCGTATATATGGTGAATATATAAGACAAAATAAAATAAAACACTTCAGAAGGAATAAATGTCAGAGTTATACAGATCAATAATGCTGTGAATGTTACGTGTCGGTGTTAGTGTGATGGACCCAGAGCAGAGGCAGAGATCAGATCATAAGTGAACACCAAGGTTTATTTACAGGGGATAACAAAAAACTGTGTACAAAGGTGGTGGCAGTGGCAGGAGCTCGTGGAGACCTGGGAGAAAAAACAGAGGAAAGAAACTGATTAGTCCACAGGGAAACCCAAACCGTCCAAAAACACTTCCAAAAACCAAACTTAGAAAATGAATCATTCAGAGAATGAAGAGCAGAGAATAAAGCCAGCACGAACTGTGAGCAGTACGAACCACAAACTGAATTGTAATCAGCCGGCGAGTAGAGAAGTCCTCCACCAGCTTAAGTAGGGAGCCTCCTCATCAGGTAGATCAGGAACAGGTGGTGAAGAGAGTGGAGAGCAGCTCCATTAGCCACCCATACCAGATACCCGCAGAGGCGTGAGAGAAGGGAAGGTAGCTCCGTAGCGCCAACTCCACCACAGGTGAAAAGGGTAAGTGCAGTGCAGGGAAAAAGAGGAGACAACCCGAGAGGGGAGGGAGAGAGGAGCAAAACTGGAGGACTGACGAGCAGTCCTCACAGTGAATAAGGAAAGAAGTTAGGAACCCTCAAGGAACATTTAAGTACACTCAGAAAAGTTTGACCATTGTCTACTTAAAAAAATTAAGGCAACAAAGTGACAATTAAAATAATTGAATAGATTTTAATTGAATAAACTTTGATTTAAAACTACTGATTTAATTGCGTAAATTTTACCAAAACTATTAAGTACAAAAAATGAAATCAATGTTTAAAATATTTTGGATTTATTAATAAAATATTAAATAATGAGTTAATCCTAAGACATTTTGTAGGGAAAACTGATATATATTTACTATGTATCTGAATAAAATTAATTCAGAAACACCAAATATCAGCAAAAAAGTAATTCAGATATACCATATATTAGCAAAAAAGTAATTCAGATATACCAAATATTAGCAAAAAAAGTAAGTCAGATATACCAAATATCAGCAAAGAAGTAAGTCAGATATCCCAAAAATCAGCAGAAAAGTTAATTAGATTTACTAACTAATTATGTGAAATTAATTAATATCAACTAATTATCTAGATGAAATTGATTTCCATTTAGTTAATATCTGAATGACTTTAATTTAATTTTACTATATTTCCGGGTAAAATTGAGGCTCTCTTTTTAATTATTCAGAAAGGAATGATTTAAATCTAATAAAATAAAATAAGTTATATCAACTAATGAATACCATATCTGGCATAAAATCTACTTTATGTTATTGATTGTCACTTTGTTGCTATATTTTTTTAATTTGAATCTACTTAATATCATCA